>OY747705.1:39497797-40020297 GCA_963556495.2 Valencia hispanica
CGCCATGTCATAAAGCTCGAATCATCTCAGACTGGTTTCTTGAACATGGCAATGAGTTCACTGTACTCAAATGGCCTCCACAGTCACCAGATCTCAATCCAACAGAGCACCTTTGGGATGTGGTGAAATCATATATCAACCAGAAAATCCGAGGAATGTTTCCAGTACCTTGTTGAATCTATGCCACGAAGGATTAAAGCAGTTCTGAAGGATAAAGGGGTTCCAACCCGGTACTAGCAAGGTGTACCTAATAAAGTGCCCCCTGAGTGTGTGTGTATGTATATGTGTGTGTATATATATATATATACTCAATTCAATACAATCATAAAGAGAGATTCATAGGCAATTACATACATTTCAATTTGATTGTATTTATTAAAGAATGCAGTCAACTTCAGTTTATCATTCAAATTGGTAAAAAAAAAAAAAAAAAAAAAGTTTTCACCACCTAAGAAAACCCTGCTGCTTTAATTGGGTCACCGGCTTTTCAGAAATCCCTCATATTGACCATGCAAGTAGCTACAATGGAGAGGAGAACTGCTCTTTAACAGGAAAAAACCTCCAATACAACCTGGCTCAGTGTAAGTGGCCATGTGCCATGACTCAGGGTTTAAGAATTCAATTCAATTCAATTCAGTTTATTTATATAGCGCCAATTCACAACAGATGTCATCTCAAGGCACTTAACAAGAAGTCATTTCAATACATTTATACAAACATTCCAATCAGTTAAAAAGTTTCCTATTTAAGGAATCCCAGCAGATTGCGTCAGTCATTGGCGTGAGGTTGGGCCCCGTTGATGCAGACTTTCCAACCACAGCAATCCTTCAGCAATCCCTCATACTGAGCAAGCATGTAGCGACGGTGGAGAGGAAAAACTCCCCTTTAACAGGAAGAAACCTCCAACAGAACCAGGCTCAGTAGGAGCGGCCATCTGCCACGACCGTCTGGGGGTTTGAGAAGACAGAGCAGAGATACAGAAGGAACAGAAGATCCGATATAAGAGAACTTTCTATGTTACAGAAAGTAAAAAGTTAATAACAGGACACAGTGGATGTTCAGTTACTGGGAGGATCATCCCAGTCGATGCCCCCCGTCCAACAGGGCATTGCAGCCAAGCAGGATACCAGACCAGGTATATCTTCTATGGAGAGAAAAACACTGAGAGAAAACAAAGTTAACAGTCTAAATAACAGAATGTACTGTAATACAACTGGAGAGTCGTAGGAGAAAAGGAAGTAGCAGAGTGAAGAAAAGATCTAATGAGCAGACTGAAGTCTTTACATCTCACATAGAGACGCAGCTTTCATTTTCTATGCTTCTCCTATCTGGAACAGATTTCCAGACAACTGCAAAACTGCTAGAACCCTGATTTTGTCATGATTAGCAAGGAAGAAGGACCCAAATGAAGCAAATTGTGGATGATGAAAAAATAAAGAGTCTAATGAACTAAATACACAAGTAAAACGTTACACGGAAATACTTGGATCACACGGAGAATAACAATGGGGGAAAAGACCGAGGATCCAGCAAGGTGTGACTGAAGGTGAACTGCTTAAATACTAAGGAGGGAGTGAGAAATTAACCTTGCATGGTTCATCTGGACTCGGCCCAATGTCCTTTGTTACTTTTGCTTTTAACTGTGTGTGTGCATGGGAGTTGGGTTGGGGGGAGGGGGGTATAACTGTGACCATGCTTTTAAATCTGTGGGGGAGGGAAGGGAAGCTGATTTTATGTGGGGTCATTTTAATCTGTAAAGCACTTTGTGATGCAACTTCTTGTATGAAAAGCGCTTTATAAATAAAGTTTGATTGTATTTGATTTGATTTGAGATATGACAGAGAGAAGCAGAGAAAGCAATCGGAGGTAAATGCAGACACTTGGGGGAAGGAAAGCAGTGAAGGGGGAGCAAGCTGGCAGGCTGGGGAAAGGTGAAAATATCAACAAATCAGAGATAAAGGGAGGAACAGACAGAAAGAGACAATAATAACTTTAGAAAATACAAGTGTAACCTGTAATAGAATTATTTTATTATTATTATGGAAGTATTAATTTTCTTAAAATAAAGATTAAGTGATACCTTTTGTGGTCCAAGAGTACATTTTATTCATCTTGTTAATTAACAAGAAGCTCGGCATACACAGAGCGTTGCATAAACTGACCTGCACCCCCCAAGACTAAACATCCATTATATCCTGATTGATAAACACCTCTATCTGCTAAAGATCCATCCATTAAGTCTCGCTGTCTCCCCCCAACAAGACTGGATCACAAAGATGAGCACGAGCCAGCGTTACTGGGTCAGAGTTTCCCTGGGCCAGATGGTGTCTCTGACATTTAACTCTACCAAGTCTTCCTGTTGGTTGAACAAAGACACAACAAAGTTATTATTGCTGTATTGAAAACACTGGCTCTATGTCCTGAAATAATTATTCCACAACAAAACACAAAAGGGGAAGAAGGAAGAGTAAATACAGATAAATGAATTAAAATGGAAAAAACGACCACCAAAATACTTAAACTATAAGGAACTCATCAGACAAAACAACCCTGAACTGTGACGGAGTACTTTTAAATCGATGTAAACACCTATCTGTTTAGAACTGCCTTTGATTAGTTTATTATTAATAGCTGGATTGTCATAATGGCATTCATAACAGTAGTACTGTATGTCTTGTATGTATTGTACTGTATTGTACTGTATGTATTCTTTATGTCTATAATGTTGTGTTTTGAGTTTTTATTGTTGTTTTATTGTTGCTTTTATTTTTTCCCTAATCACCCTTAGCACCTTGAATTGCATTGTTGATTAAAGTGTGCTATATAAATAAATTTGCCTTGCCTTGCTTTGCTTTGCTTTGCCTTCAGAAAAAGGACTGTAGCAGCATATGAGTCTGATATGGAAAATAAAAGAGGATTTATCATAAAGAGGTCACAAAACATGTAAAATCTGACTTTTTGCTGCACACAAAAAATCAGCTACAAGTGGAGGACATTAAAAACAAGGGCCAACATATCCCTGACCTTCCAAGCAAGTTAAGCTTTAAAGCAAACTGTAAGATGCTGAAATAAGTCTCAAAAAGCTCTAAAAATATAATTGAGGTGCTAGCAGCAGGCTCTTGCTGCGGTTGATGTAAAAGGGAATTTCTGAAGAATCAGATTAAATGATTTACATTTTTTAGTAGAAGGTTGGATGTCCAAACTTTTATGTACAAGCAAAAGATCATCTTTTTGGCAACTAAATTAGGTGTTTATTAAGGTAAACGGGTTAATGTTGTTGTTTCAGTGTGGGTAAACCCATCTCTTTTACAGAAATAAAACAATAACATAACGCATCAATATGGGAATATTTCTGACTAAAGGACAAAACTTTTATAGGGGCGAACTGATTTTCTGACATGACTTTACATTGGGCCTCTGCATTATCAGACAACCCACTGCACGGTCTATAAATATTTCTGGTTTGGTAATTTCTGGTTGCTTGTCTCCTCTCACATCTTTTATCTCCTTATTGTATTTACTTGGTTTACTCCTATTTAGTACTGTTGCAAAGAATAAATGGCTGAACGAGGGATCATCGGTCTATGTTACTCCCTACTCTACTGCGCATGTCGGTGCATAAGGAGATGCGATAATGTATTTTGTGCTGTTGGTTGCACAAATTGCTTTGATAAAAACAACAAAATTTGCTCTTAACTCCCTAACTCTTCAACGCGTTGTCAGCTCCCAGATAGGGAGATGCATTGGGTACGGTGTCCAGGTCTGAGATGATGCTCAGATGTTCTCATGGGAATTGTTTTTTGATTGATTAACTACATGAAATCTGTGCATAAAGTTGAAAATGTCTGCGAGTGTCTCCACAAAGTGGACAGGGGTGGGATTTACAGTCTCTCAAAATGAGATGGCCTTCAGACTGTTCCTTCACTGTTCAAAAAAACTGGTCAACGGAAAATATTCGGTTAACGGGACCCCTGGCTTTGGCTAACAAACAAGCTAACATAGCTAATCAACACTGCAATTGCTGATTAACCACAAATAATAATGGGAACCAGAGCTATTTAAAGGGCCACCATCTCTTTCTGCATCCAGGTTGTGCGCTTCTGTGTTGATAAACAAATAATCCCTCTTTAAATTTAGCTTTAGTTCATCTGTCAGCTAAAGCTCTGGAAAAGCTGGATTTCCGGTGCTTCCTCAACTAAATACAGAAGGTACTGGAAGTCAGTTAAATGATAAGGGTGCCGTTTTTGCCCTGTGAACACGGCATTTTCAAACTTAGATGTATTTTGGAAACATCTCTAATTAAAGAACGCATACCAATGTTACTGAACAAAAAACAAGAGTCAAAGCATTTTCATCGAATCAGATTAGCCACAAGAGGCTTTTAAAAATATGAAAGCAGACTAAACTTAGTTTTCAGGTTTTCAGAAAACCATTCCAGGCATCAAGTGTACATCTTTTCTTCTCAAACTCTGTACAGATCTTTGTTACTGAAAGCAAAAGGAAATCCTGGGATCTAAGACTGCAACCTACAGAGCCTTTAGATATGCATAAATTTAAAGATATGAAGACAAGGTTCTCAAATTTGCCTTATAGATTAAATAGATCAAAGTGCTGCAGTACCTCATTCTGCCAGAGGACAAGTCAGACTATCTGACACTTGCATACAACAGACAATGTTGTGGTGAATCTGAAAGTTCCCTGATAAATATATTCCAGGGCATGTGGGCTTGGAGAAGAACCGTGCATTTAAGACATATCACCATGTAAACTCAGCAAAAAAATGAAACGTCCTCTAAATTTTCAACTGTTTTTACTTTCAGTAAACTTAATGTGTGTAAATATTTGTATGAACACTAAAAGAGTTAACACCATAAGACATAAACTAAAAATGTTTCACAGACATGTGAGTAACAGAAATAGAATAATGTGTCCTTGAATGAAGGGAGGCTCAAAATCAAAAGTACCAGTCAGTATCTGGTGTGGCCACCAGCTGCTTGAAGTACTGCAGTGCATCTCCTCCTCATGGACTGGACCAGATTTGTCAGTTCTTGCTGTGAGATGTTACCCCACTCTTCCACCAAGGCACTTGCAAGTTCCTGGACATTTCTGGGGGGAATGGCCCTAGCCCTCACCCTGCGATCCAACAAGTCTCAGACGTGCTCAATGGGATTGAGATCCGGGCTCTTCGCTGGCCATGGCAGAACACTGACATTGCTGTCATGCAGAAACTCACGCACAGAACGAGCAGTATGGCTGGTGGCATTGTCCTGCTGGAGGATCATGTCCAGATGAGCATGCATAAAGGGTACCACATGAGGGAGGAGGATGTCTTCCCTTTACCGTAAGGCTTTGAGATTGCCTGCAATGACAACAAGCTCAGTCCGATGGTGATGTGATATACCGCCCCAGACCATGACGGACCCCCCACCTCCAAATCAATCCCGCTCCAGGGTACAGGCCTCGGTGTAACGCTCATTCCTTCGACGATAAACACGAATCCGTCCATCACCCCTGGTGAGACAAAACCGTGACTCATCAGTGAAGAGCACTTTTTGCCACTCCTGTCTGGTCCAGCGAAGGTGGGTTTGTGCCCATAGGCGACGTTGTTGCTGGTGATGTCTGGTAAGGACCTGCCTTACAACAGGCCTACAAGCCCTCAGTCCATCCTCTCTCAGCCTATTGCAGACAGTCTGAGCACTGATGGAGGGATTGTGTGTTCCTGGTGTGACTCGGGCAGTTGTTTGTGGCCATCCTGTACCTGTCACACAGGTGTGATATTCGGATGTACCGATCCTGTGCAGGTGTTGTTACACATGGTCTTCTACTGCGAGGATGATCAGCTGTCCTTCCTGTCTCCCTGTAGCGCTGTCTTAGGCGTCTCACAGTGCGGACATGGCAATTTATTGCCCTAGCCACATCAGCAGTCCTCCTGCCTCCCTGCAGCATGCCTAATGCACGTTCACGCAGATGAGCAGGGACCCTGGGCATCTTTCTTTGGGTGTTTTTCACAGTCGGTAGACAAGTCTCTTTAGTGTCCTGCGTTTTTAGAACTGTGACCTTAAATGCCTACTTTCTGTAAGCTGTAAAAGTCTTAACGACCATTCCACAGGTGCATGTTAATTAATTGATTATGGTTAATTGAACATGCATGGAAAACATTGTTTAAACCCTTTACAATGAAGATCTGTAAAGTTATTTGGAATTTTACAACATTATTGTTGAAATACACAGTCCTGAAAAAGGGACGTTTCTTTTTTTGCTGAGTTTAGTTCCAGCAGAGACATAAATGAAGCAGCAACAAGCTTCTTTTTGATTTCAAAAGGTTCACTGATCCCATAACACCAAGGTTACAGAAACAATCTCTTACCATTTAGTAAGAAAAGAAGAACGAAGCAGTGAATCTCAGGATAACAAATTCCTGTTCCCACTAGAAGAGATTAAGACTGCTTGAGTCTACAGGATTCCTCCTCTGAACTTCTCATCCTGTGTCTCCCATTGAGCTTTTTAAAAACAGAAAACTAACATCTAAGGGTCAGCTATTGAAATTATTCCTTGGGTGAATGTTTGAGCATATTATTACTGATACTAATTTATAATGGTGCCAGGAATGGGTGGCCAACATCTGTATTCACTATGGTATTGTGACAATCCTAAATAAAATCCAGTGCGACCAATCGTCTTCAGAAGTCATAAACCAACAAGAAATAGAGTCAAACGATGTGCTATGCAATCTCAATACAAATCAAACAGGCCAATGAAGGCCAGAGAGGTTCGTTAGAGAACATTAATAAACAACTACCATCACAAAGATCAAGGAACACAGCAGACAGGTAAGAAGAACTGATAATCTTCCAAAAACGTTGTTTTTTGTTTTTCTCTTCTAAAATGAAAAATAATGCTGTAGAGGAATATATGCATTAAAACGAAAGGTCAGAATTTACTAAGATCTGATGAGGGATAAAAGTGCAGGTGGGATTTTATGTTTTATGACAAAAATGTCCTGTTGACTCATCGGGTTTTCAACATACACAGACTGAAAGCACAAATTGATGATCAGAAGGAAATAATAGGGAGATGTACTTATCGAAAACCTAATAAGGACTAAGTTGTAAACATAATGATCACTTAACGCTTTGGCTTTTCTATTTCAAGAAATAATTTGCAGCAATGTTGTTAATGTACAAAGTCCCCGTCAAATAAGCCTTTTTTTACAAAATCTGCTATTAATGTTATTTATAGATGTGTAGCAGAAACTTCAGTTTAAGAGCTTAGGAACCACATCTTCGTAGATAATGTACCTTTTTACTCAAATTTTTAATTCAACTCAGATTTGGGGAATTTTGATCAAAAGCACCCTAAAAAAAGATGTTACAAGCTGTATCCTAAATACACGGAGAGAAAAACAAACAACAAAACGTGAATTAAAATTTGATAATTTAATGATTTTTGAATGTGTCCCGCTAGGGGGCAGCATTTACCTGTAATAATTTGGACATCTTAACATTAGCGTTTACTTTGACTAATAAACAGTTTTACTTTGACTAGTCAACAAAAACAAATCTTAGTTTTTTGTGTGATTGTAAATATAAATACAATCAATGTTTTGGAATTTTTGAATTTTACCAATCAAGTTTAAGCGTTTATTATGCGTCAAGTAAACTAGGAATGGATAAAAGGGTGTTATCACGTCAAGATATGAGAAACCAAATAGATCCAGGTCACTCCGATCTGAGTGAGCCATCTGGGAATATTTGCCCCTGGTCCTTGTTCGGCATTCCAAAGCAACATTTTTCACACAGATGTCTACTCTCATATGTCCAGTTTAGGGTAAAAAGAGAAAAACTGCCATTCTGAGAGGCACTCCGTGGCCTTGAGAACAGCTTTACCATTCTGAAACTAGTCCCAGCCTGACCACCACACAGAGGAATAATGTGCTGCACATTAATGATTGGCAGTTATTTATTTGAAAACCAATGCCGAAGCGTTTTCTTGGTGTACAGCTCTGAGGAAAGAGCGGATTTGAGGAAATTCTTCTGCCTTTAATTAGGCACTCAATATAAATACTGTGGGTGACGCTGAAGCCAAGACGAAGTTCATAGCCACTTGCTGCTCAGAGAAAGAGCACCAGCGTTAGAATGTAATCAGCAGGGGGCGCTCATAAAGGCTTATTCACAACGATCCATCCCAGCCAGTGATAGTCAGCTTCAAGACGCGGGGACGACTGGTAAAATACAATTGATCAGTATTTATTAGTAGTTTGTATACATATGAATTGACTCGATAATACGTGTAATACAGCATCAGTAAGTGGGTTGCACAGTTGCATTTGGTAGCACTATTGCCTTGCAGCAAGAAGGTTCCGGGTTCCAATCCTAGCCTGCTGTCTTTCTGCATGGAGTTTGCATGTTCTCCCTGCGCATGCGTGGATTTCCTCCTGGCACTCCGGCTGTCTCTCACACAGACCAAAAAGCATGACTGTTAGGTGAATTGGTCTTTCTAAATTGCCCGTAGATGTGTGAGTGTGCGCGTGCATGGTTGTGTGTCTCTGTACACCCGGTGATGGACCTGCCCAGGGTGTACCCCGCCTCTCGCCCGATGATTGCTGGAGATAGGCTATAGAGAGTCATCCACATTTAGCAATGCAAATATGGTCGATTTAATTCGTGTATTTTTATATTTTGAACACTAGGAGGCAGGAGTGTGCCGTACCAACGAGCGCTTCTTGCTGTTCTAATAAAAAAATACATGTCTATAATTTATTATTAATATTTAAACAATCTTCTTTACTAAACGGGTGGATTTGGGTGTGCTTTGTGTATTTTTAGCACGACTATCATCACATGCTGTGCCTGTTTTCTCTGACTCGTCATCTGTAAGGGATGCTAATATCAGGAACAGATTGTTTTAGCAGTGCCGTCACACCGACACACGCTGCGTGCGGAGCAGCTGATGAGCACTGCGGTCAGCAGGGGTCCCCGCTCAGTCTGGACCCGCTGCGGAGCGCTCCCCGTGTGGGGGGACCTCACAGGTGACGGCGTTTGTTTCCACCTCCTCCTCCTCCTCCTCCGGCTGCTGTTGCTCCTCATGTGGCCCTTCAGACACATGCAAATCACAGAACAGACACCAACATAAAAAAATAGAATGAAATTAAACAATTAAATAAATAAAAAACCTCAGGTGAAAATTAGCTGCGTTTACATAGAAATCAGAAATTTTACGTACCACTAGCTTTGACATACATATGTTATATGCTATATGTTCAAAGTACAAAGTACAAAGAAATAATTCAGAAATTCATTTTTTTTAAATAACCTCACAATAAACTAAGACGGATCAGTTGTCAACTGAGATTAGAAAAAATATAATTCTGTTTGTTTTTTGTGCTGCAGTAATGTCGGTTTTTAAATGTTCATTCTTATAATATTCAATTTATTTAAAAAAAAGCTTAAATAATGAAATGTTGATTTTTATTTTTTATTCAATCATGGTTTTTCTTTTTTAGTCAAAATATTTGATTTTGGTTTTTACATTTTTCTTTCTTATTATAATATTCACTTTATTTAAAAAAAGCTTAAATAATTAGATGTTAATTGTTATTTTTTATTCAATCACGGTTTTTCTTTTTTAGTCAAAATCTTTGATTTAAAGAATTATAACAGAATTCTATTGTAATATAATGATATTTTATTGCATAGGCTAGAAGGAAATTGTACTAATTATCTGAATTGAACAGGCGGATTTAAACCCTCACACCCAAACTAATGAGAATTATAAAACGTCTTACACGCTAGAAATGGCATATTATTGTTTTCCATAATAAATGAATAAATAATTTACTTTCTTCCAATTGCACTATTTGTTAATGTTTATAAGATACAAACAACTATATATATATATCGGTTTTTTTATTCGCCTGCTGTCATTAATTTATAACTAATATAAAAAGGCGCAGAAATAGGGTGGAGGGCGTCATGCTGATTCTAAATTATAAATCTAGAGAATTATGTAAAAATGTTTGTTTTAACATTTTAACCGTAACATAAACAGAATAGAAAAATATTCCCTTTAATCACAGTAATGTTGCTGCTGAACAATATTCTTTTGTTGTGTGTGTGAATTTTTCTATATCACATTTTTATTACAGACATAACAAATAATTGTTTTTTATTTTATCTTATCTGTCTTCTTCTGGAGTAATTCGTGCTTGTCTTTAGGCTTTTTCAAATTCTTTATTTCTATTTGAAGACCTGATCGCAACTTTCCAATAAAACTTTAGAGCACTTTGATGGCTCGGTTACCACCCTGTCAGTCTGTCTGTGCTGGGACATTTGGAGCTCCTCACCTCCCTCTCATCACGCACTGAATCTTTTCTCACCCTGCCCGACCAAATGATCTGCGTTTAACCCATAATTAGTTCCCACACACCACCCAGCGGCAAGGTGGGTGTGGAGGCGGAAGGCATCCTCACTTTTTCACTCTTTCATGTGCGTTTTGTTTATTCAGAGGCTCAGCTGATAGCTTCTCAGTCTGAGGACTGATTGGTTTGAGCTCATTTGGCATTTCTAATCTATAACACACACGTTCTAATTGTAGATTTTATCGAATAGAATTACTCTGCTGACGTTTAGGGGATCAGGTATAACGAAAAATATTTTTTCTTTAACTTTTACGCACCGATCTAAAATTAAAAAGATGGTTAGAATGCAACTGCAATTTGTTTCGAGCAGTCAAGTCACAACTAGCCTACACTTTAACTCCGATTTCTTTTTTTGTCAAAATATATACATTTGAGTTAGGCTACTTTATAGTTTTCTGTGTAAGATAAATCCAGATTTAGGTCATTAAGTGAAATTTTCAGCGCTTTGGGCACACCCTCAAAAACATTTTAATAACTTCATTTCTGAGCTGACAAAAGAGAGAAGCATGGAGAAGGAGGAGGGTTGGAGGAGAAGGAGGAGGAGGAAGGAGGAGGAAGAAGAAGGTGGGGTAGAAACTTTTATCGCTGTGCTCTTTTCCACAGGTTCATTTCGTCCCTCATTGGATGATGGAGCACGTTTTGGATTCGGGGTGGAGCAGCTGGACGAGCCAAAAGGGAGGAAAAATGTGAGGCATAAAGAAAAAAGGAAAAAGTTATTCGCTGTGTCACACTCATGCTCCTCCAGCTTGCTTAGTTTCCCCAAATGTTCCCCGCTGCAGCGTGCGCTCTGTCCGCGTCACCGTGGCGAGCTGCGGCTTGAAGGACTTACATACGAAAAAAAGAAATAGGAAGGACCGTGAACCGACAGAAAGCAGTCTAGAGGCTGAAGTTGTGACACGTTCGGCGGGGAACTGGTTTGGAGAGGCAGGATGCAGGCGCGCTACTCCGTCTCCAGTCCAAACTCTCTGGGAGTCGTCCCCTACATCAGCAGCGACCAGAACTACTACCGACCCGGCAGCGGGTACACCGGGATGCCCGCGCCCATGAGCATGTACTCACATGCGGCTCACGAGCAGTACCAGGCTGGCATGGCCCGCGCGTACGGACCGTACACGCCGCAGCACCAGCCGAAGGACATGGTAAAACCTCCCTACAGCTACATCGCCCTCATCACCATGGCGATCCAGAACTCCCCCGAGAAGAAGATCACCCTAAACGGGATTTATCAGTTCATCATGGAGCGGTTCCCCTTCTACCGGGACAACAAGCAGGGCTGGCAGAACAGCATCCGGCACAACCTGTCCCTCAACGAGTGCTTCGTGAAAGTGCCCCGGGACGACAAGAAGCCTGGGAAGGGAAGCTACTGGACCCTGGACCCGGACTCCTATAATATGTTTGAGAACGGGAGCTTTCTGCGGCGCCGCAGGAGGTTCAAAAAGAAGGACGTGCAGAGGGATAAGGATGAGAGGGACAGACAGGGAAAGGATCCATCTGCGCGGCCCGCAGGCCGGGAGCAGGAGCCGCCGGTGCAGGGCGCTCAGCCTGTGCGCATCCAGGACATTAAGACTGAGAACGGGACCTCTTCGCCACCGCAGGCTGCGTCACCCACCCTGGGCGCAGTGCCTAAAATCGAAAGTCCGGACAGCAGCAGCAGCAGCATGTCAACAGGCAGTCCGCACAGCGTCCCCTCCAACCGGTCACTGAGCATAGAAGCAGCCGAGCACCACCACCACAGCCACGGTCAGGCCCCGGCGCAGGGCTTCAGCGTGGACAACATCATCACCTCTTTAAGGGGCTCCCCGCAGGCCGACCTCTCCCCGCCTCTCATCGCCTCCTCTCGGACAGGTATCACCCCGTCACTGTCGCTCAACTACTCCCCCAACCAGACCCCCGCCTACAGCTCCTCCACCTGCAACCAAAGCGCCATCTCCTCCAGCTCCAACGCCACCTATCACTGCAACATGCAGGCCATGAGCCTGTACGCCGGGGACCGCTCATCCGGGGGGCCCCTGGCAACCTCCGCCACGGTGGAGGAGGCTCTTCCCGACTATTGCATCACGACGACCAGCGCGTCCCCTCTCGGCCAGGCGGGCCAAGAGGGCCACCACGCGCACCAGGGCAGGCTGGGGTCCTGGTATGGTGACCTGAGCCACCTGAGTCCGGCCTACCCGGCGCAGCAGCAGAACTTCCACGCTGTCCGAGAGATGTTCGAGTCCCAGCGGATCGGGCTGAACGGCTCCCCGGTAAGCGGGAATAACAGCTGTCAGATGGCCTTCCCGTCCGGCCAGTCACTCTACCGCACCTCAGGAGCGTTTGTTTATGACTGCAGCAAGTTCTGAAAAAACAAAACACCCCCTTTAAATTAATAACTCGAGTATGTATTTGCTCTATACTTTTTTCTTTTTGGCTGTACTTTTACTCTCCGAGTGGACATGAGAGATGCTGAGAGTTTTCTTTCTTTTTGTCGTGAGCTGTGTAACACCACAACACGTAAGTTTCCTTCCCTCTCACTTTGAGAATTGCTCCTACCACCTTTATGAATAGACTATAAAATATTGCCGTATATAGTAATTTATTTAGGAGGAAAAGCAGGTGGTTGGATGGTGAGGACCTTTTCCAGTTTTCTGGAAAACTGGAACTCTTTTTCAGTTTTCTTGCTGCCTTTAAATCTGCCCCCGTTATTGTATAGAAAGTTACGGGGAAAGACTCTGTAGCCTGTACTGGCCTATTTTATTCATTCTGTAATTTGTTTAAAAAAAAAAAATCTGAAGGCATTACAAGTTGTTTTGTTTAATAAAGTGCCGAATATTTGAGTTTAATTTGAGTGATTTATTAGTCATATGCAACAGAAAAGGGCGGTGTAACCCATTGAAAGGTAAAAAAAAAAAAGAGATTATAAAAAAGTGTTTATGAAACGCTAAATACAAAATAATTATTAATTTCAAATGCACTTCTAGTGCTTTTTAAAGCATGCATGTTTATAGAGGCGCTGTTTGTTCAAATCCATGTTGAATGAATACAAATGAGTTCCCTTTTTAAAGCTATAAAGGGTGTGGAACAAAGTTGTTAACTCCTTATGAAGGCGTTTTTGCACTAAAAGACAATTTTCTCCAAAACCTTTCTAGCCCCGAGCAAATCTCCCTAAGCTAAAATGACCTTTAGTGAAGTCAGAAGGGGTGAAAGCTGCAGCCGCCTTCTCCTCTGTTTTCCCGCCATTGGCCTCACCTGTAGGCCGTGTTATTTTCAGAGTGGGAGCGTAAACACCGGAGGTAAACAAACTCACGTGTGGCATCAGTGCGGTCTGAGCTCAGTAAGAGGCCTTGTCAGCAAAACAAATCAGTCAAGTCACAAGGTGCACATCAGGCTTCCGTCTGGCTTCTGTTTCACAACGATGGGAGCGTTTGGATGCATTAGAAGAAGAAAAAAAATTACAGCTGCATTTGTTTTGGACGTCATAAGCTGGAGAGATTTCTCGTTTTTTTTTGCTGCAGGTCTAGACCCTAAAGGTCCCTGCTGACGCGCTGAGTGCGCTCTGATGGATGTATTATCTCGCCGCAGGGATCAGCTACAGTCCAGTTTTGCATTCAGAGTCCTGCAGCAGGCAGTAGTGGCTGATCGGAATATGCCAGCTGTCAGATGTTTGTTTATTTACTGCTTCCTTAATTGCCCTCGCGTTGAAAATCACGCAGCTTCTTTTTAACCTTTAGTTTACCAGAATAATTCCATTGGGAGTATCTAGTTCTATTTCAATGTATCCAGACACAACCTTATTACAGCTAATTATTTTTTAGAAAGAAACTAAAAGTGACGCATTATAAATGGGCATAAAATATAACTGCAATAGCATTAACTATCGTTAAGTTATTGGTAATATTATCCAAAATACAAACGTTTAAAAATAGTCAGATATGCAAACGCCTTTTGATCTAATGTTGAAATATATTTTTTTTAAATTATCCATAACAATAATAATATTAATAACAGGAATAATGATCAAAGAAATAATGTTAAAATAATCTTGACGCTATTGACGTTTTTTAAGACTCATGATGGAATTTAGTAAAACCAATACAATATATTCTGTCCAACAATAATAATAATAATTATTGTTATTATAATAATAAACAGATTACATCGTTTATTTGCTTTATGTATTTGTACTCACTCTTTAGCCTGCAGGCACAGACAGGGAATCCATACTAACAGCAGTGTGTGTTAGAAGATAATTGTGTGTTTGCTCGCCTGAATAAGCTGCAGTGAAAGCTGACATTTGGTTTGAGGCCTGTGTGGTTATGAGTCTGCTTTAGAACAATAAATTAGAGGAATTTCCAGCGCACAATCGCTCCCCCAAGGCCACAGTCGGATGAGTCAGGAACAGCGCGTTATTGGGCTTCACTGCGACACGTTCCACAAGAGATGGAATGGGGGTGGTAACTTGTTCAAATGCAATCTGCAATTTTGTTTTAACTCCCCAAAATGGAGCGTGTTGTGCGCAGAGAGCTGCTCTAATGACACCGAGACGCGTCTTCTTTCGCTCCCAAGCAAACGTCCCTGTGATTGATGCGGCTCTCCTGAGGCAGGAAGGGAAATCCAGGCACTCTGGGCGAATCGTTTTTCATTTTGAGGACAAGACGGGGGGGTGATGGAGGTCAGTGGAGAGGATGTCAACAATGCACTTTAGGAAAGGACGGTGAGAAGCCTGTCACTGCCTTATCTTAAAGCACCTTCCCTGGACTCGTGTTGTTGTTGATGCCGGTTTGCAGGCCTGCAGCGCAGAAAAACCTTAGAGACTCCCAGAAGAGAAGGGAGGATTTCTGCTGCCAAGCTGCGCTCCAAGCTCGCAGCGTTACATCTAGAAGGATTAGCATAATTAAGGAATTAACAAGCCATGTTGAGTTGGAGGTTGTTTTTTTAACTCAGAGACACTTCCTTCAAGGCATCAGGCATGCATACATGTGTTTCTATGACTTCAACTGCGTGTCGTCGAATTTAGAGCCCCGTTTAAGAAGCAGCACGGCGCAAAACCACAAGGGTTCTCTGCAGAGAAATCTAATAACATGTATTTCAGTTCTTACAGATTTTAAGTGGGATCTATCAGGAAGTTATTTGCAGAGGGGGAGAATCTTGTTTTATATAATGAGGAAGTGTTTTTTGTTTTGTTTGTTTAGTTGGACACATCTTAATTTTTACTTTTCCACCCAAAGCGCAACGTGATGTAGTGGAAATTTTTTTTTAAAGCAACACGCCATCATTCGACCTTTTAAATTTAGATTGTATTTGTTACTGCAAGATGAGCATAAGACCAATGATTAAAAGCCACGGTGCTTACTGTAATTACTGATGCACTTTCTGCGCGAATAATGTCCAAATATGGAGCAAAAATAAAGGCAAAACAAAACACTGTTGGCAAACATTTGTAAACACATCCAATTAGATGAATTCCTGATCACGTCCCAGTTTGAAGACATTAATATATACGCGTTTGTTTTTAAATGGGTTATTATATGGCTTCTTGGACCGTCTCAGGTGTGTTCTGAAATCAGCCTTATGAGACTCTGGGACTCAGAGCCAAATATCTGTATGCAACAAGCAGCAGATCGCTTTTTTCTGCAGAATTGTGACACAGACTTGATTCTGTTGGTTCTCCTTGAAGCAGCGACGGAGTCCCGCTGAGGGCAAATCTCGATCTGCTTTCCATATCGGACCAGTTAAAGTCATCCAAGGCGTGGAATCTAAAAGGTTCAATATGAGTCGGATTAAACGCATGTTTATTTTACGTCTCATTTTTAGCGAAGCATCACTTTTTCCCCACCCATTTAGAGATTTAAAAACCTTTATGGGATTTAATTCAGTTTTTTAACGGCAACCTGAATTTGGGCTAAAGGAAGTTTAGTTTGATGCATTTAACTGAACACTTAAATCATCACAGTTGCGTAATAATGCATTAGCCTATAATACACCGTATATGTTCAAACTAAATTGCTCCGTAATATAATGAAAGCATGCAATACTATTGAGCATTATCGATGAAAATAAAATGATAGCCTATTACAGGTAATCGCTGTATAGCTTATTTATCAGTATAGGACATAAATAATTATTAAAAGTGATCAAAAGTTAAGTCAATGTGCATGTTTACCTAAAAGGTTGTGTTTGGGAGGCGGGGTGGAGGTGTATTTAAACGCAACTTCTCCGATTAGATTTTTCTTTATAGACTCCTATATTCGAAAACTCTGCAGCAATTAAATTCCTTTTTCTCATCAGAAAGTTTTATTCAGCTTCCTGGACGCGTTCAATAGTTCCTCCTTCAGCTCAGTCAGCTGCAGTTTCATTGTGCGCCAACAGTAGACCTGATCACAGCACTTTGCTTTAATTGTTTTTGAGGGATACATGGTGCACCTGTGTGAGGCCACTGGCTGTGTGTGTGTGTTTTTTTCTTTTCTTCTTTTTTTGAGGTTACAGGGGCCCAACAATGCCAGGGCCATATCCGTTTCCTATTCGGGGCTTCGCGCAGACGCAGCGACGTCCAGGACGATCACAGAGAGAACTTGAGACGTGCTGAAGGTGTTGTCCCGCAAACAGACAGAGGGGGGGGGGGGGTTGTGTGGGGGTCCCCTTTCTGCTCAGAGCCGCTCTATGACGCCTTCAGGGCTCAACTGAACGACAGACCTTCCTCGAACAGAACTGCAGGCAGCAGCGTGGAGGAAAGCAACAACATTTTATCCTGAAAAAGGGCAGATTTTCTGCTTCTTGGCCACATTTCGCTTTAGAAAAATTTAGCATTTTTAATGCGACGTACTTTCCCTTTTTTAAATAAATAATCTGGACTCCGGGATATGTATTAGTTGGCTAAAAATTCAAGTAACATAAAAACGAATGATGAAAAGCAGCGTATTTTGAATTTTCAAATTTAAAAATGAAATATTTTCTTATGCTATTTCCTAGATTAATTTAAATACATAAACAAACACATGCAGATTGGCTTTGGATACATGTTTTCAAGATTCCCTATTCTGAGTCCGTAGAAACGCGTAAAGAGGAGTCCTCAATGTTACAAAAACAGGCAAGAAACATCAAATTTATCAGCGGTAAATACAACTGATATGAAAAGATGGGTTTTATTTTTTTCAGGGGGGAGGGTATGTTTGAAGAATCTGTAACTTCTTTCAGTGGTTTGGTTTTATTTATTCGTTAGTTTTTTCTTAAAAGAAGATACTGGAATAAAAAGTGAGAGGACATGTAGATGTGCCTGAATAACATCTGACAGCATCAGGACCAGGGACTTCATGTAGGTGAGGACAGAGGTCAGAGAACGGGACTCTGCCATTCTGATGGCCGGGAATGACGTGCAACCTTCCGTATAAAAAGAACACGGAGAAAGAAACCATGGAAGATCAAAGCAAAGAGGAGATGGAAAAGGAAGGGTCTGTGGAACAGAAAGATGAAGAAGAAAGGAATCACAGTTTCATTCATTATATTTCCAGTCAGTGGACAAAAATGATAGAAAAGACGAATGCATATAAATTCCTATATTTTATTATTCCCCTCATAGCCCTTTTACCTCACCATTAAGAGAAAAACACGTTAAAACAATGTATCCCATGAAAGCAAAGGTCTCATTAACATATGAGACAAAAACCATCTGACTTGTTTCGTTCCTATATCTTTTGGTCATCTTTAAAAAATGAGCATGTGAACCTTTTAATTAATTAGACCACAAAGGAAACAGCCATAAATAAACCCTTAAAATTTGCCATCATCATAAAACCTCACATGATCAGTGTTTGATTGTAAATAACAAAACAACCTAATATATCAACCTGACAGTACCAAAAAGACAGAAAGGCAACATCTGGATCTTGATTAGAAAACAAGGAAACAACAATAACTTCATTTGGAGAAGAAGAGATCAAAAATGGCTCTGCTACTGTTTGATTCAGTGGCAGAACCATGGAGTGCTAAAATATCTCAATCATATCTATATGAGCTGATCTTGTTTCAGGCATTTGGATTTTGCCTCATGAGTTCGATGTCAGAGTCCAGCATCTCCTTCACCAGCTCCTGCAGAGAGATTAGATTTTTACAGGAAGCAGTTAAAGAGTCAAACAGAAACAAATCACTGAAGAAATATTTGTATTTGACTGGAGCTAGGTTTATTCTGGGCTTGGAATGAACAACGATCTCAACTCTCTGTGACAAGCAAGAGGATCATTTAGTTCAACATGTAGCCGCACGTATGTTTAAAAAGACTAGGATTTAGAAAATGTTTCCTGGAAACTTTTTAAAATTCTATAAAACAAATTTGTCTTCAGTTTTTATTTTAGCTCATGCAAGTTTATTTTTTAAATTTTCTTTCTTGAGCAGGACTTTTGATCAAACAATTCAACGCAGCCCAGCACATAAAAGGCCTTTTTTTCTGCTCCATCTGTAACAGCAGGACAAACAAAAAAATACATTTTTACTGTATTCTTTCAGTAAAAATGCATATTTAAATGAACAAAACAACTTTTACATTACTGTAAAAAAAAAAGTGTAATTTGCAAGTGTTTATGAAGACAAATTAAATAAAATTTTTGAAGATTGCACGCTTTGCTTATTAAATGTGATTTAAATCAGAAAATGAAACATGAAAGCTGTTGTAACACATTTACATTTTCCTACAAAATTTTGCACATTTTGGATTGCCAATAAGAAAAACTCAGTTTTAGAGTTTTCTTGGGGCATGAGCATCTTTTTTTTATTAGATTAGCTGGTTTAATTTATGCTCCTTGGTGTAAAAGTCAACCTTTTGTTGATTATTTTAGGTTTCTTATTGCTTTTTTGAGTATACTGAATGCACTCTATGGTCAGTGGATTTCTGTATGAAAATATTTTATGTGTTTGGTGAATTCTCAGATTATCCAGGGTAGGTTATAGCTGAAAAAAAAAATCTATCTGCCAGTGAAACCTTTTTTCTTTTCTTTACAGAAACATTATATTTCAATAAACAAATTTGCTATCAATATTTCTGTTTTTTATTCATGGAAAAGTGTTGCATTTACGTGAAGGAAAGGATGGAGACGTACCTCAAAAGTGACCTTGGGTTTCCAGCCCATCTTCTGATACGCCTTGGAGCTGTCGCCTTGCAGGAAGTCCTGAGAGAAAGGAAGGATAGTAGCAAGGGAAGAAGAGAAAGGAAGGGAAACCGAGAAGGGGGTGGGGGAAAGAAAAACAAACCATGTGTCATGTCTGATCTGATGGCTGGGAGTAAGCAGGAGAAACCTGGTGATATGAAGAAGACGTTCTGAATTCAGCTTCAAAACTTCAAATGGGCAAAAAAGTTGGACGATGATCATTTGTTTTGGTATTTGTGTGTGTCTTCCTTCTATATTGATACACACATTAACACAGACACACACTATCACCTCTAATGGGTGGAAAAGCAGGTCATAGAGTCTCGCTGGCCATCAATCCCCCCACCCGGCTCCCCACCTTGGATCTGTCCAGACGGCCTTCGTTGGTGCCAAAGCATGATGAATTGTGGGACTCTAGTGGTGTAACCCCTAGACCCCCCACTCACCCCCTTCTCAAACCCCTAACTCATTTCCCCCCCTGTTGTGTTTTGTGCTGGGTTCAACATCCAGTTAGACCTTCCTTCAGACCACCAAAGAGTCAGCAAAAGAGCAGAGAGAGACAAAAAAACAAAACGTTCTCCTGTACGTTGATGTTTTTAAAGCTCCACATTTTTCGCTGACTTCCTCTTCAAACTCTGTGTTTCTGGGGATCTTTTTTTACATCCGTCATTCCTCATTCATTTATGTGTCAGAAATACTGATGGCTTAAATTTGCTTGGCAAGAATGAGGCTCTTTATTTTATTTCTAATACTTTATGTTATCTAATTCTTGAATAAGTTAGAAGTGTAAAACTTTTTTCTGATATATAATTCGTATTATTATCATAATATATTTAGGTTGCATTTTAATATCTCATATCCCCCAAAATTTTTTGTCTAAATTAATTGTGTATATATAACTATACATATTGTCAACTTTGAATCAGTTACCTGAATTTTAGATGTTTATACTCATTTTCTTTAGTTTTTTTAGTTCTTTAGTTTCTTTATGTATTATTTCTGGCTCTTTGATCTTAGTATACATTGTTTCTAATTAATACAAAATATAAAGAAATACATAATTATAAATATCACACTTGTAAAGAAAAAGTTTACAGGCAGAGTTGGGATTCATAAAACAAGATCCAGCATGTTGGATGTTTTGTACACATCTCGTGTAATGATGCAATCTGAAGGAGGACAAACACTGATCCGAGGCCACTTAAAGGGGAAACGCATGGATAATGTGTGGATGAATAAGGAAATAGATTATCTTTAAAAAAGGATTTCGGCACATGACTCACCTTAATGTTGGAAAGATATTCTGGATTTAAAAGAGCTAGAACTTAGCTTTCCAAGTCAAATGTTGTTTTTAAAGTGCTGATGACAGAAGACAGAGGTCTGCATATAGACTCGAACTAATTCATGCAAGATCCAAGATTTTATCAGTGCTATTTAAGTTTGTAAATTAGATCTCTGTATGTATTCGTTAAAAGCCATGTCTTCATTCACTTACAGTATTGGTTCTGCTTAATTTCTCATCTTTTACTCTGTAAACCCAACTGATTAATTTATTTCATAACAGATAAAAGTATATTATTGTGATTACATTGTAAAGTAGGCAACAAAACAAGATACTCCCCCTCAAGGATCATTTGGAATTTTAGTGGAAAAGATTATTAAAAAGATCAAACATGTAAAAAAAAAAAAAAAGTGCAATAACAAAGTGGATAATCTTAACAGCAGATCAGCATTAAAACAGCCTGAAGCTGGAAGCTGTGTAGCAGTCAGGTGGAACTGTTTTTGATGCAGAGGTACCTAGCAGTTCATAAATGTCATGGAGAAGGTGGCGAGAAGCCTCTGACAATCTTTAGATCCCTCTTCATGCAGTGGCTCTGACACCTTCCTGAACAGAAGGTAGACACACAACAATGACTCTTTCTGCTTCCTTCACTATCCTTTGCAGGGTCCTCTTAATCTCCGATAGAGACATTTTTGCTTTAAAGTTTTATATGTTGTTCCGTACTTTGATAAAATTAAGATTGCCTCTAAAGCTGAATCCCATTTACAACCAGTGCTCCCTGCTCTCTGATCCCACAGCTTTTAATTCAGGAAGAGGTAAAGTCTTTTCCCTGTGGAATGGAATGCTCCTTCAAGAAGAAATCAAACTACTGTGTACTTTCCATTTTTGTTTAACAAAAATATATATTTTGAACAGTGACATACTAGATGCATTAAACGACATATTCCAATAGTTGTTGGTATGAAATATTTGACCTTAGCTATTTTTATAAGGATTAAAAAATATTTAAAAGTGATATGAAATAAAATATACTGGAATGCTTTAAATAGACTTCACAATGGTTATTGTGCCAGGAAAAGTGTGTTACCATATTTATATGTCACAAGATCATCAAGCACAGCTAACATCCCTTTGTTTCTTGCCTAGAAAAGTATATTTTGGGGGGCTTACAAGCCAGTTTCTCTTAGCTGGACCACTACAGCACAAAAAACAAATGGGACGCTCTTCCCTTAGAAACACAGGGTTAAGGACTGAAATTCAGGGGCAAGGAGTAATTCAGTGAGTAAGTCTGAATATTTAAATAAAACTGAGTGACATCCCTTAACCAGTACAATGAAAGTGTGACCAGAAACAGAAAATTTTAGCCTTTGTTTTTCAGCCTCTAATTTTCCCGGAAAACACTGGACCTCAGGGTGTTCTAACACCAATGTCCAGCGCTGATGATGGATGTTAAGAGTAGTTCAGGAGTCGGAGGAGCTCAGTAAATCAAATTTCTCTCTGAGCCTTATGCGTGAAGTTAGTGTCTTGCTTAAACAAGATCAACTTGAAGTGTAAAGCTTAAAGCTTACTGTGGCTTACAGCGTCAGTTTCAGCAGTTTGTACCCAAGTGCTTTGCTTTGCTCTGACTCTGAAAAAAGGCCTTGTGTAAAGAGCATAATGTGTGAAAAGAGAGCAGTGTTGTTATCTGGCTCTGGACCTCTTAGAAACGTCTTTTCTTGGTGATCTTATTACAGAGGAACGCACACGGCAGCGCTGGCATAGCTCAGCCTTTAAGAGAGCAGGGACCCACATCTCGGAGAGGCTCCACAGCGCTTAATCACACTCTTCTGATTACACACAAAGGCAAGAACACTGAACACACACAGCGGGAACAAGTACAGGCTGATTCTGACTCTGACGCACTTTGGTTTAAGATTATCCGGCCCAAGCCGAAAACCTGGTTCAGTTCCGGGTGAGCTGCCTTTTTTAAATTTTTATTTTTAACTGCACTCTGTCTAAACGCAGCCCAGCACATGAAAGGCCTTTTTTTCTGCTCCATCTGTAACAGCAGGACAAACAGCTCTTTCTCATGTGAGCAGCTCTGTACATTACTCACAAGCTTTTTTATTTCTGGCTCTGAAGCCATAACTGGAAACATTTTCAGACTAATTACCTACAGCAATGAGACATCATTTATCATGGACCTGAATGTAATTATAATTGGGTGACTTACTCCACAATTACATTAAATAATCCACTTGCTTCATAATTATATTGATTGGGGTTTGAAATGGAGAACATTTTGCAGCTTGGCACGGTCTCCTCACGAATGCTGGTCAGAAGCTGCAGACACACCTGCTGTTCACATTTATTTGGCATCATCTAAGTCACAGATTGCAACTGTTTGCTAAAAGCAGAAAGAAAGAAGTTCTTGTATTTTAGTATCTGTATTGAGATGTAGGTCAGATGAATAAGAGAACACAGAAATCAAACTGCTGGATAAAAACTGAGTTTATTGTGGCTCAGATACCGGACTGTTTCTTGCCTTGTAGATGGTGACCAACTGCACTCTGACTATGTTGTAATTTGGATTTACAAGACTATAGGATTTGCTTCCAAGCAGCCAGGCCTTCTTGGAATTTTTGAAAATGATTTTAATAAAGAGTTCTCCAGATTGTCTGAAGGTTTTTTGAGATTATTATGTAGACTTTGGCTGCAGTTTAAGTCCCTATAAGTCATGTGAAGTTGCTAAAATCTTGCTAAACTAAACCATGAAACAGTGTTATTTTGAAGTATAACAAACAATTTAAATATCCGTAAATATTATTTGTAGCCTGTCACAGAAACACAACTCGTTCATATTTTTTACTCTAAACCTAAAAAAAACATAACATAAAAATCTTTGACAGACTTTGACAAGAAAACATGAAACAGGGTGAACTTTCCCAGGAGAAGCTAGCCTACCAAAGATATTCCAGGAGTGCATAAAAACTCATCCAGGAGGTCACAAAACACCCTAGAATAACATTACAGCACTACAGACCTCACTAAGCTGAGATAAGGTGATGTGGAATAATTATTTTTGGATGTAAAGTCAAGCAATAATAAAAACTTAAAAACAACATTAAAAACAACTCTGTTATGTCTTAACATGTAGACTGGGTACAGTAAATGTCATGGACACCACCTGCCTCTGGGAACTCTCCCCCGGTAAGCACCTGCTCATGTGTACATGTATGTGATCCAGTCTTGCTGGAGGAGTCAAGGAAACTTGATCGGAGAATCTTCAGTAGAGATGAATGTTTATCAATCAGTATAAGATAGATGATTAGATTGGGAGCTGCAGGTTAGTTCATACAACGCTCTGTGTGTGCTGATGCTCCTTGTTAATTGACAAGACAAATTAAATGTACTCTTGAACCACAGAAGGAATCTTCTCATCTTTCTTAAGATAAGAAATGCCGTCATGGTATTCAACTAATAATTTCAATAACAAAGGTCAGTAGTCATCCATATTCGTACAGTTTTTATACTTATATTAAAGTATACTTATATTAAAGTATATTAAGGGGTGGTTGAGGAGTATAAATACCTCGGAGTTCACCTTGACAACAGACTGGACTGGAGGCGCAACAGTGAAGCCGTCTACAAGAAGGGACAGAGCAGACTGTACTTCTTGAGGAAGCTTAGGTCCTTCAAGGTTTGCAGCAAGATGCTGGAGATCTTCTACAAGTCTGTTGTGGAGAGTGTAATCTCTTCAGCCGTCATCTGTTGGGGTAGCAGCATCAGAGCCAGGGATTTAAAAAGGCTCAACAACCTGATAAAGAAGGCTGGTTCTGTTCTTGGGACAACTGTGGAAAATCTGGAGATGATAATGCAAAGAAGGATTCTTCATAAAATCAAAAAAATTATGGACAACCCTGAGCATCCTCTTCATGAGACAGTCACACAACAACAGAGCATCTTCAGTCGGAGGCTTCTTCAGTTTCGCTGCAATACAGACCGCTACAGGAAATCCTTCCTGCCCACAGCCATCATTATCTACAACAACTCCTTAAAGAATTGATTATATGAGCTATACCAACACTTAATTTCCCTCTGGGATCAATAAAGTATTTTTGAATTGAATTGAATTGAATTGAAATATTTTGATTGTTATGAATATTTTACTTATATTTTGAGGAGGTGTGCATACCGTTGCATCGGGTGTAAAACACATGATACTGATTATCAATCATGGGGTTGGTGGTGGTATAATCTGGGCAAAGGTGTCAAGTAAGTATAAATACTTCGTTGCCTTACTTAAGTAGAAATTTTGGGTATTTATACTTTATTGGACTAATTATCTGTTAGTCTCCTTTTTAATTCCACTCCTTACATTTTCACGCAATTATCTGTACTTTCTACTCCTTACATTTTGAAAATAGCATAATTACTCCAAAGTCATTTCGGCTTGTCATTGTGTAAAAAACCCCACAAAGGCAAATAACCGTGATCCATCACACATTGTGCACACACCAGTCAGGTTAACTTGTAACCTGTCAGGTTAACGCTTGTAATTAATCACTTTTAATGCATGTATGCGGGAAAAAGTTGGGGTAGGGGGGGGTCCCGGCTTGTCAAGGGAAAAAGGTTTGGGAATCACTGCTGCAGAACAACATCTAAACCCCCATGAGAAGTCATCTGTGCATGGCAAAAATCCAAAACCTCATGATACCCTTTGCAGCAATCCCACTGGAAACATTTGATTACTCACAAGTGGGAGCGCATTTCAGTTCTATGCGGACCTGGAAGACGTTGTGAGACTGTGTTCAGGCCACAGCAGGTGCACTGTTCATATTTCAAGTGCAATCATTTAATTTCATTGTTCATATATAGTTCTCTGTTCAACTTGTTTGGATTAAATATTAATTAGAATAAAAAAATTAAAAAAAAGAATATTTTAACCTATTTAGAAATTGACAGGTAAACATAGATTATATTTTTAACCCTATCGGTCAAAATGATGGACAACAAATAAATCTAGCGACCTCTGACTGAGCAGGAAACAAACCACTTCACAGTCGAGCCAGGAAAAAGCAGATGTAGTTCAAAGAAGTTCAAAGATGACAGAGACTCAAGCAAATACACTATTACAATACTTATACAGTAGGAAACTAGTCATCATATCTTCCACTTTGTGAAACAAGTATTAATGCTCAGCAGTCCACAAATGGTTTAATGTATTTGCGCTGCACTAAAATGCATAAATTTTCAATTGAGATACAGCTGAAACAGGTAGCCAAGTGTCTCCTAGAATTTTAAATATTCACATTTTTACAAAACCTTATGGTCATTATGGATATTATTAAAAGTGTTTTTTGGAGTGAGGTGTTGTAGTGTTGTGGTGCAACTTAACTTAGTCCTTAATGGCATTTTTTTTTTTTTTACTTACATTACTTTTACTTTTATACTTTAAGTAGTTTTGAAACCAGTACTTTTGTTTTACTTTTACTTGAGTAAAAAGTTGGACTTGATACTTCCCCTTCTACAGAAGTCTTTTTAGAATTCTAGTATATATATTGTATTGAATGTGAATACTTTTGACACCTCTGAATCTGGGGCTGCTTTAGAACCTGGACAACTTGTCATAGTTAACATAACTACGAATACTGCTCTCTACCAGCAAAAGCACTTAGGTTATGGAAATGAAAAAGGTCTAAAGCACACAAGCAAGCTCACCTATGTATAGCAATGAAAATAAAATAAAAATAAAAAGTGTTTCAAAGAAATATATTTTTGGAGCACCCTGGTCAAAATCTGGACTTACATCCAATAAAGATGGTCACATGACCTTAAACAGGCCTTTCATGTTCAAAAACCTCCAATGTGGCTGATTTAAAACCATTCTGGAAGGAAGGGTGGATCCAAGATTCCTCCCCAAAGATGTAAAAAACTCATTTCCAGTTACTGCAAACCCTATTTAATAGCTCAACCAATTAGGCCTGGATATCTTTTTTTCCTTTAATAATGGCATCATTTAAAAATCTCAGTTAATACACCATGTCTGATATTACAAGTAGTTTGACGATCAGTAACATTTAAGTATAGCAAAAAAGCAAAAATAGAAGAATTCCTTAAGGGGGAACATACTTAGAGAGTTAACATCCTCTCATCTTTGACCGTGCATGTAAAGTCGTTTTTGAGGTTATCCCAAGTCTGTCAGGTTGATCAAACAATTCCGGCCTGACAAGTCCATTTTAGAAGAGAACTCATCCACTAAGCTGACGTCAGAAAATAAAAAGAAAGAAGGGTTAACTGCTCATTTCCTGAAGTCTGGCTGTGTTAAATATTCTGCTTATCAGCATCATATTTATTTTCTCTAAACTTTGTAAGATAGTGTAAGATTATTTATATTTATATTTATTATTTAGATTTTTATTTAGATTTTTTTGACAAAAAATGGAAGCACACTCCGCTTAACCCAGCAAGTGGATTTAGGTTGTGTTACCTTGCATGTTAGCAACCTGATTGCATCAAGATACAAATCTGGAAAGGTCCATGAATCCATTCCCACCACCTTTCATGCTTGGAGCATCTCCAGGCTGATCAGACAGCTGTTAGTGCTGGGGGTTGACCACAATCCAAACTTAAAAAATGAGCATATAACTGCAGGTACAAAGAGATCCATGTTGGGTACAGTAGAGCTTAAGCAGCAATAGGTGCATTTCCACTATCGGAATTTCAGAGTAATTTAACCAGATAGTTTTCTGACAGGGTAATCTTTTGGCCCGCTCCTTCCAGCCACCGTGTCCCCATACGCAATTGGCCCTTCAAGGAATCAGCTAAAGACATCCGCATATCATGACTATTTCAGCAGCGACAAGTGTCACAGATCAGAGCCAAAAGGCACCAAGAGCAGTAGAAATAACAAGAGATCGACATGGAAGAAGCCAGGATTGTTGCTGCACTTCTGTTTGCTGTTGTTATAAACTGCTTCGCAAGCAACTCATCTCATTTTTACAAAGCCGGTTGTTTGACACGTCTGCTCATTTGCCTCTGAATAACAACCAATCAGCGCGATTTAACCACAGCTCCTGCTGAGTGACTCGATCGGGCCATTCAGAGTACGTACCCCCATACAGGCACTCCGTTGGTCCCTGAAATGGCCCCGAAGACGGCACTGTCAACCCGGCCTGATGAAGTGGAGACATATCCATATCGGGAAGGTCCGGTCAAATTACCCTGAAGTTCCGATAGGGGAAAAGCGTCCAATGAGTCAGACCTAAAATAAGGTGCTCTATTTTTTCTACTGTGGCAGCTTTGTTTTCCTGGCAAGGTTGACAGATGTTAAAGTTGATTGGAAGAATTAAATATACAGTATCTCCATTCCCAACTTTTCCTTCTCAGATCAGTTAAGTATTAAAATTCTGAACTAGGTCATACAATCCTTTTACTTTCAATTTGTGAGAAACCAATAAGGTTGTGATAGTTCTTAGGCTTTTTTATTTTAAAAATGGATGTTTCAATTTTTAAGAGGTGAAGCAAAAAAAGGCAAGATGGCTACAAGCTTGGGACTGCCACATGCTAAAGTTACATAATGGCTGCTAGTGATGCAGTGTAGGCTTTTGCCAGGTTAGTTTTTACATTTGTTCATTAGAACCTTAGAGTTCAATGTTGTTCACAACTCGTCATTTTAATTTACATTCTTCTCTTAGATTTACTGGGCTTTGTACTTTTTTACTATATGATAATGGAGGATTCTGCAAACCAAAGTGACAGAGTATAGCAGATGCTCATGATGTCACTATGCGATGGGTCTACACAGTCGAATAAGTGGCTAAAAGTAGCTAAAGTCCTGCAGAAAACATAGAGAACAAGACTACTTCAAAAGAATGTCAGACCACTTGAAAATAGTTTAATCAGTAGTTTTTTCAAGGCCCAGATTTGACAATCAGATCTGCTGTGGGTGAAAAAGCAGTTTGATTTATGTTACTACATAAATCTGAAACATCTAAATTAATTACATAAAGTTCACACAACCTCAAATGGAACTAGAATCCCTTCAGTTTTGCTTTTGTTGCATTGCACAATGAGCAGAGAAGGACAACTGCATGGCAGGCCCTAATCCACAATGATCCAATGCAAAATGACCTAACCACAAAACTAACTGAGGAAATTGAGAGGGGTGCTGGAAACATAGAGCAGCACTGCTGCTTCATGTTGGCTGCAGTCCTGAATGTTGGTGAAGTAAGCTAAACTATGTCTGACCCAAATCATGGCAGAATCTTATTTACTGCCAACCAGTGTGTATAATTGCGCCAGTGACAAGGAAGACATTTTTATGACTGAAGAATGGCCAACTGAGGCACTAATTTAATACTCTGACTTTTCCCTTTTTTCGTGTTTATGATCACAGAAAATGAACAAATTCATTCAAAAGGTCACATGTGGACTGTACATAGAATTTGGAGATAAAAATGTAGCCTGAATCTGAGATTTCTTGTAAGAAACAGTTTTGTCTAAAGATTTAGGCTTAAAATTATGTTAATTGAAGACAGTCAAATAGAACATCAGTTTTGACTGGATTTCAACTGATCTAATGTTTTTGGTAACCAGCTAAACTTTCATGCATGAAATAATTATCAAGATATACACTATTTAAGACTAAAGCCTAAAAGCAGCCAGTACCTTCTGACATTTCCCCAGAACTATAAAAGGTTCCTTCAGATTCTTTGTCAGAACATGAAGTACATTTGACCAACAACTAGTGCTCATTGTTGACTCTCCTTAAGAGTCACCATCGAAAATGATTAGATATATCTACTATATAAAAGAGTCCACACCAAATCAATGCAAGGATAGCTGGTGAGTAGGGAGATGAAGACCCATCAGTTTGTTTCTAATCATAAATGTGTAGAGTGGTTTTGGGGTTATGATGTTTGAGTATTATTAGTTATCCTTAAAATAGAGGGTGATTTTAGTCTTCCAGTCAGAGGTGGATGATTTACTTAGTTACATTTATTTGAGTCAAAAAAAGTCCTAGTAGGAGTAGTTTCAATGCACCATAGTTTTTACTTCTACAAGTGCAGGGGTCTCCAAGTCCAGTCCTCGAGAGCTACTGCCCTGCAACTTTTAGGTGCATCCCTGCTCCAACACACCTGAACTAAATAAAGGGCTCATTACCAGGCCTTTGCAAAACTGGATAGCATGCTGAATAAATAATTCAGTCATTTGATTCAGGTGTATTGCAGCAGGGATTAATCTAAAAGTTGCAGGGCAGCAGCTCTCGAGAAATGGAGTTAGAGACCCTTGTAGAAGAGTAATATTTTCAAGCAACACTATTCTACCCACTTTAAGTTTCTTTACTGAAAAGAGTGAACACGTTTTAACCAAAAATGCAGCAGACACGGATTTGCAGTAAGATTTACAGTAAGTGAAACTTCCTATTTCAACACAAGTTCCATTATTCTAATATTATTTTTTAATCTGTGGAGCCTGTTGTGTCTTTTGGAGGTCAAGTGAAGTTTCAGTAAATGGTATTTATTAAATGATAAATGGACAGAACTTATATAGAGCTTTTCTAGACAGGCAGTACTCAGTTCAAAAACGTATACTTTACCTACAGTAAATATTGGCTATAAATGGAGAAAATAGTTGGAAATGTTTGTTTCTTCTGCCTAAAATTGTTGTTTGGTATCGATCTTATTTATTTAAACTTTTTATTTATTTTATTTTATTGGACAATGTATTTCTAAGGTGATAAGATTTTAAGATTTTATGCAGAAAAGCACAGATGTATGTATCTATGTATCTGTTTCAGGGGAAGATAAATGAAACAAGAAATTCTTCATTTTGAAGCTCAAAACAAACAGTAAATGGCCTACATTTGTCATTCTCCCATTTAAGTGTTGATGATGCCCTGGGTGCCACCGGGCCCTCTAACCACCACCAGCAGGCAAGGTGGTAAAGGGTCTTGCCGGAGAGGGGGTTCAAAAGATGAACTCCTGCCTCCTGAGACATTGTCGCCCCCTACATAGTTCAAAATGTTTAGTAGGTGAGTATCTCAGACCCCTGTGATCTTAGCATCAGTGATTTTAACAGGAGCCTTCAGTCCGCTCTCGACATGCTTGCTCCACTAAAAGTTAAAAGTACACACTCAAAACTTGCATCGCTGTGGAGAAATGAAAACCTCAAAAAACAAAACAGAAATTGCAGGGTGGCAGAGAGCAAATGGAGGAAAAATTAAATCACGATAAACTATCAAATATATGCAGAACTTTTCAAAGCATACAATCAAGCAGTAAGAAATTCATGAAATGCATACTTTTTCCAAAATCATCTCATCATAAAAATAATTCCAAAATTCTTGTTTTCCCACCAATGACAAATTATTTTGTCATTGGTGGGAAATGTTAAATGTTTCTAATGCATTTCAGAACCCCCCCCCCCCCCCAAATGCTCTCTGTGAGGAGTTCACAGACCAAATCTGAGCGTGTCTTTATCAGAGGAGATGCTGGAGAGTTTTGTCCTGGTAGAAGCTGAGACTCTTGATAAAGTTTTCTCCTCAGTGAGGCCCATCACATGTGTTTTGGACCAAATTCACACTTCTTTTTTAAGTCATTTTATGGATCTTTTAGAGATTAGATTTTAATCTTGATGAATTGCTCCATTCAAATGGGAGGTTTTCCTGCCGCCTTTAAAGTGGCGATGGTAAGACCCGTGTTGAAGAAGAGCACCTTAGATTTGAATGATTTTAACAACTTTCAGCCAGTATCTAAATTACTGTTTAAGCAAAATTTTAGAAAAGCTTGTTTTAATTCATCTTAATAATTTTATTAATGTACATTCAAAAAATACTTTATTGATCCCAGAGGGAAATTATATACTGTTTATACTGAAATTATATACTGGAAATTACATACTGTCCTAGAGTAATTTCAGTCTGGTTTTCAGGTGAACCACAGCAAAGAGATGGCCCTTTTGAAGATTTTAAATGATTTCAGATTAAACTATGATGCACAGAGAATGACAGTGCTGGTTCTACTGGATCTAAGCGCTGCGTTTGAAACAGTGGACCACACTATTCTTTTTACCCGTTTAAAACAGATTGGGCTCTCTGGTGCTTTTCACAAATGGTTCACATCCTATCTCACAGACAGGACTTGTATGGTAAGTTTAGATCCTACTCCTCTAAGGTCCACAGGATTACATGTGGTGTGCCCCGGGGCTTAATTTTAGGCCCAGTCATTTTAAACCTTTATTGCTCTCTCTTGGCAGTGTCATCAGAAGACATGGAGTTAACTTTCACGGTTATGGTGATGATATACAGTTGCACATCTCCGTGTCTCCCAATGACACAAGACCAATAGATGCACTTTTTAACTGCATTTTAGACATCAAATCCTGGATGGCAGAAAACTTTCTTCAGCTCAACCAGGACAAGACTGAAGTTTTAGTTATCGGTCCTGAAGCTCAGAGAGAGAAACTTTTACCAAAACTACAATCACAGTCTTTTAAAGTGAAGCACATGAGCGTCATTTTTGATTCTAAGCTGACTTTTATCCCTCACATTAAAAACATTACTAAAATAGGTTTTTATCATGTAAACAACATCGCCAGAGTCCCCCCAATTCTCTCTCGAGCCAACATGGAGAGACTGATGCATGCTTTTATCACTGGTAGAATTGATTACCGTAATGCCTTGCTTTTTGGTCTTCCCAAAAATAGTTTCTCAGGTTTACAACTTCTACACAATTTAGCAGCGCGTGACCTGACGAAGACCAAAAGTGGGGAGCACATTACAACTGTCAAATTCATTGCATTGGCTGGCCGTATGTCTTAGGATCGATTTTAAGGTTATTTGAATGGTTGTTAAGTGTCATAATGGTCTTGGGCCTTCTTATCTTTCAGAACTGCTTTTACCATGTGAACCTTCGCGGTCTCTGTGCTCCTCTGGCAGCTGTCTCTTAGTCATCCCTAAAGTCAGGACAGACACTTACGGCGTGACGTCTTTCCAGTACTATGGCCCTCACCTCTGGAACATGCTGCAGGAGGACCTCAGGGCCGCAGAGAACGTTCATGTTTTTAAGATCAGGCTCAAGACTCACTTTTTTAGCTAAACTTTTCACTGATTATTATTTATTAAAGTCTGTTTAATTGCTCTGCATGTTTGACTTGCTTATGTTATATCATGTTTCACTACTTAGTCTTATATTTCTCCACTATAAATGCAGTTTGATTGATACAAGCAAAATTATAAATTTCCACCTTGCTGAGCTGAATTTAGAGTTGGTTCCTTTTATGGGTGAATTGGCAAAAGCTGGCCACAAGGAACCACTAAATACTTTGTTCAAAACAATTACTTAAATAATTGTTATCACTTGTTAAGAAGGCTTTTCAGAGTGCAACTAGTTGGTTTATTTATTTTGTAATTCACATTTATTTCAAGCATAATTTAGCTATTTGCTATTAAGTACTCATGCAGGTTTGTTGCACAAATTGAAGGACAAAGTAATTGGCTTGAACTATTAACATGACAAAATGATAAAAAGGTAGGTATTAGTTTTTCATGTAGTACATTTCTGTTGAAATCAGACTCCTTTCTTCTATGTCTGTCTGCTTAGCACACAACCACACAGTTCAGCATCCAGGAAGTTAATCCTGCATCTGGTCTTTGTCAGACAGGATTTCTACAGGTGACGGACAGTCTCTTTGTCGCAAACCTGGCCATGGATAGTCGCTCGGTGAAAGAAAAGCCGACTCTGAGCTGCTAACAAGAGCGTTCTGCGGCCGAGTGAACTCTCTTCATACAGAGCATGTAGCGAATAATTCAACATGAACCACTAACAGATGCGGGCACAATACAATCTTCATATGGATCCAATTTGGAACCAAAGCCAACGTTTAGGTGCATCCTGTTTAAAGCAACCAGCAACTTAAAATATGGAGAAGTGATGGTAACAAAAACTGGAGGACAAAAGCTGAAAATTAGCAGTGAAAAGAAAAGGTACTGGGGTACGGGGGGATTAATGCCTGAGCGTTTTTCTCATTTTAAAAGATTTAATGTCAGTAAACCTATAAATACTCCTTACGTGAGAGCAGAATTAGGCCTTAGAGTGAGCATCCATGACTTTCTGACTAGTATCAGATATAAAGTTTAAAATAATATGAGTTTTGGTTTTAAAAACACAAGAGAAATCCGCATTTGACAGCAAAATGTTTTGAATACTGGCTTAGGGTCTTTTTTTCATGAAGCTGCATGTTCTCCGGTTCATATTTTGGTTCTCTCTGGGTACCCTGGCTTCCTTCCACAGTCAAAATACATGACTGTTAATTGTTCTGGTTAAATTGCGCTTACATATGAGAGATTCAATGTTTTGCCAGGATCTGTAGTTTTCAATAAATCTTGAAAGACACACCAGAACATTGGTGTAATCTTTTTTTTTTAAACAAATCTTTTTCAACTCCAGCATCCGCAACTATGCGACTTACCATTTCCCGTATCTCTGCTTTAAGGTTCCCTGATATCATCAATTCCAATAAAGAGAAGAAGCCATAAAAAATCCTCAGAAATGTGGAGGTGAGAGACAAATGGAGAGCGATCATGGTCCATAAAGCACAGAAGCAGTAAAAAGGCCCTTAGAGCAGGCATTTAACGCAAAGGAATTCTGGTATCACTGCAAGGCCTTTCAATAAATCACAGAGCACACAGGGGCTGACCTCAGAATGTATCGGGGCACACACACAAACATGTTGCATGTGTGAACACACTCACACACTACAGTAATTACAACTGTGCATTTGGATAGGTGGGAAAATGTCCCTAAACCGCACTTATTTTTCCTTCTTACTGTATGTCTTCCCACTTATGGGAGACAGATCAAAGATTCTGAAGAAAGCGTCCCTTTCTTCTGCCTCTCTCTAAAGGGCTGCATCCTGGGAGACTGAATGATGTGGTTTTGGAAGTCCAGTGATGTCTCTGGTATTTGTACAGTAGTGGACATAAGGCTGCAAATACACAGACTTCAAAGGAAAACAGATAAAGAATGCTGTGAGAGTCTGGAGCCCACGGCCCCGGCGTGTCCCCCTGCAGACCCAGATGTTCCAATCCGACCCACATGTCCCCATCTTTGACCTCGTCTTGATACGGATGGAAGAACTCAACCCTGATCATGTGCTTTTTATAATCGCGATGAAACAACTCTGGCAAAAATGGTGAGGAAGTAAAGGCGTAACAAAGACAAATAGAAGATCTGATGCTCCCTCCTGCCTGTCTGAGTATGACAGTCAAATGCTCCGTTTCCACTGAGCGGTCCGGTCTGGTCCAATCCGGTCCGCATTTTTGTCTGTTTCCATTGTAAAAGCGGCCCATAGAGCAGGCCTGTACCGGTTCATTAATGGTCCCCCTTCAGATGTAGGTCCACAGGACAATGGTCTGATACAGTTAGGGCGAAGCTACTGGCGTCACATAACACAGTCCTTTGATTGGGTGAACTCATAAACACTGCAGTAAGTTTAAACGCCAGCCCTGCGACAACTTTACACACAGTTCCTCTGTTCCGCACGTAGTCTTTTATTAAAAACAACAGTCATATTTGTGTAAAGAAAATAATAAAAAGCATGAAAGACAACCATGAGCTGCTGGATGGACTCTATTGTTGTTGTTTCTTCCTCCTCCTCTTCTGTGTTTTTCAATCGTCACTCATTTCCTCGTCCCTCCAGTATGACGCCACGCAAGCGTTCAGTTTAAATTCCGCCTGCTCAAGGAGAGTTCAGTGGAAACGCTCCCATGTAAAGTCAGAACTATGCAATAACAGACCTGACCGTACCGAGCCGCATCATTCCGCTCTGTGGAAATGAGGCCGGTGACGGGGGCCCCTGCCTGCCGGTGCGCTGGTGGTCAATCCGGTTCGGACCTGGTGCGTGCCTGGCCGGGCCTGGGGGGGCCGGTGTGTCGGTCAGCCGATGCGCTGGGCCGATATCTTCCTTTGGTTGGTTGGGGCACCTCTTTTAGAGGTGCCAGGTTTGGGATTGTTGGGTGGTGCCTGCTCGGTGGCTCGGCGGGATGCGGATCCGGCGTCTCTGCTCGTTTGATCACCTGTTCTGTGCGCACCGTGCGTGGCCGGTTCATTGGCGGGTTGGACCGGCCCTGGCCCTCGTTGGATGCCTGGTCTCGGCGCCCTGCGTTACAAGGGATCAGCACCCGGGAGCTGGTACAACTTGGCGTCCAGATGCTGACTGAGCCCGGCCTGGGGATGCTATCCGTCCCCTGCGGCTATTGGTGGGGCGCTGGGATGTTGGCGGTGGGGATTGGCCTAGGGTGGAGGCGTCGCGTGGCGGCCGGCCGCGGCCCCTGCAGTGCCGGGGGCCCCTCGTCGGCCGGTCCCTTGTCGGGTCCCTGCTGGGCGGTGGGGTGCCCCTGGGCCCCGGCTCCCCCGGTCCGTTGACCGGCCCGCCCCGGCGCGGCCGGTTGCCGGCGGAGCCCGTGGGCTCGTCACTGCTGCCCCCCGGGCCCCTGCATAGTGGCCGCTGGATGTTCCCCTGGGGTTCTCCTTTTCTCCTCTCTTGGGGGATGCGGTCGGCCCCGCCCGGGTCCGCCTGGGGCTCTGGCGGTTCTTTGGACGTCTTTGCTCCGATCTCCTTCATGTCTGCATTGATTCCTGGGAGACGGATTGATGCCTGCTCACACAAACTATCGAACACTCTTATGGAGAAACCTTATATGCACCAGCATGCTAACACACACACATAGATGTGGGGTCTCTGGTGTTTAAGGATATATTCTTGGGCTGAGGTTATCATTACTAGAGCTTGATTAATCGGTACCATGAGTTTCTCTGTGACATTGTTGTTGTATTTTTATATCTATTTTTGTGTGATGTGGTTGTGTAATTATTAGTTCACAATGTTTGGTTGGTTTTGTCGATGTTCCTTTTTCGTGTTTTGTTTTTCCCCCTCTCTCTGCCGTCCTGTGGGTATGGAGGCAGACTTCAATGTTTTCCTGTGTTTTCTTTCTTCCCCTTTCTCTCTTGTATTTTCAACTCACCCTCTCTCATGACATTTTGTTTCCTACCTCTCTTCTTCATCTTCCTTCTTTCTTCTCCTTAATTTTCCGTCTCCGTGTCCATAACATCAGGAAATAAAAACCCCAACAATTCATAATAAAGATTTTTCACACATAAATCAAGTGGAGTACTGTAGCAAAAGCTGTACTGCTCCGCTTGTGAAAGTAAATCTGTTGGGCTTCTACTTGGTACTCAGACACCAATTCTGAGCTCCACACTGCCAAACAGGACACGTTTAAAAAAATAAAAATAAAAAAATAAAAAAGGAATGCAACTATTTGGCTCGTTCCAGATCAATCCCAAGCAGATAAACTGTTTGGACATCTTAAGAAGGTCTTACAAATAAATATTCAGAGTCTGAAGAAAAAAAAAAAAAAAAGAAAAAAAAAAAAAGAGGAAATGAGGCTAAAGTGTTCTCGGTGCCAACAGGTGTGTGAGTCGATACCTGTGTGCAGGTGCGGACACACTCACAGCAAACTGAGAGAACCTCATCATTCTGTGACTGTACGTACAGTCACAAATCTGTCACTGGTCAATTTCTAACACACCTCCGCCTGCATTGCCTCAACTTATCATTTCCTTTGGGGCACAAAAGGCCCTCAGTTTCAGCTGGAAGGAAGTGAGGACTGAGGGAGAAGGAGACCTGAAACCAGAGACTTATGTGCTGAAGCGCATCACAGTGGATGTGTTTTAAAGAAAAAACATTTCTGAATTTTTATCGTTTTCTACAGCCCTTCATGAACCATTGTAATTCATCATAATTCTTAGGGGAAACATTAGTTTAGGTTTTCTAAAATGTGTATAAACCTTTGGAGTGGTAAAAGATAAAAAATGTTTTACTGATTTGATTTATTTCCTCATTTTATTGATTAGTTACAGCCAAATACAAGATATGTCTCCATTTATTTATCAAGATCTGAACTATGGAGATACTACAGATTTAAGTATTGTGACCTATTAATTTAAGATACATCTCCATGTGGAAGCAATGTCATTGTTTGCAATAAAAACACAAGGTTTACTTCCCTCAGCTTAATGTTTTCTGAATAACATTTTAAAAGTTAAACATTTTAAATAATTTATTAGGTCAGAGGTTTATAACATTTTGCTAACAGAGAGCTGAACAGACTAGTATGAAAAGGATAAACTCCCAGACACATATATGTTGGAAGGAAATGTTTAGACTTAACAAATGTTGACAAAGTTAAAATGCGTGGTCAAAAAATGCTATAAATATCAAAACTTTATCACATAATACAAGTTTTGTCAGTGAGCTGCTATAGTGGCATATTTTCAGCCCTGTCCACAATTATTGGCACAAATGGTAAAGAAGTGTAAAAAGTCTTAAAAATATTGAAACATTATCCTACTCTGAAATTTGAGTTCATTTGGGGCAAATCCTATGTTAAAAGAAAAATGTTTTAATGTGAAAATACCTTTCACAGATTAAAATTACAAACCACAGCTGTCAATTCTTTATACACCCCTTTTTGCTACTAGAGAGAGGGATCTTTCACCAGTCCTTTTCACAGAATCTTCCAAAGTCCTGGATCCTTTCTATGCTCTCAACTCAAGCTTACCCTAAAGGTTTTCTATTGGATTTAGGACTGGGTGGTGTGATAGGCATGTTAGAAAGTTGGTTGTCATCGTTGAACAATTTTTGTGTTGATTTGGTCATATGTTTTGGATCAAATATTCCACTGGAAGACCCAATGATGCCCCCATTTCAATTATCGGGTAGAGTCAACTGGAATACTTAACTTTGGGTATGAGGTGATTTTCCAGATCGGTGCCCTTTGTTTCACACGAGACCCACCTGGAGACTTTGTTGCCACAAAAATCTATATTAGACTCTGAGCAAAGCACAAGTTTTGAGTTAAAATGTTAGCAGCATTTAATTAAACTCAGACAGATAACGCTTTTTCCAAACAAACCTCCCACACAACTTTGTTGTTTTAAACATGTAATTGCTGCTCTAAATGTAGATATGGACAAGATCAACAAAGAAAATAGCTACTACTAAGAAGCTTTAATAGTTCAACTTTAAGGAGTGCCAAAAAATGTAGCACTGGCGATTTTGTTAAATGTAATAAATGCAATTATGTCTTAATTTGTGATCATTCTAACAATCTGTAATTTTCATTTCTTTACTTTTCTTCTATGGCCTAACTGATATTGTTGTGCATGGAAACCATTTTTTGTAGAGTTTTGCTTAATAATGTCAACACAAGACTTAATGCGTTTGTTTTTTCAGGAAGTTTCTAGTGTTGCTGATTTTTATCTGCTTATATTTACTAATAGTTTGTGGTTTCTCGTCCTACTTGAAAAACTAAATTTATCTTTCCTACACCGTGAAAGAAAGTTTTGCTTCATACATTTCATTATTTTTGTTTTTGTTCTATATCTGTGTTATAAGTTGAATTTTAGGCTTCCTGCCTCCAACAGTCACGCCTCATTTCCTCGAAGGTGCTGCTTTCTCTAACAGACGAGCAGTCTTAGATAATCATGTGCTCCGTTTGTGTCAATGTAAACTAAATATGGCATATATGTAAATACACAAACAGATGAAATCCGATATTTATGTACTGTAAAATAATTTCTGAAGTTTTCATACCCTGTAATTTCTATGCGCAGGTGATATGCTTTTGTAAGCTCCTGATAGGTAAATTCTCAACATCTTAGGCCCGCCCACCTATGGCTATATTTTTAAGGCAACACCTTAAACACAATGATTCTTTTTGTGACATCATTATAAAAATTCCAAGATATCAGGAAGACAACTGTAAACTCCAAGAGGCCATAACATTGAAACATTAGAAATAAGAATTAATAATAATTATTAATTTATAATTACTTATTCCTGTTAAGTTGTCCTTTATTAAGTTCTTTAAGTTATGTTTAATAACATGCAACTAGTTCAGATCAATCGAACAGTCTGAATTAAATGTACTTCAAAAAAGAAGAATGTTACACTACTAACACCTTTCAGTTTTTAGTTCCTTTTAAAAATACTGAATTTAAACTACTCAGTTTAACTAATTCCTTTCAACATTCAGGTTTACAAAAAGAAGGGGCTGCATGCATCTGTTGACCCAACTATATGCAAGGATACACCATTGAAATAACCATTATACCATTGGAAGGAAACCTGTTCTGTATCCCAGAAATGAACATGTTCTGGTGCTACGTGTGCACATCAACCTCAGAAAAATCCAAAAGACCTTGTGAAGAAGCCAACAAGAGGCTGTAATGGTCCACAGAGAAACATGCTGTGGAAATGGGCTGAAAGGCCACTCGGCGAGGAAGAAGACATTATTCTAAAAGCCATATAAAAAAACAGATTAGTTAGCAAATGCACTCGGTGACAAATAGATCGATTTTTTTAAGTCCAGTCCTGTTCGGAGCATGTTGGCGCAGCTGGTAGAATAGCTCACCTCACAGCTAGAAGGTCCCGGGTTCAATTACCGCCGGGGACGCTGTGGGTGCTGAGGGTGTGTTTGTAACCCCGCATCATCGGCACCCACACCCTGGGTGGGGTTGGCAAAAGGGCCTTTCTGTGTGGAGTTTGCATGTTCTCCCCGTGTTCCCTTGAGCAGCTAATGTGAGCTACTCCCACAAAAACATGCACTAGTCCTGGGGCTGTATACGGCCTTCTCCTGGCCGGCCGTGGCGCCTGAAGGGTTGGGGAGGATCTGGCTGGAATAACGTGACGCGTTATGTCCAGCCGGAAAAACCCCGCCCCGTTGGGTGAAAAGAAGGGCCTGCTCACACATGAAGGAGGCTTGGGTTTCAGTGCAGGGCCCTCCCGGGGCTGGCAGAGGGATAGCGGAACCCCAGGACTTGAACTAAGGAGCACTGGGGGATAAATAATGGGAAAAAACCGTGGGATAAAAAATTGAAAAGACCGGTCCTGTGCTCTGGTGAAACCAATAGTGAAATGTTTGGCTATAAAGACCTTGTTACATTTAGAGTGGAAAAAGAAAGCAAAACTGAAAACGCCATCTTACCTGTGAAGCATGGGGTTGATATTATTGTCTGGATCTTTTGCTGCAGGAGGGACCGGCAAACTGGTGAAGTAATGTCTAAGCATACCACCAAATTAGTTCCAAACTGACTCAGTGAAAACAAAGTCAATGGTTTGGAGTGGCCATCCAAGGCCTGATCTCAATCACATAGAAAAATTTGTGGGCAGAGCTGAAAAGGTGTTTAAAAGCAAAAAAAGCTGACACACTTGACTCAGTTAACCCAGTTTAGACAGAAGAAATGAGTCAAAAATCCAGCAATTATCAGAAGGTTGTGGAAGGACACCTGCTTAAAAAGGCAATTCTACCAAAGCCTAAGCAAATGTATACACATTTCTGACTGAATTTTAAACAAATGATAAAATTAATCAAACATCTAATAGACAAACAAAAATACAAAATAATTCATTTAATATATATTTCTAATAAAGTTGCTTCTAAGAAAAAAATGAGGTGTAATCAGTTATATAGCAACATTGTTTGTTTTGGATCAGGGTACTGATTTTATTAGAACCTAAAGGCCTTTTAGACCATGAAGTTATTCAACAAGTAAGTTTAAGTTTAAGTATCTTATCCAAACATAGTTGCCATTTTAAATGTTTTGGGATTTCCAAAGGGTTTAAAATAAGACCTGACCATTTGACTTCCGGCTCTTTTGGCAACACAGATCGGGGCGTTCATGTCTATCGTTTCATCAGACCAATAAAGCATCAGTGTAGTAAGTGAATAGCGAGCTGCTGGGTCTTTGGGAATTCAAGACAGTTATTAGCCACTCCTAGCTACATGTCAAAAAGGTCAGGTCCAGTGTGTCTCTTTCTATACATATGTTTGCGTGTCTGTGTGTGAGAAAGAGCTGCGAGAGTTACGGCTCAGGTTTCCTTCCCTGGCTCCCCATGCAGCTTGGCCTCCGCACAATGTGTTAAGTGACCTCTAAGGGGTGGCCCTGTCACCCTGATGGGTACGTGCCCAGATCACATGACCACACTCACATATGCGGGAAAAATATGTAAAAGCTATATAATTAAAACATTCAAGTGAAAGGAAGCAAAATTGTGAAGTTTAACCTCTACTACTGTTGATATTTATAAACTGTATTGACCCTTAAAAATAAAAATAATTTAAAAAATATATCTACGTGTAGACTGTAGATGGTGGTAAGATCTAACCATGGACCAACAATCTTCTAAAAACAACAACAAAAAAGGAAGGCAATGAGATTACCATGAAGCTGGGGAGATGTAAAAAAAACAACAAGAAAAAGTCAAAAATTATTGGAGGTAATGTGCAAAATAGGCATTAAAGTAATAATGCCACCAAAATATATATTTTTATTTATGTGAAAAATAAAGCATTCATATTTTCCATGCAAAAATCTCTTGTTTGATCACCCCAAAACACTATTTGAGGATGGACAGAGCATGAGAATGATGAGAAGAAGCAATTGTTTTGCAACATTCTTTTGTGGACAGGGCCTGATTCCCCACAGGAAATCAGTACAGACAAACTTTGATATTAAGAAGCCAAAATTCAAGCTCACAAACTCTCATTCCCTGTCTGTCTCTCTTCTGGCTTGGCTGTGTTGACTGCTCTCCATCAGTGCTCATTAAAATTCCAGGGGTAGCCGTGTGATAAATATTTACGCGGCTGAGGACACACTCCTCACACACTCCAAACACACTAGAGTGGCTGGATCTGACTGCCGATAGTGTTAAGTGCCCAGAGGCTCTGGCGGAGAGAGATCCCGCCGCCTGTCGCGTGGTTGTGTACGCGAGGCGTTTACTGTCAAGATAACTAGAGGGAGGGCAAAGATTTATGAGCATTAACAGAGGCTGAAATGTGTGTATCTGTCTCCGTGTGAAGTTTATGGAAATCAAAAGGAAAACGCAGCACGTTTGCACATCTGGAACTGAATGCATTTTACAGACACACAAACACACGCACGCGCATGCACGCACGCACACGCACACACACACACACACACACAAAATGTAACCACAGTGAAGCTTGACTCTGACTCCCCTTTCCTCCCCCCTGTATTCTATTATTCCCGCGGACGGGAAACAGATCATAATTCCTGGAGTCAGCAGAAAGCTGCAGACTGAGAGATGGAGCAAGGGAGGGAAATGGAGAGGGCACACGGGAGGGGGGATAGAGAAAGTGGCAGGAGGGCTCAGGTGAATGTTCATTTCCACCGAGGTCAATCTGAAACTGTGCCGTTAAGTAATTTCCAGTGAAATCTGTGTTTAGTCTATTTGTGCAATTGGATAATAAAGTTTGGCTGAAGCAGTGCTTTTTGCAGCAAAGCGTGTGTGAGGGAGAGAGAGAGTGTGTGTTGTGGGCATTCTGCAAAGCCTCTGGGTGTTTCATATTTCAGAAGACATCAAAGGCTAACCTAACTTTTCTACTATAAAACAGGTTTTAAACAACATTCTGTACAATCACACCACAAAGAGAGAGAGAGAGAGCGAGAGAGAGAGAGAGAGCGAAAGAGAGAGAGAGAGAGAGAGAGAGGAAAATGCCATCCAGTTTTGTCTTAATTGTTGTGTAATCTTGGTAAAACTCAAGGACAGCTCACTGCTGTCATACAGATAAATGGCGTTAAAGTGCATCATATGTAAAACTGTGCATATGCCATTATATAAGATTTGCCATCAAAAGAGCTAAGTTGTAAGTGAAAGAGTGGATGGAGCAAAGAAACATATTGTGAATAATAGTGCTTTCCTCTATTTAGCTACATGTGTGTTTTTTTCATGATTGGAAAAAGTGGGCTGCACCGTGGCATAGTTGGTAGCCCTGTTCCCTTTCAGCAATAACGTCCTGGCTTCAGATCAAGGCCTGTGGTCTTTCTGCATGGAGTTTGCATGTTCTGCCTGTGTGGGCTCTCTCCAGGTACTCCTGGCTCCCTCCCACAGTCCAAAAACATGAGGGTCAGGTTAACTGGTTTCTCTAAATTGTCCTTAGGTATGTATAAGTGTGTGCATGCCTGGTTGTTTGTCCTGTGTGTCTATGAGTTGCCCTGTGACGGACTGGTGACCTGTCCAGGGTGTACCCTGCCACTCACCCGCTTGAAATGAATATGGCACCTCTGAGGTGATTTCCAAAAATGTGGATCTAGTCAATAAACAACAGATTTATTTATAGGATAAAAAATCAGGAATAAAAAAACATAAATCAATCAAAGACTGTATGCAGGATGTACTCGGGGTGTTCCATCTCGGGAGCCTCACGATTTCGATTCGATTACGATTACGTTTTCATTCCTTCCATGGTTGCTTTCTACACTTAAATCCGTTCAGTTTCCATTTATTGAAATGTCCAAACCAATTGATGTCCTGTCTTTTGTTCATGTCAAACCACAAACAAACCAACACATGTTCAAAATATGCTTTATAATCATATCAAGGTCATATTTTCAATGAAAGCTAAAGGAAATGTGTGTTGGCAATTTAAATATAATATAGGGTGATCATATTTTGATTTCCATAAAAGAGGAAACTTGGTCCAATCCTTTAACACATCAATAATATTCTGTTTACTTAAAGGAAACTTTTGATTTTAACATATTTAAAGTATTCCTGCTCTATGTGGTTTATAGGGAAAATTAAATAAACTTCAGATCAGGTTTTACATGTCAACCATTACAAAAATGACTTTAAAATCTAAATAGAAATAATTAATCTTCTATATTAGAAAAAAAACCTATAACAATAATAGCTCCCTTTTTAAGTCATACAGGACACAAATTATACAAAAATCAGAAATAATATTTTGAGAAAATAAGTATTATTTTTTAATTCAAAGTAATAGAAAATAAAAAGCAGCATTCTCCCAAAGACACAAAGTGTAAACTCCAGTCTTTGTTTGCCTTTGACTGTCAATTTAATACAGAACTCTAACTTTGCACAGGGTCTTCAAAGTTTTTGCGTCAGTTTGACCAATTGGATGTTTACCACATAACATTCACAGAAACAAATCTGCCAGCTAGGAGTACGGTGCTCTCTGCCACACATTAGTCGCGACCTGGATGGAATGAAGGAAATTTCCTTTGCAGTTCATACTTAAAGCTACACTTGGGCTCACGTCTGGTAAACATGAGCTACCCTGTGCTGTGCTGGGGGAGGACGTTCCGGACAGCACCGAAAAAGTGGACATGCCCGGGAAAAAGAAGATGTTGCTGCCAACATGATACACAACAACATCGATGCTTCTTTCACAACTAAAGTGCAAAATATTGCTGTATTTTGTAAATTTCATCCTGCATGGCTGAAACACTAGCTGCTGCCATGATGTTTCTGCCGGTCCATCCCTTAAAAATGTCTGTGAGGCACACCGGACTTTTATGTTTTTCTCATTAAATTATTATGAAAAATAACTGATTTTTGAATCCTTGTGAATTGCTATCGATTTTGGACGTTTCACATCTCAATTAATCGATTTATGGTGAATCGGCACACACCTAGATGTACCCTAACCCTCATCCTTCAGTTGTTAATAAATGTTCTACTGAAAGGTTTTGGGAACCATCTTGATAAGATTTTGTCATTGTTGGTATTAAATATACATAGCTAAAAGAAAAGGTACCAACTTTGGCTCGGATATGGTGACAGTAATAAATAAAATAAATTACGGGAATTTATTTGAAAAATCATTAAAAAAACATCCATAAGTGCATCTACAGTGCAAAAAAAGCTCAATGTCAACTTTTGCTCATGTTAATGTACCTATTTGCCTCTTGCAGCCTGCAGGCATGCCCTTATCTCTGCTTTTAGCAGCAGAGCTGAAGTTTTCCACACAGTGCTTTGCAGGACTTTCTTGTATAGCACTGGAGATGAAAATGGTGATGCTGCTATTCATGATTTGGTTTTCCAAACAAACCAATTTATAATTGTTTTGCAAACTGCTTGATTGCAAGCACAAACCAATTACTCCGAGTTTCTTATCTGGTTATACTAGGTGAAAATGAACTGATACATATGCATTCACGTGCATTTGTGCAAAGAACCTTAGAAATTAATCAAGAAGCTAATCTGGTTGTAGAATCACCTCTTTGTTTCTATCTGGTGAGCTTAGTTATTTAATTTTTAAAACCTGTGAGTATCGCACAAGGGATTGTTTGATAAGAGATTGCTTGATAAGAGATTAATTCAAAGTATTATTAAAAATTTTTGACCAAGAGATTAATGTCAAAATCCGGAACTAAAAAGGATGTTTCAAAACATAAAAAAATGCAGTAATGAGCTGGTTGGAAAGGTGCACATTTCATTCAACTAAAACTATGTTAAAGCTCCTTTTAATTAAATGTCCACATTCAGTCTTCTTTGATGGAAGTCTATCTGTATACCACATCTTGACTTAGAATTATTTGTAAACTCTGCCTTGCAAAAGTTCTTTTAGCTTGTGCAGACTACAAACCTATTCAGGTCACCTTGGATTTTTTGTCATACTAGTTCTGAAATCTTTCAAGGCCTTTCCTAAACTTTTCTATTGGTTAAGACTTTGTCTTGCATGTTTGGGTGTATGCTTGGCCCTACTGTGATACTGAAAAGGAAATAAAACTCTTTCATGAGACTATCCTACAACAACAGAGTGTCTTCAGTTGGAGGCTTCTTCAGTTTTGCTGCAACACAGACCGCTACAGAAGAGGATTCCTGCCCACAGCCGTCATGATATACAACTCCTTGAAGAATTAAATAGTATGAGCTACAACTACACTTAATTTTCGTCTGGAATCAATAAAGTACCTTTTAATTGAACTTTAATTGTTCTGATTTTTTTGTGTCTTAAAAACTAGGCGCTATAGCAGGGATGTCTGCAAGTTTATATCAATTGAATTCCTGGTTTTCTGAGCTTTTTAGGCACTTTGATCCAACAGATTTGAGATTACTTTCACAATAGAAAAGCAATTTAATCAAACAGCTGCCGTATTGCAACACAGACTGATATTAATTCAAATAAATCAAGTGAAAACGAGTAAACAATATATCTAAGATGTTGGAACGAAGACAAAGACTTGATCCAGGATGTTTGTATTTATCTCTATGGCTTAGAGGGAAACAGAAATAGAGGAGAGAGACCAGAGGCGATCCTGGTATTGGAGGCTGTTGGAGGGCATGCAGTGCAGACAGGGAAACAGTACCCTGTAAGCCACATCTCATCCAGAGTGGAGTTTCCTCTGCACCAACATTCCTTGTCTTATCAGCCTCAATAATCAGCGGTTCTCATCGTGCCCAAACAGGGATAGGAGCCAAACCTGAGAGAGAGAGAGTGTGAAGTGTTTCTTTTACTCACTCTCTAGCTCCCAGCTCCCCCTGTCTGTTGGCTGGTGATGGGGTGATAAGATGAAGCAGAAAACAGGAAACTTTCTGCCACTCAAAGGTTCCAACCTGCACACTGAGCTTGCTCCAAAATCCAAGAAGGAATGCAAGTAGTGGCGAGTAACAGAGGAAGGAAACTACAAGTGTTTTGATCTAGAACTTGGTAAAACCGACAGTGTGTATCTTCTACCACATGGGGTCTCGCGCTATCAGAGGAATAAAACAAGTACTTTTAAGACATGATATACATGTGTACATATGTTCTCTGTAGACTCACTCCTTACATTAGAAACCATTTTATGTGATGCTCTTTATTTTCTTGCTCTTACACATGTCTAAAAACTGTTTCAATGTATATAGTTCTTTTTTTAACTTTATTTAAAAAATTTCTGATTTGATTTGAGCAATAATTGTGCACATCAGAAACATATTAAATGTAGTGTTTTTAGTCTTTTTAATTACTTTTTCATAGAATACAGGGGAAACACCAGCCAAATTAACTAAAAAATACTGTTAATGTTTTACACAAAGAGAATTGCTCTTTGCTGAAAAAAGGTTTAAATAATGTAGGATAAAGCCATAAAATAAAAATATATATCATTTGACTGATATTTTTATTTTAATGATTTATTTTGAATTAAGTAGCAATTAAACAAGTAGCTATAAGCCAAATTGCAACACAAAGGCATCCCATTGTGGGAGCCCTCTGCCCTGGGAGCGGTGGTTGGCTGTGGCTGCCTGGGTGCTCTCCAGGTGGAGCTTGGGGTCTCGGCCTTGCCTCCACTGGGCACCCGGTGTCAGCGCCTCGGCTGCTGCTGTTAATCTACCGCTGCCGGGGCAGATGGCTCCTCTGATGGCGTTTCCTTGCATAGTTCATCTGCACTCGGCCCAAGGTCCTTTTTTACTGTTGCTTTTAACTGTGTGTGCATGGGAGTTGGGTTGGGGGGAGGGGGTATAACTGTGACCATGCTTTTAAATCTGTGGGGTAGGGAAGGGAATGTGGTTTTATGTAGGGTCATTTTAATCTGTTAAGCACTTTGTGATGCAACTTCATGTACTTTATAAATAAAGTTTGATTTGATTGCAAACATTCACACCCCTTGAACTTTTCACGTTTTAATTTAAGTAATAACATCTTCCATGTATTTTGATGGGATTTTAGGACAGAGCAACTTAAAATTATATATACAGTGGGAACAGAAAGTATTCAGACCCCTTTAAATGTGTCACTCTTTGTTTCATTGCAGCCATTTGCTAAAATCAAAAAAGTTCATTGTTTCTCAATAATGTACACTCAGCACCCCATCTTGACAGAAATAACCCAGAAATTTAGAAATTAAAAAAGAAGAAAAACTGAAATATCACAAGGTCATAAGTATTCAGACCCTTTGCTCAGTATTGAGTAGAAGCACCCTTTTGAGCTAGTACAGCCATGAGGATTCTTGGGAATGATGCAACAAGTTTTCACATCTGGATTTGGGGATCCTCTGCTATTCTTCCTTGCAGATCCTCTCCAGTTATGTCAGGTTGGATGGTGAACATTGGTGGACAGCCATTCCCAGGTCTCTACAGAGATGCTCAATTGGGTTTAGGTCAGGGCTCTGGGTGGGCCAGTCAAGAACGGTCACAGAGTCATTCCGAACTACTCCCTTTGTTATTTTAGCTGTGTGCTTAGGCTCATTTTCCAGTTGAAAGGTGAACCTTTGGCCAAGTCTGAGGTCCTGAGCACTCTGGAAGAAGTTTTCTTCCAGGATATCTCTGTACTTGGCCACATTCATCTTTCCTTCAATTGTAACCAGTCGTCCTGTCCCTGCAGCTGAAGACACCACCACAACATGATGCCCCCACCACCATGTTTCACTGTAGGGATTGTATTGGGCACGTGATGAGCAGTGCCTGGTTTTCTCCACTAAATGGCAAAAAGTTCAATCTTGGTCTTATCAGACCAGAGAATCTTATTTCTTAGTCTGGGAGTCCATGTGTTTTTTTAGCAAACTCTATGGGGGCTTTCATACGTCTTGCACTGAGGAGAGGGTTCCATCGGACCACTCTGCCATAAAGCCTCGACTGGTGAAGGGCTGCAGTGATAGTTGTCTTTGTGGAACTTTCTCCCATCTCCCTACTGCATATCTGGAGCTCAGCCACAGTGATCTTTGGGTTCCTTCTTTACCTCTTTCACCAAGGCTCTTCTCCCACGATTGCTCAGTTTGGCTGGACGGCCAGGTCTAGGAAGAGTTCTGGTCGTCCCAAACTTCTTCCTTTTGAGGATTATGGAGGCCACTGTGGTCTTAGGAACCTTGAGTGCTGCAGATATTCTATTGTAACCTTGGCCAGATCTGTGCCTTGCCTCAATTCTGTCTCTGAACTCCTTGGCCAGTTCCTTCGACCTTATGATTCTCATTTGCTCTGACATTAACTGTGAGCTGTAAGGTCTTATATAGACAGGTGTGTGCCTTTCCTAATCAAGTCCAATTAGTTTAATTAAACACACACACTCCAGTGAAGGAGCAGAACCATCTTAAGGAGGATCAGAAGAAATGGACAGCAAAGGGTCTGAATACTTATGACCATGTGATATTTCAGTTTTTCTTTTTTAATTTGCAAATGTCTCTACATTTCTGAGTTGTTTTCTGTCAAGATGGGGTCCTGAGTGTACATTACTGAGAAATAAAAATAACTTTTCTTATTTTAGCAAATGGCTGCAATGAAACAAAGAGTGACAAATTTAAAGGGGTCTGAATGCCTTTTGAACCCACTGTAACTGTAGAGTGGAAAGAATAGGAAGCACAGTTTTTTGTACAAACAAACACCTGAAAAGAGTGGCGTGCAACTGTATCCATTTTGTTCTAATACCCTCAACTCAAATCCAGAGTCCAGACTGAGTCCACCTTTTATCGACTTGATCTTATCAGAAATTCAGCTGTTTTGGCAAAACCTTAGAGGTATGTCAGAGAACATTGCTGAAAAAACACTGCCCTAATGAAGACCAGACCAAACAATAGAACAGGCATGTGCATTGATTGGTCTGGTCCAACGCACCTGAATCAAATAGCCCACCTCCTCAACATCTAGTCAAGCTCTACAGAGTTCTGCTAATGACTTAATCATGTGAATCAGGTGTGCTGAAGCAGGGATGCCTCTAAAGGTTTACCATAAGCAATGAAGGGGACACAGGAAACATGGAAGAGCTTGCTCAGGTGATAAAGCCAACCAAAATAAATGTTTTGGCTTTCATACAAAACTAAGTGTGGAGAAAAACTATACATCACCCTGAACCCACTACTCCCTGGGTGGTGGCAACATCACGCTACAGGAAGGATTGTTTTCAGCAGCTACATGCAAGCTGATTGGGCTTGAGAAGATGGATGGCGCCAACTACAGGGCAATCCTGAAAGAAATGCTGCTAAAGCGAGCATATCTCTTGAGGCTGATTCAGAGGTTCAGTTTCTAACATCACAATGAGACTACACATACAGGCTAAGTACAGGCCTAAATACAAATAATACTCCATGATCAGACCTGCAACTGTAATTGCAGTAGATGGTTCTATAAAGTAGACACAGGTCAGCTCCATACATACATATGCATGTCACACTTTCCATACTCCTATTTTTAATGAAATGTTGAAATCTTTTTACCATTAACAACTTAAAATCACAATGAAATGCACTGAAGTTTGTGGTTGCAATGAGTGCTTATATTTACAGGATTTTGGCTTTCAACTAATTATGGAAAGGATCATTTCTGAAAAACTAACCACAACTTTGTAATTCAAAAACCAAGATCTTCAATGAAAAAAATCGATTTCAGTGTTTAAAGTGTTTCAGTGTTGAACGAACTCCTTGGCTTGTAAATTGGTCAGGATGTCCTTCAGACATGTGGGATCTAAAGTTATCAAAAAACTTCTCTTTTCTTTTACTTTTTGTATATGATGAAGGGCCAGGCCTCCAATTTTGAAAAATTCCAAAAATTTAAAAGCTGTTATATCTCCTATTCAGAAAGTCACAGAGGAATGAAACCTGCTGTGGTGGATGGTCATCAGGTCCATGACAAATCCAAATGGTCAAATGCTAAACTAAATGAGAGTTTTTGAAAGAGGGTGGTGCTATGGTGGCGTGGCAAAGTCTGCGTCACGCCGTGGCCATACGTTTGGCTCTAATTTCCACAAAGTTATTTGATCTGCACCATATTACATTGGATGGTTACAAGTCCAATCTTTAAAATATATTTATGCACATTTTCGATGGCCGTGGTCTACTTCCTCCACTAGAAACCCCAAAACAACCAGCCCTCAGCCATGTTATCCGGGGATTATGAAATTTGGCACACCTATGTAGTGTCTCAGGACTTACAAAAAAGTCCCTTCGAGCCATGGTCCAAACCCCACAGGAAGTAGGCCATTATGGATCAAAGCTGCCATTTTGTGCCATTTACACACATTGTATTTGAACAAACTCCGCCTATAACTTTTTACTTGCAGACTTCTAAATGAGTGAGGATACTTTTAAGGATTATTTGGGATTAAACATTATCAAAAAGTTTGAGTTCTATGTTGGTCTCATCTGACCACATGACATTATCCCAATGTTCCGCTGGATCATCCAGATGATCTCCGGCAAACTTCAGACGGGCCTGGACATGTGGTGGTTTAAGACAGAGAACCTTTTGAGGGCTGCAGGATTTTAATCCACAAAGACATAGTGTGTTGCTAATAGTATAATTTGTTACTGTGATCCCAACTCTCTTCAGGTCATTGACCAGTCCCCCCATGTAGTTCTGGGCTGTTTCCTCACTGTTCCCAAGCTCATGTGTACCCCACGAGATGAGATCTTGCACTTCAAACACAAATAAAAACCATCCATTTATTCTTTTGCAAATTTTTGCTGTCTGAAATCTTGTGCTTCTGCAAAAACGGTTGAATGACTGACTTATGGTGATGTCACAATAAATGGAACCTTCATATGTCTGTTCCTCGCCTGTCAAACCCTGCCTCTCATATGATAACCCCAACCCCCCCACATGCCATAACCCGCCCACCAATTCCAATTCTACGCCATTTTCATGTTTGACAAACCTGCAGCCTAGAAACGAGATGGGTGGGAGTGGTCTGTAACTGATATTTTGCATAAAACGACAGAGCCCTCTAAACAGCTCATTCTGAAAGGGACAGAAATTGTCAAGAATTGAGCTGGTGAGATTGCTTTATGTTAAGCCTGCCGCACACAAGAGCAATATGCTGAGCAAAAAAGTAATTCGAGGCAGTTTGCTCAGCAGATAGCTCGCTGTGTGCGGCTAATTTTCAGTGAGTTTTCTGCCTCACAAGGCGTTGAGGTGAAAATAAAACAGGTTTGATATTTTTCGCTTCGCGAGGCGAAAAAAATCCCTGTGTGCGCTCTACGTAAACTGTGTGCTGAGGGGAAATATTCAAGTGACCAATCAAAACGCGTTCTCCGCTCACATGATTCCAAGATGGCAGCCTACAGAGAAGATTACATTTTAGAAGATAAACCATACGCATATTTTCTTAACCTTCAACCAGCGGCAGTTGCGACGTCTCATCAACAAAATGAGAAGCAGCATTTGCTCCAAATCCATCTCTGTCCCTGCCATCTGCCATCTTAGAATCATGTGAGCAGAAAACGCGTTTTGATTGGTCACTTTCCCCTCAGCACACAGCTCATATAGAGCGCACACTGAGTTTTTCACCTCGCGAGGCAAAAAACTCACTGTGTGAAAAAATATCAATATCACTGTGTGATAAAATATCAAACCTGTATGATTTTCACCTCAACGCCTCGTGAGGCAGAAAACTCACCGAAAATTAGCAGCACACAGTGGGCTATCCGCTGAGCAAACGGCCTCGAATTACTCTTTGCTCAGCAGATTTCTCTCGTGTGTGACAGGCTTTAGAGAACTTCATTAACATGTTTTGTACAGACCATTACACTTATTATAACTTGTTTTAAATAGAAGCATAATATTTCCCCTTTAAGCAATTATTTCCCATGTGTGTCCAATGTTTTAAGATTTGAGTTTATCTTTAGTCAACCTCCCTCACTAGACCACATTCACCTGCAGTGGATTTGTTTAATTATTATCACCTGTTTATTGTAGGTTACCCTACAAATATCCTTTCCATTTCATTACCTTCTTACTGGATTCATCTGTCGTTCCAGTCATGTTTCCTGTTCAACTTGAGTACTTGGATTCTCCGGTGCTTTTGTTCCTTCCTGAGGTAAGTATTAAACTTCACCTTTTACATGATTCTGCCTGCCTCCTGCCTGTGTTAGGGTCCAATCCAAAAACAAAACTTGACTGTGGCTGGATTGCAGTAAATTTGGAGAACCTTTCAGTCTAAGGGCAATCATAATGCTGCTATGCTCTTTGCAGTAACGAAGAGTTTTTCCAAGTTTTTTTTCTTTTCCAAAAGAGGCTCTTCTCCAGGCTCTATACATCAAATACATTTCCTGAGGGTAATCCAACTACATTCCGCCACAATCACACCATGCTTTGCTGAAAACTCTTGGACTGTGTCAGGCTAAAGCAACATCCCAGTAGAAAAGGCTAGCAAAAAGCTACAACCATGATGAGGTTGTAGCCTTGACATGAGTAACACTGCCAAACAATAAAAAACAGACCCAAGTACAATGCCACCATAACAATGAACCACCACAACATTGTTCTAGTTGTTTGGTGCATGTCTGAAAAAATTTGGGAACTCTCATGCTTTATCAAATGTAACAGCAATCTCGATTAACCTAGATTTTTTTTTTTTAAGTCATAACAAGGCTCTTTGTCCACACACCCTAAGAGAAATCCCTTTTCAGTTCAGTTAAAATGTAACTCAGCTGTATGCATCTTTAAACCAAGGCAGGGGTTTTGATAAATCTGACTAATATATATATTTTTTCCAGTTGTTTTGTGTTTGCAACTTGATCTGCACTCCAGTATTTTCTCAAAATAAACTTTTAGAAGCTTAATTAGGTCTCTTCTTTTACTGTCTTCTGCAGTTTTGAATAGAGATATTAACTTAATTATTTTGATGCATGAACTCATAGTATTTGGAAACAATTTATTTTTGCAAATTCAAGAAAACATCATAAAATATTATTATACATTTAAATTAAAACAGTAAATTCCTCCAGCCAAACCAGTTAGCATGACTTTGTTTTTACATTTTGGGTGCTGCTTCTTTAACTTAAGTGAGAAATTTGACTCCCGGGCCAATTGGTGCAATGAGGTGGGAGTTAGGAGGGAGTTTGAAATGACAGATGAGAAAAAGAAATAAATTGAGCATGAGTGAGAACGAAGGAGAGTAAGGGAGGGAGTTAAGAGGAGACAGCGAAAGGAAAAGTAATGCAACAGAACTGCCTTAGGGTTACAGGAATGTGAGGGTTCTTGAGTTCAAGAGAGATCGAAAGTGTATGTTTGCGTGTGTGCGTGTGTGTGTGTGTGAATAGAGGGCGACTGAGGAGAGCAGCCATAGAATTAATTACCCAATCAAGATAACAAGCCAGGGAAAGACATTAGGGAGGTCACAGGACAATTAACCTTTTAGTCTAAATCACACACAAAAACTATGAAAAAGCCAAGAAGAAAAAGGTTGCACAAAACACTACCACTAACTATAGGGTCTGCAGTGCTTTTATTTTGAAGCATTTCTTCAAACTTCATTGTTTTTTATTTGTGGGTTGGGGTGTTGGGGGGCAGTTAAAGTAACTCTGCCTGTCCTGTTCCAGAAACTTTGGCAAAGCCGCATTGTTTACAGAGGGATATTGAGTGAGGCGCGGGGCTCGAGTGGAGTGGAGTCGGATGTGGTTCACACATTCCACCAGAGACTCAGATTACACTGCAGGAAACACCGGCCCTGCAAGACACACACTGCCTGACTCTGTGATTTATAAACACACCGCTCTATGGGACACACAAACTCTCAGAGACGCACATTAAAACCTTAGCCACTCGCTTCGAGCCAATGCTGAAACTCCTTCTACAACTGACCTTTCTTTCCTTTACTCAGTTGTATCCACCAACAGTAATAATAAAACAACTATAATGCAGCTTGAGGATATAAGTGTAGAAAGTATCCAGAAGCAAAAATCATATCCATTTACTTTTTCACATTTTTGTCATCACATTACAACCACAAACTTCAATGTGTGTTCTTATAATTTTTTTAAAATTCTGAATAAAACTTTATAATTTCATGCTGATAAATCAATGGTTACTCTGGAGGAGCTGCAGACATCTTTATCTCAGGTGGGAAAATGTGTTGTGTACAATATAAATCTGGCCTTCATGAAAGATTTGCAAGAAGAACGCCCTTGTTAAAACAAAACCATAGGAAGACTTAAACGCAGTTTCCCCAAAAGCCATGTAGGGCATGCAGAAAACTTGTGGAAGAAGGTGCTCTGCTCAAAAGAGACAAAAAAATTTTTATTTTGGGCCTACATGCAAACTACACATGACGTTCAACACACCATACGCACACTGAAATATGTTGGTGGCAGCATCGTACAACAAGGACAATTTTATTCAGCCACGACAATGAGGTGTCTCAGTATTGATGGGGAGCTAGATACTCAGCAATTTTGGAAGAAAACTTGTTAGAGGGTGCAAAGGACTTGAAACTGTGATTTTCTTTCCAACGGCGCCTTAATCCTGTGTTATGTGATGCTTTAGTCGGATTGATTACTGCAACGGCGTCCTCACAGGTCTGCCTAAAAAAATCAATTAGACAGCTGCAGCTGATCCAGAACGCTGCTGCTCGTGTCCTCACTAGAACCAGAAAAGTAGAGCACATCACCCCAGTTCTAAAGTCCTTACACTGGCTTCCTGTAGCTCAGAGATTAGACTTCTAAATACTTTTACTAGTTTATAAATCAATAAATGGCTTAGCCCCAAAGTATGTTGAAGATCTACTGTTACTATACCAACCGCCCAGACCACTCAGGTCATTTAATTCCAGTCTACTCAGCATCCCTAGAATTAGAACCAAACATGGAGAAGCAGCTTTCAGTTTCTATGCTCCTCTAATCTGGAACAAACTTCCAGACAACTGCAAAGCTGCTGAAACACTGAGTTCTTTTAAATCACAACTAAAAAATTAATCTGGTTAAAGCTGCCTTTGAGTAATGTTTTCATGTATCATGTTTTGTGTATGCTTCTTGCTGTATTGCTGTTTTTACTTTATATGCTTTGTTTGTGTTTTACTGCAACTTTTCTTACCCCCTAATCATGTAAAGTACCTTGAATTATCTTGTTGTTGAAAGTGTGCTATACAAATAAAATTGCCTTGCCTTAACACTAAACATTAGGGTTGTAAAAAATTTTGATATGCCAATATATCGCAATACTTTTTGTCACAATATTGTATCGATATTCAAAGCCATGCATAAATTTTAATTTAATTTTTATTTTTTAGAATTTGAATGGAACCATTAATGATGACAGTAGGTTTTTTTGTGACAAAAAGAAAGTATGGTAGTTGATGGCTGTTTTCACCTTTTTCGTTTCAGTGGATCAACTAGATCAAGTAATAAAACTGGATGTGTTATGTATGAAACAGGTTGGAGTTTTTGGAAGGCCATTACAGTTTTTTTACAGTTAAATTTAGTTTTAAAATTCACAATATATAGTCTTATTCATGGTATCGCAATATATTGTCCCCCTTGTATTGTGATACATATGGTATCACCAAATTCTTGCCAATACACATCCCAACTAAACATACATCAAAATTGTTATATTGTTTAGATCAAAGCATTTTTATGTGGTAGAAGAGCAGTCAGACCTAAATTAATTTTAAATATAAAAAACTGGCGACTGGAAAATTAATGTTCACAGGTGCTCCTCTCCACCATCTTGAATGAGGTGGAGCTATTTTGCAAGACAGAGTGAAGAAAAAAATTATTTGTGTCATATGTCATTATATCAACAGCGTCCAACTCCAGTACCAAGAGTCAGTGTTCTGTGTATTTTAAATGTTCATCCATATTAACACACCAGAATCAAAAGTTGAAGGACTAGATGTAGATGTAATTTACCCATCAAAACAACTGTGTTATAGCAGGGATGAATCGAAAACATGGATGACACCCTGCATCAGATATTCAAAGCTGGAAGAGACAAACCCCAAATGAGTCAGTGTTGCAAATGCAGCAAAAGGTGGGTGTACCATGAACTGAAACACAGAAGGGCTGAACACAATTCCAACCAAAATGTTTCATATTTTTATTGAGTAAAAAATTTGAAACCCAAGTATTCTTGTCAATCAGATTTGAAATTATGGACTACTTTTATGTGTTAATCACATAAAATCTCAATAAAATATACAGATATTTGGGGATGTAAAATGCCAACATTTAGATCAAGTTCAAGAGGTATTCATATTTTTAAATTTTATATTGTTAAATTGTTATATCTCCAGAAGCAAATAGAAAACTCAAATTTGGCATATTAAACTCTACTGAATCCTTCTGTTGGTTCAAATTGATTTACAGGATCAGAATATCAGACCTATTCTACAGGAAGAGGCATTGCAAGCCCTTATTTATTATTAGCAGATCCAGAAGCTGTTATAGAGATGCTTTTCTATCATTGCAATGCAGTTTTTCCTGCCAAGTACTTTTTTTTGTCTCCACACATGATTATGTGAGTTTCCCCTGTCAAAGTAACATCCAAATGAATGCCAGGATTCCAAAGTTTTTCCAGCAGGACAATAAAATTGTAACCACCGGTAAGTCGTCTGAGTTTATACATCTGAGACAGGGGTTTCTACCATGTTTTAGAAAGAAATAAATCTCCATCAGTCCACTTGTCTTGGAGTCTAATACTCGCTACAATTATCTATCCATTTTTTGTAACTGCCTAATCCTTGTCAGAGTTGCAGGGAAGCTGGAGCCAATGAGTAAGCAGTGGGGACCACCTTCAACTTGTGGGTAGTAACTTATGGGGCCAATACAGAGGCAAATAAAGATAACCATACATGTACATAATCACGTTAGGAGAATTCAGAGCTGCCACTTAACTCCAAATGCAAGGGATTAAAAAAACATTTATGTATGGGTAAGTTCATGAGCCGATTTTCTCCATCTATAACAAGCCCAAACTATCCTACTTGTTGAAGAGAATGCTACATTAGCTATTTTTACATCACACTGTATATGCAAGAAACATATATACAATGCCTGGCAAACATATTTATACCCCTTGAACTTTTAGATATTGTAACATTACATTGACAAACCGTTTTTTCTGTTTGTTTTGATAGACTAACATAAAGTAGAGCTTGGTTTTGAGATGTGATGAAAGTGAGAAATCATTTTCCAAGTTCTTAACAACACACACAAATCTGAAAAGTTTTGAGTGTGTATGTATTCAGCTCCCTTAAGTGAAAAATCTGTAGAACCACTGCAATTCACTGCACTTACAGGTGTATATCTTTGGGGCACATCTCCACCAGCTTTGTAAATGTAGTACTGATATCTTCGTCCATTCTTCTGTGCAAGAAGCTCAAGATCAGTCAGACTGGATGGAGACGATGTGTGAACATCAGTCTATGAATTTGACTGCAGATTCTTAATTGGTATTAGGACAGGTCTTTGACTGAGCCAGGTTTAACATGTGAATATGTTTTGATGTCAACCATTCAAAGGTAGCTCTTACTGCACGTTTAGGGTAATTGAAACTGCAGATTAACAAAAGTCAAGTCTTCTGCAAGATTGTATTGTACTTAGCTCCATCCAAATTCCCATCATCTCTGCCCATATTATCAGTCTCTTGCTGATAAAAAAAAAGTATCCCCACAGCATGATGCTGCTGCCACCAAGTTTCAAAGTGGTAATGGGATACTCAGGGAATTATGCTGTGTTTTTTTCAAAAGTTTTCTGCTGCACATAGCATCTTCCATCAAGTGGTAGACAATTCGTAGTAGGTTTTCAATACCTTTTTAAATTTTGGATGATTGACAGGATATTGGTCAGAGAGATGTTTAAAGCGTGGGATATTTTTTTAATAACGTAACAGTGCTTTAACCTTCAGCACAAATTTACCTCTGAGTTGCCTGATGTGTTCTTTGGTCTTCATGATGTTCTTTTGTGCACTAATGGGGTTTTCAAAATGCACGTCACTCTCCCCAATGACAATTAAAAGTAAAGTCAGTCTGACTGCTTACTGCTTTAGGTAAGATACTGACTGCTTCACCCAGTGATACTAGCCTAGCAGATTAATTTTCATTATACCCATGAACCAGAAGTGCATTTATATATTATAAATAATCTTAACCGGTAGCAGAAGCGCAGGCTTAAGGTCACTTAGAAACCATCCCAGATGCTCCCTTCATTCACATTCACCCCTGCAGATTTTTGTATGACTTATTGTTGGATATATATACCTTCAAACTGCTTAGCAAAGACCTTTGAATTATCAAATCCAGCTGGGACGAGGGGGCAAAGACATGAGCTGACACAACTCACCTTTCTCTCCCTCACTCTGTCCACAAATCTCGTTTGCGCTCTCTTCCACCTCTGTGTTTCCTCCTCATCTGACAGGTTTCTCTCGTCAGGCCTTACTACGGCCTGCTGATTGCACTGGAATCTCATCCCAAGTTCCTCTATGCCCCTTCACAAAATCTCTATGGTAGACTGCAGAAAACAACTTACCATAAGATGACAAGAAGACAGCTATCTATAAACCACAAACAGAACTAACCTTACATCACAGTTTACTTTGCAATTATGGTTCACATATTCAGATGGATGGAAAGCTGCCCAAAGCCTGAATAAGAAATCGAGATACTGCCTCGTCTTGGCTACACGAGTCTTCCTGTCTCAACAACAACCTTCTTATCTGTTTGCCACCAACTTTATGAATGTGTCTTTATGTTTGAACACCTTCAAATCCAGAGCGGTACCTCATTGCAGCCACGTATCTCTGCTTTTCTATGGGAGCTGTACCGGGTCAGACTTTGGGTTGGACTGCCGAGGGGCCCAGGGTGGTTCCGCTCTGACGGTAGGAGGAAACTCCTTCAGGAAATACCAGACTGCCAGACACACACGCTCTCATACACACACAATCCACAATCTTTCTTTCTTTTCTGTAACAAGCAGACCTAAAGTCTATCCACAAACTGCTCAGGTTAAAATGCCCTGTACTGTTTTAAGCAACCTTACACTGAAACAAAAAAAGAAGTGCAAAGTTCTGTTCCGTTTGGTCTCATATCCTCAGGTATGTCAGTGTGCAAGCTGAACCTGCGGGATTACACAACCCAGAGTTTGGATGATGGCCAGGCTTTTTTATGGCATCAATTACAGCTAACTTTAACGAGTCGGCTCAATTAAACAATAAATCACTGCAGACCCAAGTTTCTGCCCCTGAGAGCAGAACCTCTCCACTAAGAACAGTAAAAGCTCACTGAGTCGGTTTCTGCTAAAACACTGAGGATGTCATGGAAATTAGCATGCAAGAAATCACCCCCCTTCTTAAGAGAATTTACAAGCTGCTTTGCACTTTATTTGTTGAAACAGCTTGAAAAGCACTATGCTACTATGGTGAAATATGCCTTATTCAGAGATCATTTTGACTCAAAATGAAACAAATGACAACAGAATAAAGCTTCCCAACTTTTTATCATTCAGATGCATCATATTTCAGGATTCTGAGCAAATGAAAACTAAATAAGAACAGAGATGCCTCCAACAACAAGTCATACTCTCCTTCCTTGACATTTAAATCGTAATACGTTTGCAATGACGCAGGGATCACAGCTTGTTTTGCATGCTTTTGACCACTGATGTCAGTGATGCTCAGCTCCTCTTTAGGATGAAAGTTCCCTGCAGATAAGCTCTGATTTTCTAACTTTCCTAAAATCTTATTGAGCAAAAACAATAAAGGTCAGGACTAAAAATAAACATTGGGGAAAAATTATGTTAGAAATAATTATATTCATCACATTCCTGGTGTCAGTTTTTAAATGGAATTGTGATATCCTGCTAAGACTTCTCTTAAATTAATGTGAACTTACTTTCACACAAGTAATTCCCATCAGTGAGATAACTCAAATGTATGCAGATATTAAGAATATTTTTGTGCTTTTAATATTATTGGATAAGTTCAAGAGTTCATACTCTCCTACTTAAGTAGGTTTGTTTTGGGGGTTTTTATGGAGCGATTTTTTATACTTGCAATCCTCTGATTGCACAATATTTGGCCCATTTGCAGAGGTGCATTCTTGAAGCTCAAAAGAAACAACAAAAAGGCTTTGAGATTTATTGCAATGTCTAGAATCTTGCTGAAAAGTTCTCTCAAGTGTTGCATTGTTTGTGTACCTTCATCTTTTGTGTAATTTTAAGTTGTAGCTCTGAGGCTGACCACAGGAAGTTCTAATCAGCAGTGTGACTTTGCTGCTTCCCATTCCCCTGCTGACCTCCTCCCCATCTCTCGCCTCCACTATAGATACAAGGATCACATTACCGACTCAGAAGGTTAAGGGTCAATCCCATTTTTCAGCTCTCCTCGCCCTTTTCCCCTTACAGACTCTTTCCCAGGGGTTACAGGCTCCTGTCACCTAAATTCCCATCAGTTCACGCGTGGCAAGGGAGTGGTGTCCATTGGAAGCCCTCCATCTCCTCTCCCACACACACTCCTTTTTCCTCGCCCACACACCCACTTTAGTGTCCTCTTGATAGACAGATCTCTGATCTCTGGGACGACTCACACAAAGATGTGGACATGGTAAAAACATGCTTAAAACACTGATAGATTCTCTGTATTATTGTCCTGAGGAGTTTCTCTTAAAGTTACTGAGGATCAAGTTATCGACTTCCTGCAGAAAAAAGGTCACTTAGAAATAGTTTTCCTTAAAGAGCAGTTCAAATATTTTCTAAAATGCACATACAATCTTGTCCAAAAATTACTATTTGAAATGTTTATTGAGGGCATTTTAAATTTTACAACACATAAGGGCACACATTTTAATTAAAAGGCTTCCTTTTTGTACAAAGCTTCTAAAACATATATTTTTTTTTTTTATAATGTCGATTTCTGATGTAATGAGAGAGAGAGATATGCTAAGCACTGCCTCAGTTCCATGTTACAAGTAGGTAGTTATCGGGTAGAGTGGTCATGTTATCAAGAGTCAGTGTTTTCATAAGTTTTGGATTGTGTTCATTTTTCTTAAAAATTTTAAATTATTGTGTATGTGTAGGCTGTACAAACACCAGCCTGTCAGGACATCGAGTCCACAGCGTTCCAATCAGAAAAAAAAAAAAACGTCACTATTTACCGTGCCTGGCTGTGTTTTGCGCAGCTGAAAAAACTAGGGTGTTTGTGGAGCTCACTTCATTATAATCCCAACAATGTGATGGAGCTCAACATGGGATACCAAAGCAAAGATCAGGTGTGATTCACACCAGGCACAGTGCCTTAGGTGCATATAACTTCATTGGGACTGCAGTCAGCGGGATCTGTGCATTGTAAGTCTTATTGTCTAACATCTGCTATTTACCAATTTTGTTGAAAAAATGATATCAAAGATTAGAAGCAACGTGATATGTGGGTTGCAAAAGAAGCAACTAAGGTAGCTTGCAACACTCAGGCTAATAACACAATGATGTTAGCTAAAGTTAGCTAATGTTAGCTTCGCTTAGCAATGTTTTGGCCAATAATTCTCCCCCTGGTTTCTCTCTGCTCTCTGGGGCATGCAGCAGGCTCATAGCTGTACGGTTGTGGTCCTTCATATGTATAGTTGTAAACATTTAAAATTTCTTCTGTGTCAGAGCCGGCATTAAAATCCATAAGTGTCTCTTGATCAAGCTGACAGGTCTGCCTCTGGTTACGTCACTTCCGGTCTGGCGAAAGTTACATTTTCTCACTAAAATAACTCCAAAAGCCTCCAAATGTTAAGTGTAAATTTATATTTAGAAACAGTTCCTACTATATTTCTCTAAACAATGGTTTGAGGGGGGCTCTAACCTGCAACATGCTCTGTAAGATTTTTCACTGCACATGACATAAATGTTTATATTTAGCTTAAAATCAAGGAATAACTGGATTTAGCAAGGAATTTTGGAAATTGGTGCTTTGAACATATAACCTGATATTGTACACTGGTATCTAGTGGTCACAAGACGAGAGGCAGGAAACACCCTGGACAGTTCCCAGGGCATCACAGGGAATTTTTATCACAGGGCAGCAAAAGTTTCTAAGGGCAAAAAATCATGTACACACACTCACTTCTAAGGGCAATTTCAAGTGACCAATGAACCTAACATGGATTTTTTTTAAACTGTGGAAGGAAGCTTGTGGATTTGGAGAGAACCCACAAATGCATGTGAACCAAGGACCTTTCTTCCTGGAAGACAACAGTGGTAGCCCTTCAAAAATATATAATTTATAATCAATTCTAAATATGATATGTATCCACTGCTGGTGACAGTAGTCATTAAGAATTAAAAATAAGATGCAACATGTTATAGCTACATCTTTATATTTTACTGTAAATAAATATCCTTGATAAAAAAACAACAGCTCCCAAATATAAATCAAATCAAACTTTATTTATTAAGCGCTTTTCATACAAGAAATTGCATCACAAAGTGCTTTACAGATAAAAATGACCCCAGATAAAACTACGTTCCCATCCCTCCCCCACAGATTTAAAAGCATGGACCACCGCTCCCAGGGCAGAGGGCTCCCACAGAGGAAACACTGCAACGGGGATTTAGATAAAATAAAATATAAAAATAAGCATTAAATAAATGTGATAAGATTAAATAGTAAGAAAATATATAATCATATAAAAATCATATTAAATATAATCATATTAAATCATATAAAACATGCAGAGCAATTAAACAGTCAATAATAAATAATAATCAGTTAAAAGCTAGGCTAAAAAAGGTGAAAAAAAATTATTATGAGTTATTGTATTTGGGAGTAAATTTAGTCTAAAACAATTGGTTCATGCTGTAATCCTAATCTAGAACGAACTAAATGTACTACGGTAAAACCTTCAGAGTGGAGGTGCATGATAATAATGCATCCAACACTCTCTCTTTGACCTTTAGCCCCTTGGACACTATCTTTTGTGTCATATGTTAGCATCTAATAGACTCCACCAATTAGGCTTAATATTTTTTGACATGCAAAGCGTAAATTCATGACAACTGTCCTTTGCTGTAGTTTGAATACAAACAATTCAATACATCTATATTCAGTGTTGTCCTTCTGTTAAGGTTTAGGCACTGCTAATGTCTAACTAATTTTTATATAAATCAAGCAGATGAGGGAAAGTAACACTAATAACTGACAGTAAAACAGAGACTCACATTATTCACACTTAAGTCCACATAAATTAGTAGCAATAAACCGTATCATGTCTTGGTTAACAGTAATAGGTCTTATCTGGAGTAAATAGATATTTCTGAACTTTTTAAAAAGAAAAGTTTATTTATGTTCATTGTATACTACGTTCTCATTGGCTTATACCATCATTTAACTTCCAGTGGTCTGCTAGACTACAAATTCTTTCCTAAAACCTCTCTTTTAAGGAAAAACATGCCAACAAAGTAAGCATCTGAAACAAACCTTCCAGATTGGAAGTTCAGTTCAAGAGAAGGCCGTTTATACAACTGTTCAATCAGAGGCTACACATCGTATGCTGACTTCAGCCCATTCAGACAATAGAAGCTGCTAACGATATTTAGCAAACTTAGCATACCTTTAACTACCTTGGATGGCGTAAAATAAGAAACTAAACAGAAAACCTATACTGAACTAAGTTAATCTATTTTATATTAGCTGATTGACACCCTGTAACATATAAACCTAATATTTACCTCTTTTAGGTAAAGCCTTTAATTATGGGGAGAAAAAATATCCACCCCTGTTATTCTCTGTAATACAACTGAATTGTCTTTCTTGTAAGAGAGGGAAAGCCTTCCAGCTTTCTTTCAGCTGACTGACCTAGCAGTGTGCAGGAACTAGTGGGGGAGGGGAAGTGTTACAGCTGAAAAAGCAAAGGTAGTTCTGGCACTTTTTTCTGGCATCTCATTAAAAGCACTGTAAACTAGTGGAATTGTATGAAAGAAACTTTTTTTTTTGGAAACAGCAACGGCTTAATAGTTTGGGTATGCCTAAAGAACCTACCAGGCTGATGGCTAAGAGATAAGCTAAAATATGGTCTATTGGCCATGAAATCTAGTTATGCATCAAAGCACAAACATTCTTAACAAGTGTCTAAACAAAACAAAAAAAATCTGACAATTATGGTGGCTACACGTTGCAAAGAATTTCACTGAATTGGTCTAACTGGAAGAGCTAAAACTATACCTCATGAATGTTGGAGCATTTACACAACTTGGATGGTCAAAAATTACTTGGATCTCAACTGTTGAAGAAAGAACAATGAATGTGTAAAGTCTGTGAACACAAAGGCCAATACACATTTAAATCAAGAAGTACTTCCAAAAATAGTCTTGTTGAAAAGTATTTGGTCTCAGAGTGTTTTTTTTTTCTATGATTGAGTTATGATTAGTAAGGGTCCAATTCCCATTAAGTGGATCAACTACACATCTGTGTCCAAGCTAACATAAAGCATACAACCACAGCAATGCACCGTACCATTATTGTACTATAGATTTGGCTTTTTCCAAGGATATGAGAAATCATGTTAAACATGTGCCTGAGGCCAAGGAAGTGTTTCAAATCCCAGCTTTTATACTAAAGACCACCTATCTCAACCTTAACATGTGCAGGTTGGTGAGCCAGGGAAGAAAGGTGTCCTCAAAGCAAATCTGCTTTGGATCCTGTTGTGGTTTCTCTAGCACATAATCTGTTTCAATTAGAGCTTGACTGCGAATAAAACATGAGGCTTAGATTTAAGGCAAATAAAAGTGATAGGTATTCATTAAATGCACTTTTACACATCATCTCTGAATGTTAGATAAACTAAACCAGTGGCTGTGAGCTTTAATTTAGTTGAATAAAGCAGAAATACTCTTATCTATGTCATCTATGCAGTGCAACAAAGTGCTACGTAATGAGTAGAGAGGGAGGAAAATACAGAATGGTCTCATGACACTACCCAACATAATCAGACATGAAGTGGTGCTCTGTTCTGAGGTTATCAGATTAGCAGCCGTATGGAAATGTGAGTGTTTGTATATGATGAACATAACAGCAGATTTAAACTCTTATTAGCATTCTGACATATCATTTTATCAATCTCAATTCTGTAAATTCCTGATGAAGTAGCTGAACAGATTCCATCTTGCCATTCCATCCAATTTAATGGTAATTATACTGAATACTAACAGAAGCCTTTATTCTGTACATTGAACAAAATTCTTTCCAATCGACAAAAGTATAATCTAAATAGCAAGATCTACTCCGACAACTGCACTACCAAACAAATAGCTTAGTTTATGGATTTTAAATTATGCATTTGGAAGTCATTTAGCGGGAAATCCAACCATATGTATGTTTAGGTAAGAAAAATGCTGCTCCCACAGCAAAACACAAAGAAATAAGGTAAAACAAAAAAGTAATCTGAAAAAGAAAACTATAAACTAAAATAAAATAAGAAATTAATTATAATGAGTTCTCTTATAATACAATACTTTAATAAGTGCAGAATATACCTGAACAGCTCAAACTGTCAATGAAAACTGAAAAAGCATGACTGAAAATGTGAAAATGCTTCAAGTATGTCTTTTATTGTTCGCCATCAGTTTCTTTCCAACCCACGGTAACTCTGGCTGTCAGCAATATTTCCAGACAACTAGATTCATTACAGTGAATCATCTTGGAAAAAAAAGAAATAACAACCTCCACTCAACCCTTGGGTTTACGAAAACCATTTCAAACAATGCTTATATTTATATTTAATACTTCTTTAGTGTGAAAGTACTGCAGGCCTCTGTCAAACATCCAAACTCAACGCTTTTAGCCCGTTTTGTGTTTCAAGTACCATAAATTCCAGCGGCGGGGCTCGATAAAGCGTGTTCAGCGGATAAATCACGCTGCTCATAAACGACATTTGCTTCTCTGTGTCTGTCTGGTGTTCAAACATTCACCTCCATCCATCACCGAGCCAAGTTGTTGTCAGAACACTGGGCCTCTCTTTACCTTCTTTCTCCTTATCGCTGGCTTCTACTGAGAGGAATCTGTGGAATCCTTGAGGTCCGTCGTTTTCCCAACACCCAATATGACAAGGTGAAACACAGACATGTGCTTCTTTTAAAACAGACTAATTTCTGGCACATAATTCGTACAAATTGATTCCAGATGTTAGAGCTAACCACTGCAGCGAACCAACAAGTGTGGAGAAAAACAGAACAAATGACGATGATGTGTGAATCTGAGCACAGGGACAAGGTCTACATGATAATAAAGTCAGAAAGTGGCTGGCAGCCGACAGCCACCTCTTGTTTTAAGACCTGTAGTGTATTTTAGGAACTCCACCCAGCGAAACAGTTCGAACTTGCAGCCTCAGCACTTCTCTATCCAAATGGCTGCGGTTCAGTTAGAGGTCTCGCTGCCTCAGTCCTGAGATGAAGCACCTCGGAGAGCGAGCAGTTCTAACCGGCCCCCTAGGCTTCCGCCACGGCCTCTGACTGACACGACTGCATCGCCAGAGACGTAAACCTGGATAATAATAGCTGCTCATTGGTTTCCACCCCTGTCGCCCAGACAGGGTCAGAACGTCAAATACAATATTTAAGTGAATGATAACTGACAAATGAAGGTGAACGATTCAGCACACACCCTCAGTGAAATACGATCTATGATTCCAGTTAAACATATTTAGCGGGTCATAATCTTGGCAGGTTACGGACTCTGACTGATGGATTTTGTGACAGCTTTGTAAGAAAATAATTCCTTTAGATGGAAAACTTCTGGTCTAGTCATTATAGAAGAGTACAGCCCAATGCATCATTAAGCTGCTTGTTTGCAGGTGAAAATGGACAGTGAGTTAAAAAATAAATAAATAAATGAATGTGTCACTACCAGAACTGCAGGTCGATGACACAGATTGTTGACAGGCATAGGTATGAAAAGAGAGTACAAATTAATCAAGGAGAAAAATCACCCAGAGCCATCAGCCAGGACCCTATGAGATCCATTTGTTTTCCCAACGGGCTGTTTCTTTCTGAATGACATGTCTTGCAAGTAATCTTAATTTAAACACGTAATAAGTCCTTTACACAGGGTTTATATGCAAGACTGTTTTAAAACCAAATGTGTTTATAAGATTAAAGTTATTCACACAAATTCACCTTAGCACGTTAAGGCAAAAGGCTGAGGCCACAGCCACATCTATCGGTAGTGGCTGGTTGATGTTACAACAAAGTGGCTCTGAAAGTGTTGGATGTGCTCTTTAGGTGGGGCATGGGGAGTCATGACATGTGGCATGGGACCCCACAAAGTATCTTTTTCTTCTCCTGGACTGGGTGTGGAAAAATGTGAAGTGGAACTAGTAAGCTTTACAACGCAGACTTGTTTAACATTGCACAATCCACCTTCGTCTTTTAGCCCGCTAGCCTTAGTGCTGCAAAAATTGGGACCACGAAAGGAAGTTAGTGGAGTTGCAGATCATGAGCCATTGCATCAAAAATAAGGCGGAAGTATCTGGTTTGAATTATATGAGGCTTTTCGCCTTGTGCAACCATTGAGCAGATAATTATTACAGCCACTTGTTCTTTACTATATTATTTTGGGGTAGATTTCTAGATCTGAATTTACTTCTAATTGCTATTTTGCAAAATCGTTCCAAAAAATCATGGTTTGTCATGAGTTGGAAAACAACTTCACATTACTCACTTTAGAGATATGCAATCTTTTTTTCTTGAGAGTAACTAAGAAGTTTCGGCCTCACATGGTATTCTCTACTTAGTTTTTTAATGAAAAAACATCCACTTGAAATGCAAAGAGCAAAGGAAGGAAGTTTCAGTGAAGATACAGACAGTCAATCAGCCTATTGGTTCCATAACCTCTCTTGCTTTGACTTAGTTCTGAACTGGATACTTAAGCAGAATTCCAACCTAATACTGGAAAACTGAAATAGCCTCCATATTTCAGGCTTCATTAAGTAACAGATATTAGGCAAAAAACAGCAGACCAAGTTTTAGAATCTCTGGTGCACAGGCACTGTGTATGAGTTACTGCCTGCCAGGGGCCATAATATTATTAGCACGCATGTATAGGAGGCCATACCTGCTTTTCCCATTGTTAGGATGAAGACTGTCCACTATAGAGGGCTCTGACAGTGTGGTTTTAGGAATCTTAAGGTTTCTTATTACATCTGAATGGGTTGTTTCAACCCTAGTTCACTGATTGCATCAGAAATTCAAAGCTGTGATTTATGTGAAGATGGGTTTGCATAAAAAACAGCAGCAGTTTGACAGCAGCTTCAAAAAGCTCATAACATTTTGATTATATGTAAAATTTGCACTTCTCATTTTGTGTGGTAGAAACTGCACAACAAGGACTCTGGGAGGGGTTTATGAAGTCTAGACCGCCTGCATGGAATAAAATGAAATTCAAAACCTACTATAGTTTTTTCAGTCAGGCTTGAGTACAGAGTGCCTTGCTTCTGCTGCTACCAAAGGTACTGCAGTGAATGCTGGGAAGCTTAAGTACCCTGCCTGAACTTTTACTTCAGTCAAAGTTTCTACCCTCTTTGTGATGACCATTTCAAAAGAGTGACTTTGACTCCAATGTAATGAATCAGAAGCTTATAAAGCCATGGCATAATAATTCACAATTTGTTTAATTGCATAGTATTATCAGCAAATATATGTTCCTGAATATAAAGAAAGTGATAAACAATTTATTATTTGTAAGTCATAACTATCAAAATTTCAACTATTTCGCTCTATGTGTAATTGCTTCACTTTCTTAAACATGTCATTCAAACTTTGTGGAGTTGTATATATATATATATATAGATATATATATATATATATATATATATATAGAGAGAGAGAGATAGATATAGATATATATAGATATATATATATAGATATATATATATAGATATATATATATCTATATATAGATATTGATTTAGAATTTATACATAATGCTAGACAGAAAACAGTTTTTTTTCTTCAACTGGACAACAACTCAGGATCTACCTCCTATTTTCCTTTAAAATAATTCAAAACATAGGGATGGGGAGAAGCCTAAAACACTATTTTTTGTATCAAGGGATCATAATAGCCTAAACTAAAAAAGCAACTAGATGTTGCTAGGTGAGAGAAACTACACTCTGATGTGAAATACAACATTTTAACATATTTGTTTGCAATTCTAGTAATGACATATTCTCGGGAAGAAAAAAACAACATATTTGTTTTCACTCTAGTTTGATCCTTGCCGCTCTTCGCCATTTCACAGTTTTGACATTCTTACGCTCACTTTTTTGTGGTTTGAAAAGGAGTAGTGTGTCACAGAAAGTTTCCTACCGACCACACATCAATCTGTACCTACGTACACTGAGGATGTTTCATCACTCCTTTAAAAATTAAGGATTAGCAGTAATTTTCTGCATTTATTGCATAGTCATAGTTTACAGGAGGAAAATGTGGTTACAGTGGACCCCCAGTATTCACGGGGGTTAGGATGACAACCAAATAGCTAAAATCTGCGAATACTTGAGACCCCCACTTAAAACACTTATAAATGGCTTTTTTAATAGTTCAAAAACCTAATATACCTTCCATATGCATAAATACGCACTTGGAAATCATGTTAGCACTACCAATATCTACAGTCTTCCTTATTTCTGTTCTTGTGGGTACAGCTAATCAGTGCCATGGAAAATAAATGTCATGAATTGGCTGCATTGCAAATGTCTGTCAATAGTGTATCAGTTTGCATTGCACCGAGGTATTTTAGCTGCCAAGCTGCATTTCTTTCAAATTTTTTAGATATGCTCTACCAAAGAATCCAAGAATAGACAGGGGTCCAATGTATCTGACTCCAATGAGTATCATCTTCCAGCAGATAATCACAGAGTTATTTTGGTTTTATCAGGGTATAATATTCAAGTTTTCATAGATCATAAGAAAATAACATATATACATTTATATGTTATATATGAGATTTCAACCTTTTTGTGAGTTTGTATCGCCATTAAAACCAGCAAGCGAAAGATATTGATAATATGGTGGTTAAGTAAATGGGTACAAAATGTTTTTTTAAGCTGCAAAAGAGAGGTTGGAGTGGACACAATGGCAATGCATTGGCTTAAAACAGGACTACTAAATAGCAAATAGTTGAACTGGCCCGAAGATCACTCGCTTTTGCGAGCAGAGTTTAGTTGTTCTGGTATGCACATTAATGTGGAACTAGAATATTCCTAAACAACAAGATTATTAGTTGGCTGCAGTTAACAGTTGATAAGTTTTGTACTCTAGAAGGTTTTGGGTGATACCTTTTTTATCAATCATTTTGTCCAGCCATCTTTTCATAACTAGTAACAAGCATCCTAGTGTGCCAGAGAGATGAGGAATAGGCACAGTGGATTCATGAAGCGTTTTGGCAAAAAAAGGAAAAAGAAACAACATACCTGTCAAGTCTATGTCTGTTAGAGAGTTAATTACTATTAGGCTAAAATGTCTGTGAATGTTCTTTTTTGTTTGACATTATTAAACTTAATGCGTGTGGTGTACACGCACCGCTCTCTGCTCCATGCAGGTGTCGTATTCCAGAGACAGCAGGTGCAGACTCATTGAGCGCGCAATGAGTTATGAAGCGTCTTTGGGAAAAAAGGGGGGAAATGACATGACTGTCAGGTTTATGGCCATAAGATTGTCAATTACTATTAGGTTAGAATGTGTGTGAATGATATTTTTCATTTGTCAGTTATAAACTTATGTTGAATTGTGGTGGGGCAAAGTAAAGATATGTCTTTCTGAGGAGGTAAAAATAGAAGCTAAAACAGCCGGCGCAAACACATTCGTGTTTGACAAATCGCACTGCGTGTGAAGCGCATACTTATTTGCATGTTCTCATCCCAATATTTGCGCCTTCTAACAGAAATTCCCGTATTAAATACTCCTCAAGGGCAATAGCGCCAAAGGGATGGCGCGCATCTTGCTGCATTTAACAGGCGCAGTCCCCCCTGCGCCTGCTTAGCAAATCATCTGCTGCAAAAGTTTGCATCTGCTGTGAAGTTTGTGCATGTCTTAACAAGCGCAAACCTTTGATAAATCAGGGCCCTAGTCTTTCTTGCCACCAAAACCCTAATTAAAAAAGAAACAAATAAAAGTTTCCTCAAACATGCTTGAAAAAAAAATCAAAAGCATTCTTTGTAAGTGACTTTTAAACCAAAGGAAAAAAGGCAGGTCAAAACACTTCATTAGAATACCAAAAGTAATGCATTCAAGATCAACGTTAATATCTGACTGTGTCAAAGCATACAAGACTAGAATTGTTCTTTATGCTGAGCTACGCCTGACAATGCCAAACATTACTTAGAAACTACATCAGTCAGGTATTCCTTTGTCTCACTGATCACCTCAACAGGTGGGTCGGCTATGCAGCCAACTGTCATAAAAAGTTACAACACTTAGCGTTCTTTATTTCTCTAGATCACTGCAACCATTGTCTGAGCTTCTCATCATGTGACGACATGACTGATGACGTGAGAAAATATGCAAGTGGGACAGGCTCTGCTGAATTCGTTAAGCTCATCTCGCTGCAGGTACGACAGCCATCTGGGGCAAGAAGGAAGTTTAGGGTTGCGAGTTTCACTCATGTGGACCTGGCCAGGCAGTTGACAGGTGCAGAGGGGCGGTATGTCAACAATGTTATTTTTAGGGGTTGATGTAGGAGCTTTCTATTCGTGACTGCTCCCTGGGTTTTGCAAAAGGGAGGAAGAAAAACTGCTCTGGCAAAATGTCACAGACTTTGCCTCGTGTTAGCGTGTTAGGTCAGCAGGAACAGGTTGATTTTCTATTCTTTTAGATGATGTCACTATTCAAGTCATGTTATCTTACAAAAATAGCTGAATTTACAAACTGTTTTTAGAAGTGTTTTATTATTTTTTTAAGCAATGTAATTAGCGCTCAAGGGCACTACACTTAAAGCCTATAAATAATTTAGAATGCACCATCCTGCACTTACAATGCATCTGATGTTGCTGCATGATGTTTGCAGATGGTCACACCAAAGATAAGAACATGGATCTTTTTTTCATGAAAGACTTTTTTTCATGGGAACAGATCAAACTTAACATACAGTTAAAAACTGTAGACTTTTACGTGTCTCACTCAGTCACACAAACTAAAAGATGTTGCATCAGTGGTATGTAGCACTCCTTCAATTTGCACTTGTTTGTCACTGCACAAGCACAAACTTGTTTGCAAACTTGTTTAAAACAAAAGGATAATCTGTCATGTATTGACAGCACTGCAGGGAATGCTGGTACGTGACTCTAAAAAAAGCCTGATTTACATTTAATACATGGGAATCGCAGATGATAATTCAATCCCATCAGTCAAAACCTCCCACAGAGGTAAAAAGCCTCCCACTCATGCCATTGCAAACTGGCATTCCGATGTGATCATGCAGTCCTGCTGTGATTTGGTTTTATAAAGAGAAGCTTAACTGACTTAAAAGAAAATGACTAACTGCATCTCTCTTTATTCTAACGAGTTAGACTTTGTCTAAATGTAAAAACTTAATTTTCTTTTTTGGGGGATTCTAATTGAACACTGTGCTTAAAATTCTTAACGTGTATTTATTGTCATTTAATTATCTAAAAAAGCAAAGCAATCTGAACAATAACAACACACTGAAGGATTTTATACAATAAAAAACTTCACATTGCAAGTCAAGAACAGGTGCTACTGTCAAACACACCCAGGTGTCAAGATACTGAAGGCTCAAAGATGAAAATCTCCCCAATCTGTCAATATACTAAGATGACGTCTAGATCCTAATGATAGGCACTGCAATGAACTGAAATGAACTGCTACTGCATGTAAAAGCGGAAAGATTTTATACACAGAGCATGAGCTTACTGTACAAAGCTACGGATCAGTTGTAGATGTAGAAAAACAACTACATGCCATTTTAATTTCAATGTTTTAGGTATTGTAATAAAAGCAAGCAATTGCAAACTCGGTTGAACAACAACAACACAAAAACTGAGCAGTGTGTGAAAATCTAAGCAAACCCTATAATTAAATACATTGTAGTAGAACCACCATCACAAGTAATACCTTGCAGTAAACATCTTTTGTCCTCTATCATGTCTGCTACTTACCTCTCAAATCCCATCAAGAGATTAAGGGTAATTTACAAAACACATTTACAAACTTAATAAAAAATTATGCTGTCATTTTTTGACATTTTTAATAAACTAAACATGCAACCTTTAGATTAAACAAATAATGTACTAAGAATTTGGGGAGCAAAAAGTTTTAAATCATTTGTAGATTCAAAAATTATAAATTACTAATAGATAGGAATCCAGTCTGGACATTTTGGGGGTTTTGACTAGACAAAAAAAAGTCTCTTTATAGCAATAACAAGATGTGGGTCTGACTTTTTTGGGGGAAGCGTTTTCTGTTGGAGCCAATAAAGGAATTAAAGCATATTTGGATGTACAAAATTCTGCTTTTGACTCAAAGTTACTGGATAGATTTGGTCTTGTTTACTATGAAATTAAAGAGAATGCAAAAAAGCATTGTTATTAAAACATAAATACATTGTGTCTTAGCTATTATGTTCCTTTGTAAGGAGGTGTAAATTTGTTTTTAATAATTTTACCCTAAATAAAAATAAAAAAGTGGTAAGGCCAAATTTGTATCATTCTTTAATTGCAAATGAAGAGGGATGGAGCCATGAAAAAACGAAAATCAGTCCAGGGGCTGCAAATGGCCCCCGAACCAAACAGTGGACATCCTTGCTTTAGAACCATTGGGAATATCCACAGAAACCACACTAGCTCCGTTTTAACACATCCTTGGAAATGATTAAAAGACAGCCTAAAGGATGATTATCTCATCCTTCAGATGAATATTTTTGACAAACTGAGTTTGATAAAGATTAAGGAAACCACTTCAGGTGGGGAGAGACAAAAAATGAGGCCAAATGTAGGCAGATGTCAAAACATTATGTCAGTAGAACATCAAGTACTAATGTTTACCTGTCTAAAAAAAATCCCCACAGGGAACCATGGTTGTAATGGTCGGATTCTTTAACACTGCCTCTTTGCAGCAGAGTTGGAAACAAAGTGTTAGACAGGACTGATCCCAACAATGAAAACATAATAAAAAACCTTAAAGGAGTACCTTTTTAACAAGTCTCTAACCAGTTCTGAGGTGGTAGATGGATTAGCTCCACCCCCACAGCCTTAAATTAACTTGGCCTTGTTTTGACTCTGAGATGACTCTGAGGCAAGTTGACAAGTTGTGAAGCAGTCGGGGTAGGATGCAGCACAAGACACCTTCTGTACCTACAAGCTAGCATCAGCACATCACATTGACTTGCCTAAAAATTACAATAACCTATTTATCACAACTAAGGCAATGACACCTTTCTCAAGCTTTTTTGCTAATGGTAACCGATAAGTAGATATATGAAGTGGAGAGTGTTTTAGTTGATGTTGGAAAGGAAAGCTTTGGCTATTACTAACCAAAATGAATATACCACCTTTAGTAGAGCCATTTGCTGCCTGCTGGCAATAAAAGGAAGGCACACAGTGGTAGATCCTTTTAAATGTTAAAAAAAAAAAAAAATGTGTTCATGCAAGCTTCTTCTGGCTGTGGCATATGACTCAAGTGGTTGACCTGTGAAACGCAGAGCAGCTTTAAAGCTGGTCTTGTCTGAGGTCATATTGTGGAACAATATTTTTTATTAAGAATATAATAATCAGCTGAAAGTTTCAGTATCGTTTAAAGGGAGCTGGATGGTACCTAGTGCAATTATGAGCTTGAGCAGTGCTTGAATAAAGGATCTACATCCTATTTCTAATTTGTTGCATTAGAATAATCTAAAAAAATGAATGCGTTTTAATCTGCTATGGCTGTATTTTTAGTTTATTGCATAATTATGCTATGTTGGATTAATCTCAAAGATAATAATCTGGATTTGAGAGCAACATAATGCTAAAGATAAGTGTATTCAAGATTTACTAGATGGTATATCAGTGAAGATGGACTGATATAACTAAAACAAGCATATGACAATACTTTTCTCTCCATTTTATGCATTCAAACACTAAATGCATGCTAAATACTAAACATGTTGACAACACGATGATCTGTTCCTTTTTAATGAAATACAACTAATACAAACTGCGAATAAACAGTTTATTCCTGTAATTTTACCTATGTTTTATATCCATGGCAGTCATATTGATTTGGAGGTAGGTGTTGCTTGTGGAAGTTCAATTTTCCAAGTTGGAAAACAACTTTAATGCAGTGCCCTATTTGCTTTCAATCCCTTGGAACCCAAAAATGTTTGATAACAAATAAAGCATGCACAATATATAGTATCTTCCAATATTGTATTGGTAATCAGATTTAATAATGAACTGATGGGAGTAGATGGCAGATACAGATGGAATACATAACTTTGCCTTCTTCTAAAACTAATAAAATCTTTATATATATTCTTGTGTTGCACACTATCTCTTCTTGTGTTACTTTGTTTTAGACCGAGACAGAAGTGTAACTGAGTAAGCTTCACAAATGGCAGTGGAAAATTGCACACACTGACAAGAGAGGGAGATGTAAAGACATCCTGACAGCCAGCTTCCCATTTATCACCAGTCGTCCTGCTCGGCATGAGAGGTTGGACAGAAACCATGGATTGTCACTCAGCCCACAGCAGTCAATGCCCTCCAGCAACAAATGAACTATGAGATATGACAGCTAACCTGTATTAGCACAAACTTGCACAAGAGCTGACATGCAGGCACTGACTAAATAAAACACCCGTAGTCACTAGAGCACAGAAATAGAGACAGTCGATGTACTCTAAAACAGGGTTTATATCATTAATTAGACCCTAATAAAATATAAAGCATGACTTGGCTTCTCTTTTCATCTGGCCATCTAGACAAGTGTTTTACATAAAATACCCATAAAACGATTTTAGTTGTCCAGTTTTTGTGGTTTTTGACTTAACAACTTAAGATATTTTTGCAAGTTTTCCGTTGACGTTCATTTTTATTGTCACTCGCATGCCAGACATATTCTGTCGTTGACTTCCCATGTCGAAAATATAACTCAAAGCATTCCACTTGTTGGCAGCTCATCTGCCACGTGTATGTACATGAGAGTTTTACATATATTTAATGCAGAAAATAAATTAATCTTCTACACATATGCAATTTTCTTCTGGAAAGGTTTTGGATCTATCTTCTGTTCTAGCACCTGTGCATTAAATTACTGAGACTTACCATGATAACATGGACTTTTCCCCACCAATTAAATTGAATTAAAAAAAAAATGTTCAGAAGTAACAGTAAACCCTAGAAATAAAAACGGTTATGTGCACGGTTATGATGCTGGCCGTCATTAGGCAACTGAAACTAATCATAACCAGTTCAGCACAGTACAGGGAGGCACACCTGAAGCTGCTTTCCAGAGCCAAACCACATTGCAGGTAAAACCCCTGCAGTATGTCTGGAACAAATGATGGCTCTTCAACACCTTGACAGTTGGAGCAGTTTGAAATATTCAAAACAAGTCTGACGGCTCACATCGCACATCTTTTGCTTTCACGTCTGCAGAAAATGTGGGTAGTGTTTTCCAGATTTAACTTTAAGCCATCGTCTCAAGTTACCACTTCCACGGTAAAAGCCAAACCTGATTTAACCTCTGTAAGAGTGCAAAAACACACAAAAAAGAGAGTAAGGGACACAAACCTGTGTATATAACCTGCTTACAACCATCACTACTTGACTCCTTCTGTCCCCAGGGTTGCAAAGCACAAACACTGACAGGGATAATTATGTATTACACATTTTAACACACAGCCTGAGGTGACAATGCCACTATGCCACACAAACCTTTTTGCACAGAGCCCCCAAATAGGAACACGTCTAAATCTTCTGAGATCTAAACAGCAAATCTGACACTGAAAGCATCCGAGTCAGCTGGAAGCTCAGGACACACACGGCACCCACTCGATGACAGGTATTTCCACTCGAGGTGAGCCACAATAGCGAGGTATGAGCCCAGTGTCAGTCGTTTCCTGTCTGAGGGTTCAGAGGTTAAACTCTCTTCTCTCTCTTTAACTTCTAGAAATAAAGAGACAATAACATTTTACTCGCTGTAACTGAACCGTCCTAACCTTGTCATTTCTACAGGCTTTAACCTCTGAGTTACTCAGGTGATAGAAACTCTACATTACTCCACCAAACTGCTCCTGATTCAACTGTAATATTTTAAAAATATGTTCACACTCTAGAGAAAGCTTTATATATATAGCCATGTGGAAATATTATGCTACCTCAATAAAGATTTACCTCTTCAGGAAGAGATGTTTCATTCAATGTTATAAGCATTTTTTATTTTTAACGGTCACACAATATCCTCATACCCTTTGATACACAGTATATTTCATTGTGGATTCTACTATGTTCAACTGACCATGACTTGCTGAGCAAAAGTATCCCCAAACCATGAAGAATTTATCTCTGTGCCTTACAGTTGATGTAAGGGATAATGCCCGGCGAGGTGTCCATTATCAGAAATTAATGGACGACGCGGAGGCTTCCGCAAAGTTATAAAAGGGAAACTTATAAAGTCGATTATTACAATAACTTAACAAAGTAAAAAGTGTTGGGGACCACTCTAACGAGAGTTATGAGACACAAACTAAAACGTACGTACGTACGTACATACATACATACATACATACATACCTAATTACCTCAACAGTCACATATACATACAGAATATTTATGCACATGTACCCTAGAAATGAAACACTAACAATTGTTTTCATAAATAAGAACTCATAAAAGACAACCTTCTATTAAGGATGAGATGGCAGGGTTTGGCACACTCATTGATACACTGTTTACCAGCTAAAATCACACACAGTTTATTTGTGTCATCAAGATCCTTAAAATTAGCAATATGCTTAGAAAGAGAACAAAATAAGTCAGCGCGAATGTCCTTATAAATGCTATGTTCATAAATGGTAAAATCCTGCCGTTTTGACGTTATACCGGCACAGAAATCAAAACCACGGTTTTGAGGGCGCATGCACGTGAAGGGCACGTGGGGTGGTTAGAGAAGCCAATGGTAAACAAATGCTGCACTTTTGAATATTGTCTTACTGTCCAGTGTAAAATCATTAGGAAACCATATTATACATGTTTTCACATGGAAAAAAATCTAAATTTCAGGTGATGACCCCTTTAAAGTTTCTTAGCCTACAGGTCAGTGTCGACTTGATCAACGGAAGGTGTAGTTTTCACAGTGGATTCAGGGTTAAGACCCTGAATGAATGAGCTGGCATGCACAAAGAATACAAGCGCAGGTGCGTAACCAGTGTTCCCATCCCCTCAGCAGTCAGTCAGCAGAGCCTCCTTTTTAATCCCCTGCCGTCACTCAACTGAATCTCAACCTTAATCTCAGAGGGCCGAACCTCATGGGACCGGGGGCTTCTGGCTTTTAACCAAGAGTTTGACGGCTAATCTGAACCACAACACTTTGGGGTAACCTAACACCATTAGCAGTGAGAAGCTGCAACACCCATGAGACCCCTAAATGCAAGGCATAACTCTAATCTAATGAGAGGTAGATGCCTGATATACTTCCTGTAGTACAAGATAACTTGCTCAAGCAAAACTTTGTCTTTATGATAGATACAATTCAGCTCCTGACTGATGAGGTGTTCTCTTAAGGAAGTTGGCACATTCTGATACACGGCTTCACCATTGAAGGGATGTTTTTTGGTTAGCTTTAGTGAATATGTGCAGCCTTTTTGCAGTCACTGACAGGATATAGCCTACATTACTCTTAAAGAGGTGGACTGGCTTGTTTCCAGCAGTTTAAAAGCATACAATGAGCCGCCTGAAGCTGTCAGCTGCACCCTTTATGGCTGATAAGTGTATGTTCTCAGACACAATGACCGGCAATGAGACGCATGTAAAAAAAAAAAAAAAAAAAAAAATACCTATTTCTTGCATGGTAAGGTCAAGTATATAGAAATATATACTATGCTATGAGATCAATTAAACGACATTACTGTATATGGATTTCACAACTTTAGCAAAGTTGTTCACCTGTCACCTGTCCATACCTTCAAACAGTCAGACTCCAACCTCCACCATGGCCAAGACCAGAGAGCTCTCCAAGGACACCAGGGACAAAATTGCAAACTTGCACAAGACTGGGATGAGCTTATCTACAATAAGCAAGCAGCTTGGTAAAAAAGAACTGTTGGAGCAATTATTAGAAATTGGAATAAATATAAAATCACTGACAATCTCCCTCAACCTGGGGCTCCATGCAGGATCTCACCATGTGGGGTACACATGATCTTGAGAATGGTGAGGAAACAGCCCAAAACTACACAGGGGTAACTGGACAATGACTGGAAGAGAGCTGGGCCACAGTAACAAAGGTTTCTTTTAGTAACACACAACTTAGTCATGGATTAAAATTCTGCAGTCTCCCTGCTTAAGCCAGCACATGTCCAGGCCCGTCTAAAGTTTTCCAGAGACCATCTGGATGATCCAGAGGAGGATTGGGAGAATGTCAAATAGAACCCTTTGGTATAAATGCCACTCGCAGTGTTTGGAGGGGGAAGAATGCTAAGCTGCATCCCAAGAACACTATATCCACTGTAAAGCATGGGGGTGGAAACATTATGCTTTGGTGCTGCTTTTCTGCAAATGGGACAGGACGACTGAGCCGCATAAAGGAAAGGATGAATGGAGCCATGTATCGTGAGATTTTGGGCAAAAACCTCATTCCATTAGTGAGAGCATTTAAGAGGAAACATGGCTGGATCTTCCAGCAAGATCAAACACACCGACTGGGTAGTGAAGGAGTGGCTACCTAAAATTATTTCAAGGTTATAGAGTGTCCTAGCCAATCTCCAGAACTCAATACAATAGATGATCTGTGGAGAGAGAGTTGAAAGTATGTGTTGCTCAGTGACAGCCCCAAAACATCACAGCTGCAGAGAAGATCTGCATGGAAGAATGATCCAAAATACCAGATACAGTGTGTGCAAACCTGGTGAAGACCTACAGGAAATGTTTGACCTGTCATTACAAACCAAGGTTATTTTACAAAGTATTGGGGTGAATTTTGTTATTGACTAAATATTTATTTTTTGCAACTGATTCTTTAAAAATCATACAATGTGATTTCCTGGATTTTCATTTTATCTGTATATCTGTTTTATCTGTATCATATATTCTGTCTCTCACAGTTGAAGTGTACCTGTGATGAAAATTACAGACCTCTCATCTTTTTAAGTGGGACAACTTGCACAATTGGTGGCTGCCAAATACTTTTTTGCCCCACTGTATATGCTTCTCCACTACTGTATATAGTATTATTTGTAATACCAAGGGTTATTTTAAAACTTTTAATGTTATTGTCTTATTCTGCTTTGTGTGTTTATTTTTATTGTTCTTTTTGTACTTCACCATTTGTCTCACTCTTTGGATATGGTTTTGTGTTCAGATTGGGAGGGTAAGGAGTGGGAGAGAAAGTGCCGGACCTGTCGATCTGTGCTTATAAATCTTAATACTGTATTTGCATTACACTAATTTGAACTCTGGATATATTTTTTTATTTTTTTTTTTGAAGAAATGTGTGTTTTTTAGTTTTTTTGGTGTTGTTTTGAAGAAACTTGAGATGAGAACATGTAAAGACACAAACCTGCATCCCAAAATGTAATCCTCTTTATTTGGAAGAATGGATTAAAATTTCTCCACACTGATGTGTCAGACTGATAAATATTTACAAGAAATGTTCAGTCCATGCCATTAATACACACACACCAAAGTACATTACTGTTTTCTAATATATCTATTTTGAATATATAGAAAAAGATGTTTAGGTGAAAAGCTCCATGTAAAACACTATACCAGATACACAATAGAAGAAGAAACCTGACTTACCACTTCAGTGGGACGGAAGAATTTTGGGTCCACCTTCACATGTACCACCCCAGTCTCTTTGCAACGGCCGATCTCATTTTCATCCTTCCCCTCCCACCTGGAATATGACAAAATCTAGATAAAGAAGCTTTCCACATTTTTTGCTGCCCTCTGTGATATTTTTGCATATATTTTTTATTTATTTAAGGTTTTTAAGTCAATATGGCATCAATGCAACAGGCTCTACAAACATGTCTTTATGATATTTTTGGCTGTTCTAGAAAAAAAGGCTTTGAAAGAAACTTCCATTTTCAAATTCAAGGTATTGAAGTAAAGATAATCATCTCTCTCAGGCAATGATTTTGCACATAATGCTTTAGCAAAAGTGACCTTTGTTGTGTTTGTGTGCAAACACTCACACAATAGTCTTTCCCACATGTTTGAAGGCCCTCTCCACAAACTCCCTCACGCTGTGCACCTCCCCTGTGGCGATGACAAAATCGTCTGGCTCCTCTGATTGCAGCATCAGCCACATAGCCTGAAAGAGACAGAAACAAAGACAGGGAGGTCAAACCACAGAGAGATCATAAAGACAGTTTGGTGCTCCACTCTGGACACTGCCCAGTTCTACTCTGACAGACAGGAAGTGAACCTGCGACCTCTGAGCGGGGCACTCGCTTGTACCTCTTTCCTGACGTCACCAAGGGGACTCTTGGGACTCAAACTGTGGGAAAGGAGGACAGATCACTCCCAGAGGCCCACTGAGCTGCTGCCACACACAAAAATGCACACGTGGTCCTGAAAGCTCATGCATTAAAGAAAGGCTGCGCAACTGCAATTTTTTTACAGTCTTAAACAGCTTTGTAGGACTAAAAAAAGTGTCCCTATTTCCAAGTCTCCCAAAATTACCCTGTTATATGTAGAGCCAGCAGATCAAAACTGTGGACCTATGGGACAATCAATAAAGCAAAAAGAAAAGTCACAAGAGACAGACAGACAGACAGACAGACAGACAGACAGACAGACAGACAGACAGACAGACAGACAGACAGACAGACAGACAGACAGACAGACAGACAGACAGACAGACAGACAGACAGACAGACAGACAGACAGACAGACAGACGCTGATGTCTCTAAAATCAAACATTGCCACACAAATAGTTAGAGATGAGCGTAATTGCATTTTACATTGTGAACAGCAATAAACCCTGTCTTAAATTGCCAAGAATAATAGTATAAATAACATATAATTCAGTTTGATTCAGCATATATATTACATTTGTTTCTTCAGTCACGGTTTTAAAATAACTTAGCAATCAATTGAACACTGTCCTTATTTATCAAACAATAAAGGAACCTGAAATGGAAGAGTCAAGGAGGAATGTAGCAGCTAGGTGGTGGTAATAAAATACACTTAATCAACTGATGACCATCAGTATGACCACCTCTATAAATAGCAATAATGAGTGTTGGCTCATTGCTGGCATATACAGTGGCAGTTCTACACCTCACCCCCCACCTCCATGCAGAAAAACAAAACAAATATTTGCACATACAACATACGTTGCTTTTTATTATAACAATATACTTGAAAGGGAAATGTTTGTCAATTGCACAAATCCCTTAATAACAAATTTAAAAAACTAAACAAAACAAACCAGTTATTATTTAATTATTGCAATTCCGCCAGGAAACATACTTTAAGGTGCACAATCTCTACCTCCAACATTGACCTGATGGCTTAGACATTTTTCTCTCCATCTCTGAGTTTATTTGGCACTTGACAATCTATAAAGCTAGATTTCCCATGATTCATGCATGACCAGAAACAAGACTAAATTTCTTTTTTGGGGGGTTTTTTATTAGCCATTTCACACCATTCAGAAAAACGTGCAGGAATTTGTTAATATTATGAATGAGATGAGTGTATTTGGTAGAAGGTCAAGGTCGCCTTGCTCCTTCCATTTGGGCAAGGGTGTTTGTTTGTTTTAAAATTGCTGGGACAACAATCATAAATATGAGTGTGGTTTGAAGATTGCTGGGGACAATATATTTATTGTCTATAACTATTTATATTTATCATCTCAGACCTGGACACTGTACTCGCATCGCTATCTGAGAGGCCAGCTGACAGCACCATGGAGGGTTAGAGAGGCATTGGCGCGTGTAACTGCGGCGGACACAGACCGATGATTTAAATGAATGGCCGGGTTGGATCGGGATTTGATCTGGAGATAACTGCGGGTTGGTAAATTGGACTAGTGCAGAACTCTGCAACAATAAACCGTATATTTTTATTGCAATTGTTTTGTTTTTAAAACATACCTGAGAGAAATTAGATATGCAAGGAGAAATTCTTGGGGAAACAATATTTATTTTAATGCATCTTTGAAGACAAACCGATCGCAAAAATTGTTGCATGACTGAGAAATGGGCTAAAATATGGCTAAATTCACACAGTGAATTTAGCCATATTTGCCACCTTGCCCCCTGGGGGAACCCTACACAGACCTCCCCCACCTGTGCATAGATGCATGGAGCAGGTAGCGTTGCATAATTAGAACACCTCGCATTTAAGACATACGAGTTAATCAGTTACCTGTTAATGCTGTACCTGCTTTTGAATGTGAGTTTTTATTGAACGAAACATCAACCTCTGCAAAGAAAGCTGGAGCATTTGCGCAGAATGAAACATGGCTGTATTTTTATATAGCCATGTTTCTTTCTGGACTGGAATATCAGTCAGTTCGGATACTGATTGCACAGAAATTGTGCTGGGAGCACAAGTGGATGTTAGATCTGCGCTGGTAAGAAATTCCACATCAGGTTTATAAAAGTGGTGGGGACAAAACTGCCAATCATAATTATTGCCAGGCGTCCCGGGCTAAAATAATGCTTATGCATTTAAAATGACGCTGATGCATTTATGAGACCCAGGTGTATTGTCCCCTGCCATCCCTCCCTCTTCTCACATCATGTGTTCCATGGTCTGGGCTATGGAAAGCAGATGTGATCATACAACGCCGTTTATTTTTGAAAAAAAAAAAAGCTATTTAAAACCGCGCTCATTACTGATGTTGTTTGATCACATCAGCACCTTGCCAGTTTACCAATTCCCCACGTAGTGCATAGATGATAGGAAACTGCAAATCTTTTTTTTTCTTTCTTTTTTGTCGGTGCTAGTACCGCCCCCTATGTGTCATGATGAATAAATGCGCCCCGGGCGGCTGCCCGGTTCGCCCGTGCCAAAAACCGTCTCTGGGCATACACATGTCTAAACGCAATGCCAAGATGGAAAGACATCAATATGGTTTATGTGGGGTCATTTCAATCTGTAAAATTTCAATCTGCAACTCTTATATGAAAAGCACTTTATAAATAAAATTTCATTGATTGATTGATCAATAATGACTTTAGTAAAGCAATATCAATTGAGCAATGGTTAAAAGGTAATTTCCCAATAACCTGAAGACCATCATTCTGCAGGAACAAAGCTTGTTTACCAGCGGAAAACATTTTAGACAGATCCCAGGAGTGACCAAGGTCAGAGTGCATACTGCTAGGATAAGACAATGTCATTTGGAAAGACTAGAGCAGACAGTAGTCAAGAAAAAGAATGTCAGCATATCAACATAAAACCTTATAGCAACTAGTGAGTCACGGTGGTGGTGAGCTAATGATTTGGGCTTGTTTAGCAGCCATAACACCATGGTACCTTGAAGTCGTTGAGTTAAGCATAAGCTCCTCTGTATTGAGGGATTATCTGTTTATCAACACAGCAGATGGGCGCACAACCTTGGTGCAGAAACAGATGCTGGCTTTCACATAGCTCCGTTTCCCATTGTTATTACTTGCAGTTATCTTGCAGTTGCAGTGTTGGTTAGCTATGTTAGCTTGTTTGTTAGCCAGGGGTCACATTAAACCCATATTTTCCATTGACCAGTTTTTTAAACGGTGATGGAAAAAGCTGAAGTCCATTGGTCATTTTGACATATGCAATTCCCACCCCTGACCACTTAGTGCAGACATTTTCAACTGTATGCACAGAGTTCACATAACTAATCATGAGAGTATCTGAGCATCATCTCAGACCTGGACATTGAACCCAATGCATCTCGCTATCTGGGAGCTGACAGCGCGTTGAAGAGTTAAGGAGGCATGGAGCACATCTGTGAATGCACCGGACACAGACTGCCAATCACAGATCGCTGCAGCTTAACCTAACCAATGATGCAAAAGTAGCACATGTGGGGATTTCCTCCCGCTGGAATGATCAGAAAAGCTGTCATTCAGAGACCCTCACCAAATTTTAATCACTTCAATTAGAGAAATGAGGCAACAGAATGCATATTCTACCTCTATAAGTGGGAGCGCTGTTCAGCACTTGATGCCGAGCGTTCAGGTCCCACCAGGTGAAATGTTCATAACCCCTACTTTCCACCGGAGACGTAAGCGGTGCGTAAAGTCTGCGAAGCGTAACATGCAGCTGATAGCCGCCATTACAGTCAATGGGATAATTTCCACTGGGTGCGAAGCAGCGTGAATCGGACACGCCTCAGAAGCGTTGTGTTGCTACCCTCTCCTAAATTTACCCGGCAGGTCTATTTTTTCGCTTCTAAAATGTGTCAAGCTCAGAAGTTTAGTTCGGGCCAGACAGGAAATTAAACACGGAAGCTGTGAAAAGAATCCAGAAATTTTCAAAATAAAAGACGTGCAGATTTTCGACTGCTTAACTATGAAAAAAACAAAAGTACCTGTGACACCAATGAAGTCAGTTGGTCTGTGGGACTAATTTGTTGGTTTTTATCATGGACGACGAGAACTTAATCCTTGATTCGGAGAATCACCCAGTGTATATGATACCAATGATCATTTTTAAAAGGACAACATGAAAAAGGAAAAGACATTGACACTGTCTGGACTGCACCCTCCCCCCAACCAGCTTAGGCTGTCAGCTACTACCCCTCCCACACCCCACTACTCATCTAATGACTGGCTAACTTCAATCTGTTTTTAACTATAAGCTTAATCAAAAACAAAGGTTTTAAGCCTGGTCTTAAAAGTAGACAGACAAACTGGGAGCTGGTTCCACAGGAGAGGAGCCTGATAACTAAAAGATCTGCCTCCCATTCTAATTTTAGAAATCCTAGGAACCACAAGTAAACCTGCAGTCTGAGAGTGAAGTTCTCTGTTAGGAACTTATGGAACAATCAGATCTCTGATGTTTGATGGAGCTTAGTTATTAAGGGCTTTATATGTAAGGAGGAGGATCTTAAATTCTATTCTGGATTTAACAGGGAGCCAATGAAGGGAAGCAAAAACAGAGCAAATGTGATCTCTCTTTTTAATATTCATCAGAACTATTCCTGCAGCACTTTGGATCAAATGAAGGCTTTTAATGACATTTTGTGGACTTCCTGATAGTAAAGCATTGCAGTAGTCCAGCCTTGAACTAACAAATGCATGGACTAGTTTCTCAGCATCACTGCTGGATAGGATGTTTCTAACTTTAGCAATATTCTGGAAGTGAAAGAAAGAAATCTTAGAGACCTGTTTAATATGGGATTTGAATGTCATGTCTTGGTCATCATATGTAATATGGATGAGATAGCGACTATTCTGAGTCATATTTGTTTCCAACAGTTTGGTCTTGTGGGATATAGTTATTTTAACATTATACTTTAAACCCATGTGTCCGTTAAAATGACTGATGAATCAAGTAATCCATCAAACAGATTTAGATATACTTGCAAATGTCTGGAATCATTGGTTCCGTCTTTACATTTTCGTTCCTGGCAGCCAGTCTTTCCTGTATTATCATCAATGCATGTTATGGGACTGAAGGACTATATTAAGAACTATATATACTATTTGTGTTATTGGATAAGCACATGGAATGGAAGCGCACACAAACACACACGGGCGGTGATGGAATGAACTTCCTCAGGGGGGTGAGGCCTTCCTATTCGAGGATCGTTCAGGGTCATCTGACCGCTCAGCACTGATGACTCCCCTGAGCCTGACCTCTGACCTCTCACTCCTTGGCTCCTGATGAACAAAACAGATTCTCTCACACTGTCACAGAGCCCGAATATGTCACCTAAATGTTTGAGTGACTGAATAACAAACCAATCAGTGTTTGTTTTATAGTTTTATAATAAGAGCAGCACCCAAATCTGATTTCAGCTGCTTCAAACATTTATGCTGGTTTAGGTGAGGAAAAGAAAAAAAATCTCAAAAATGTATTTTTCTGTTGTTAATGGATCAACGTGTGAAATCACAAAGTAAAAGAAAAAACAAGAATAAAAGAAATTCTGATAAAGTCAAAAATAACTTAATTCAAAGCTTTTATACCAAATTCATAGCCTGTGTTTTACATTATCTAAAAACTACATAATTTAATCTGAATAGAACAAAAAAACAAAATTTCATTAACAGAAAATGTAGATATAAAAAAAATACTTACAACCCCATTTAAATTATTCTTCATTCTGATCTCTGTTTGGGTCTGGTTATTCGTATAACTTAAAAGAGCATTCCAAACCTGATCATACCAAAACAGCTCAGAGGAGTTTCCAACCAGAAGATAATAATGACTTGTAACAACCATGTTTCCCTACACCAATATGGAAACAGGAATAAAAACCTCTAACACAGAGAACAGATCAACCACAATTTGGCGAATCGATTGTTTTTAAGTAGCTAGACAAATTTGTGTCATTGAATATCTTTGGTCCTGAACAGTAGTCGAGTTGTAAAACATTTTCAGGGGGATGGTCCTTTTTTTCGCCTATTAAAAAAATCTGGATTTTAATTTTAAAAAAGGTGGTATTTATAGAGTATTTTGTATTGCAGAATTGGACGGAATGTTAGGGGACTACAACTGAATAGCCTGCATTAGAATAAAACAAGATCGGGTGAAATGGAGGCTTTTGATATCTGAAGCAAAGCCGATACCAGCACCTTGCAAAGAAGCCTTAGCAAATAATTGCAGTGCAGAAGAAGTTTTTTCGTGCAAACTAGGCCTATATTTAAACAAAGTATTGGATTAATTTAACATGAAAGACCAAACAAAATGAGTCATTTCTATTTTATTCATTACAACCCTCACTTAATCCACATGCTCATAGCAGTTTCCAAACACTTTCGTAATCATGTTTTTTTTTCTACAGATTTCTTGCTCTTGTTCTCACTCGTCCTGATTATGGCTAAATGTCGGCACTGTCAGATGAGCTCTGACTAGGTGATCATTTTTCCTAGGCCGATTATGGCTGGATGTGTAAAAAGAGTCGACATAGTGCAGACTCAGCAAGCCGCATGCGTTTCTTGACTGAATGACAAGTCATGTATTTTAGCAAGCTAATTAACAAGAGAGATGTGGGGGGTCGCCCGTTCATCTTAGCTAGTTTGGAGGGTAGAATCCTGTGATCTGTGCGTACACTTGTGGCGAGTCGGGTGGTCTTTTAGATAACAAAAAGCAGGCTAGGTTAATTATTGAGATTAATAGCTCACCTGTAATTATTTTCTTTAAAAAAAAAATCCCGGACATCCCACTGACCAGCCGCTCGTTTGGGCATGTTTGCACTTCTGTAATGCAGCTTTTGCCATAAGGTGAACCCCGAAAATGTCTTTAGAAATGAATCTCATTCTCACCTCTGTCATCTACAAACTGTGTACCTCGTGAAATAAATAGGTTCGCACTTAGTTCAAAAGTAAAAGTTCTCCTTCTGTAATAGTGCAGTTTTTTCATGATCGATGTTTTAATTCGGGACTAGTTTGTTTTCGCCGTAGTGAGAAAGGAATGATACGGCTGCTAAAAACCCGTTTTAGACCAATGCGGTGGCAGAGTTTAACCGACGTGATGATGTATGCGGATATGGAGACAGCTAACGTCATGATGAAAACTTCTTTAAAACTTTTATAAAACCGAGTAAAAGCATGTAGGCCTATGTAAAATGTGTTACATGCATTTAACTTCCATGAAACATGAACCAGACATGGATTTCCTGTTAAATCCATCTCTTGGTCTAAAACAGGTACGTAGCAGCTGTGTCACTCCTTTCTCACTACGGTGAAAGCAAACTAGTCCCGAATTATAACGTCGATCATAAAAAAAAACTGCGCTATTACAGAAGGAGAACTTTTACTTTTGAACTCAGTGCGAACGTATAGATTTTATGAAGTAAACCGTTTTTGTAGATGACAGAGGTCGGAACGAGATGAAACGAAAACTGGGTTCACCTGAACTACTCTCAGGCAAAAACAATGTTGCATTATTGCGTTTTGTGCCCCAGTCCCCCAGAATTTATTAGACTGTTTATTTTCGCTCAACATGCGGAGACCTAACATTTTCTAATGATGAAATTATTTCATATAGGCTAAGCCTATTTATGATTTATATTTCCATACAATATTTACTGTAAAATGAATGGAGATGGAGGATGGGACCTTTACTGGTGGAACGTTATGTTGGATTTCTTTCTAAGGGGAGCGGCGTCCCCCTCCGCTCCCCCTAAACTCGACCACTGGTCCTGACTAAGATTTCACATTGTGTTCAGTGCAACTAAAGCCAGAAACATAAAAAGTACTCCAGGCACAGTGGGTCTGTGTTAAATTGTCTTTGTTCTGAAGGAAGCCACAAGCAGACCTACAGTGCCTGGCCAAAAAATAAGTCGCCACCTGGATTCAAGAAAGTAAATAGGTATGACCCTCCTATTAGATAATTACTGCACCAACTGGTGCAATGAGTTGCTTCTCATTTCATAAACAACCATGTCGAAAGACACATCTCGTGGTCGTGGAAAAGATGTTAATGTGTTTGAGAAGGGTCAAATCATTGGCATGCATCAAGCAGAGAAAAAATCTAAGGAGATTGCAGAAACTACAGTGTTTCCCACACATAGACGAATCTGTGGCGGTGCGCCACAGATTAAACTTCTACCACCACAGATTCAACACTGACCAAAAAAAGAAAGAAAAATCAACACATTTTGCATTTAGTTTTTCTTTTTTACGCTATTTAAAACACGCAGGGTATTCGTTCAGCTGCATTTCCTTTCCCTGTTCTCTCTTTGTCTCCGTCACTCCCGCGTTTTTCTCGCTTTCTCTCACTCTCTCTCTCACACAAACACACACACGCACAGCAAGGCTGTCTGGATCACCTGTGGAGGCGTGGCCTATTTGGTGCAGAGAAGACGGCTGGCGAAAGGTTGGTATCTCGTGAACACTTTTAACACACAATCACAGATGAAAAAGTGCTATAAAATATTTTATATTCTGAATACAATAGTTTCAGTGTATTGATGTTACTGTAGGTCCCGACCCTTAGCAAACAAGTGATTGTGCCTTCTTTACAAAGTTAACTATAGTGGCAAGTTAGCGGTAAAATATAGGCTGTGTGTGTATAGGGTGTTAAAACTAATGTAATACAGTCTGTGTAACCAATTATTAACTTTTTTTTTACTTGCTAACCTTTAAGAATTAGGAAATCCCTTTAGGAAACCTGGTTCTGGGAGCATGCGACATCATTTTCACACATTGATTGGCCACCACAAAGTCCAGACCTTAACCCCATTGAGAATCTTTGGAATGTGCTGGTGAAGACTTTGCGCAGCGGTCAGACTGTACTATCATCAATGCAAGATCTTGGTGAAAAATTAATGCAACACTGGGTGGAAATAGATATCCTGACATTGCAGAAGCTTATTGAAACAATGCCACGGAGAATGCGTGCCGTAAACAAAGCTAAAGGCGGTCCGACAAAATTCTAATGTGTGACCTTTTTTTTGGTGGCGACTTTATTTTTGGCCAGGCAGTGTATTACAACCATTTACTTTGTGTTCAGTCTTCATTTTTCTTTCTCATCCAAACTTCTTTCTGGTTCAGTTTGCTCCTGGAGGAAGTAACCTAGAGAGCTGTTGCTGCCAATAACCATGTGTACTCTAATTTTCTATCCAACAGAAAGCGCTTCTGGCTCAGTCCTTCTATGTTTTGATGTGTTTCTTTTATAAATGGAGCCACATTAAAGGAGTCATTACTCCCATTAATCGTGTACTTTCAGGTTCTGTGCAAGGTGTAGCGGTAAAGCAAGTGCCCCATATACAGAGCTATTAGTCCCCCATTCAGGGTTGGATTCCTGTCCTTTAGGCATTTGCTTTATGTCTTCCCCTTCTCTCTCTGACCTTTTCCTATCTGAGTTAATAAAGGCCACAAAAATAATTCTGTGTAATTTTTGTTTTTGTTTCCAATAGAAAGTATCCCTAAAGTGTACTGACAGAGTAATGCTGCTTTATTTTCTTTTTTTCCTCTTCTATAGAAAGTAATCTTCCACAAGTTCTTGTGTGCTTCCTTTTGAACTAATTTAACTTTATGCAATTGGATATGAAAGAAACCGGTTTGTCTTCTAAAGTGCTATGATATGATATTTATTGCGAATTGACATTATGTAAATAAACTGTATTAAACTGCATAATTCTTTAGATAAACAAGTGGCATACAAATTCCATCAAAAAGCTGTATTACAGATGTTAAATCTGGCATGAAAATTTCCATCTCTTGTTTTGAAAGATTTCAGTTTCTCTGTGTTCTGTGTGAACAGAATTAATTAACACTGGAAATTGTAAAACATCAAACACTGACAGCTACACTGTAATACTGTTTTGATCATCTGACTGGCTGATTATTTGAACTTGTAATGAAGCAAGCTCTTTCCTTCTCCCTTTTCATGCAAAGCATGCTGATGGATGTGTAGCCCGCAGTAAACTGGTTGGTCATGATGATGGGAGCTGGGAACGTGGCTCCACTTCTCCTGCAGCCAGAGAAAATGTTTACGGCAGGAGCTGAGTGATATGGCCTCCGCTGATTTCTAACCAGGAAATGTAATAAATAATATGATGTCTATTTTTATTGTAGAGGGAAATAATGTGAAGTAAAATATGTGCAGACCATTTTATTCTCCTCAGTCTACTCAGAGCTTTGGCTTCCCACCATTCAAACATTTTATGCTCCTAACTTTACCCCAACTTCTTTTCCCTATCCCTCCAATGCTGTACTTCCACATTCTCATGGGCTCACAGGATTGCACTGCTTCATTAGCTATCTGACAAACAGCTCAGAGGTTCAGCCCCTCACACTGAACCCATACCTTCCTGTTCACATGGCCACAGGATGACCCCATCACAGACCCCACACTTGGGGACTGCACCAAAGAGACAGAATCTGACCCCTGCAACTGTTGCAAACCCCCTTATCTAAATTAACTCTGGCAAAATGTAAAGTGAGATTATTTAACAATTAGGATTTTGGTTCAGTTCACGTCTCCATTTGTGTCAGTTCAACATACCACTGTAACAAGTTTAGTGTATTGCTAACTTTCATGAAAACAAGTAAATCAAAAATCTTGTAGAACTAAAACATTGCGTACAAATCTACAGAGTAAATCTAGAACTGAATTTCAATAAAGATTCTGCAAAGAGGAATGGTAAAAGATAAATTTCTCCGAATACTCCAACCTTGTGAAAGACGAATACAAAATTATATTGGAAATAAAGGAGGTTTTGCTAAATATTGCCACATGGGTGACAATTCTCAATATATTTACTCTGTGCTGGATCCAACACTCCCTATTTACACACGTTCAAACAATTTCATGCTCGCCACTAAACCACTCAACCTGAGCTGTCCTTCTGATATAAACCTGCCACTTAATGACACCGTAGAGTTACAACGTTAATACTGGATTAATTATTATGTTATCATTTAAACAGAAAGCAGTATATACAATAACACATACCCGGAAGCTTTCGCAACAAAGTCATATAAAGGACAGATACAAGACAAAAATAAGGAAGATAAAAATGACACACCTTAAGAAATGAAAGTAAATGCATAGTCAAACAGGTTTTGCATATAAATAACGTATTATAAAAAAATTTACTAAAAAATTTACTAAATGAAAAAAAAGTCAAGAAAAGTTAAAAGATGCAATTATCAAATTCTTCTAAACTGATTTCCTTTAATCAAATATATAAAAAAACAAAACAAAGAAGAGCAATTCTTTAAAACCAAAGGCTTAGCAAATTCAAATATTACCACTAAATTAAACTGATTGTGTGTGTAATAGCTGAAATGTCCTTTTGTTAATCCATTTGTGTATCATAATAAATCCCTGCCAGTTCCCCTTTCAGAGAGAGCAGACACTGCACAGCTAAAGGTTGCGGGAAAATCCCTGGTACAAACCAAAGGCACCCAGCTAACTGGAAATACTCTTGAATAGGTCACAAAGAGCAATCTCAACGCTATAATTCCACAGGCAGAAAAAGCAGACAGACATGTAGGGAGAGAGGAGGAACAGAAAGGTTATACTTTATGGAATGTAATTACAGAATAACAGATCTTTGGATAGGAGTGTTGAACCTGGGAGTCCTCACCCTAAAATCAGATCCAACCACAGCTTAGGGTAAATGACTTATCAGACCTCCCTCCTCTGTGGCCAACTGACCCCTCAGTCCTCCCTTCTCCCCCCGCATGCCTAACTTCCAGCCTTCCCGACTCTCCCAGCTCTTCAGTCTTCTCTCCCGCTGCTTGACTCCAGCTGACATGTGGAATTGCTCACAGTAAACACTTAATAATGTTGCTATTATGGCTGCAGAAAGCCATCAGGCCCAATCACAGCCTGCTAATGCCATTAACCCCAGGGTTTCACACACAGGTAACCACATGTGGCCAAATGCACAAACCATGCACACAGCTTCTACTTGAACCACACATGCAGTGTGAAGGAAAGAAGGGAAACAGTGCCTTGCTAAAATATTCCTATCCCTTCAAACTTTTGACATTTTGTCACATTAAAGCCACAAACTTCAATACATTTTATTGGGATTTTATGTGAAAGTCCATTGCAAAGAAAGGTCACTTTAATCTGAAATACACCTGTTCCGTGAAGGTTTGTTAGTAAACATTATTGAACAAACAACCTGTCAACCAACGAACATACCAGACAGGTCAGGGATAAAGTTTTGGAAACCTACCAAGGGATGACTGTCCTCCTAAACTGACAGGCTAAGCAAGGAGAAAATTATTTAGAGAAGCAGCCAAACAGCCAAAGGTAACTCTGGAGGAGCAGCAGGGATCCAACAACTAATTGACATTCACTTCACGAAACTATTCTTTACAGAAATGAGGCAATAACAAAGCCATTAATGAATAATAAACCCTAACAAGTCCAGTTTAAATACTTTTGCCACAAGTAAGGTAGAGGATATGGCAAATATTAAACAAGGTGCCCTGGTCTGCTGAGTATGATGGTATTGCATACCACCCTGAACAAGCAGCACCCCTGTGAAACATGGTGGTGGCAGCATCATGGTGTGGGGATGCCTTTTTTCAGCTGCTACAGGGAAGCAAAAGAAGGCTGAAGTGAATATGGGATCTGTTAGAGGGTGCTAAAGAGATGGGGATGGAGGTTCACCTTCCAGCAGGACATCAACCCTAATCATTCAGTCAGAAAAACAATGGAACAGTTTATGTCAAAGCATACTTGTGTTACAAAGGTCCAGTCAAAGTCCAGGTCCAAATTCAATTCAGTATCTGTGCTAAGACCCTCAACACAATCTGAATGAGATTTATTTAGGGAAACGGTATCATTCACTGAAAGTGGAAAGATGATGACACATACCCAAAAAGACTTGCAGCTGTAATTGCAATAAACGGTGGTCTACAAAATATTGATATAGTAAGGCTGCATATAAATGTACAGCACATATTTTAGATTTTTATTAATACAACAGTTGTAAAACACACATATATCGATGTTTATTTATACCTTAAAAGTCCAGTAAAATACACTGAAGCTTGTACTAAAAAAAAAGTCCTTGACTGTGGAACAGTGTTTCAAGAGGTTTACATCTCAGACATTTCAAGACCATTTGTAGCTTTATATGTTCTCAGTTCAGTTCCATAGCATGACTGCAGAGCTGCCAAACAACAGTGTGAAAGCCAGAAATATAAGTTGAAAAATGATCTTTTCTTGCTGTGGACCAGATCTGTGTCTGTTACCATTCAAGAAGCAGACAGAGCTCTAGTCTGCCCGCCCCACCTCTTAGCACTGATAATGAGATTAATGACCTGCACTTACGGCTGTGATATGAGACATTCACGTGGATATCCACCAACGTGCACTTTAACAGGAAAAACAAAAACGGCGTCACATTTTAGGCGAAATAAGGCCATTGTAGTGTACGTCATGAGGCGGTCTTATCAACAGCTCTTTTCAGGCAGACATTCATCATATGTTCCAGATGCACTGGCAATCATCAGCAGCCATCTTACACTGGGATTAGGCAAACAGTATTGAAATTAAAACTCTAAAATGGCCTGAGGCTCCGTACCAGACTGATGCCAGATAACCTCTTCCTACAGTAGATGTTTATACATTACCAGGCCTTACTTTAGATTCTTGCATGTCAATTTAACATTCATTTGTATCATACAAATTAAAAGAATGCTAAAGAACATGTAATACTGACTGAATTATTGCTCATTGATGTCCACCTTGACTATAGCTGATGTTAGTTAAGGGCCGCAATCATGGGAAAAGTACAGCTGGCAGAACCACATTTAGCAGCTATAACCTGAACTAGTAATTTTCTGTCTGTCTATCAGTCTCTTCAAATGTGTTTTTTTCACTGTTCTTGATGCACCGCTTCACCGCTTAAATAATGCAGTTCGTACCAAGCTTTAGTTGCCGGACAAGGAAAACAACCTCAAATCATCCATCCTCCCAGCACTGTGCTTGACAGTTGGTTTATGCTTTATGCTGATACCCTGGGTTTGGCTTTCTCCACACATGGCACTGTAGCCAAAGTTCTCTACTTTGGTCTCATCTCTCCAAAGGACTTTATTCCAGAGATCTTTGGTCCAATTAGACGCAACTTTGAGAACCTCACTTATGCTGCTATGTCCTATTTTAAAAATAAGTCTTTCACCTAGTAATCTTTCTAAGCAAGGAATTATTTTTATTCTCCTGATTGCTATGTATTGAATACTAACACTTAACATGCTAACTATACCAATGAGTCATTACTAGATTTTTATATGCTTCTGACCAATGAAAAGTTCAATTTTCCTGCTTACCTGAACATAAACACATTCTGCTTATCCTATGGTTGTAAAAAGTCTATAAAAGCTCACCAAAGGTGGAGAAACACACACTATAATCATATATAAACCTATGATAACATGTGACAAAGTGAATGCCAGAAGCTCAAGATATTTGAATTAGGTGGTTTCTTTGTAAAATCAGATTATTGTTTGGCAATCTGAGAAAGAGACACTCACTCAGTTAGGGGAAGATGCACACATTTAGCGGCTTACTACCACTGGAAATGTGTCATTAGCTTGAAGAGAACATGCATTAAGCAGACTACAACCTGGTGTGTGGGTATATGTGTGTGTGTTAAACAGCATTCCATAGCAGCGGAAGATGATCTTAAATGCTGGATTATGTGACGAATGAACACGTCTGAAGGCTGCCTTTGACACTGTTTGCTCAAAGGATCCTTTTGTTCTTTCTGACTCGGCTTCAACAAACTTCTTGACACTTCCACTTTCCCTCTGCAGTTCTGGTGCAGTGTTGGTGATGAAAAAACTGAGGTCATCTTTTCTTTTCTAAACAGTGTAATATGACACACTACTGTTGCCATCTAAACAATGACACACAATACAGGAATATTTAAACAGAAAAATATTGTTCATTGTTTGTCTTTTTTGGAGAACAAAATTATTTTTTGGTTCTATTCATTTTTGTTTATTTCGTGGAAGAAGTAATAATTATTTAGGTTTTCTCCTAAACTTAAATTCAGGTTTTCTCCTAATGTAATGTCAGTTAAGAAGTTTCTAAGAAGCCTTCTGATTTTAATTTCAGACATACATAAGTTATGATGAATGATGAATCAGGTCATCCTGATATGTTTGTTGTTTATCAGCTCTGGCATGTGACTAGAGTACTTTTAGACCTACAGTTCTTTGAAAAAGTTCTGTATAGATTTATTCAATTGTTTCCCTTTTCACACTTAAGTGTTTCAGATTACCAAATAGATTTTGAGATCTTATTACGCGAACCTGAATGAATACAAAACGCAGGGGGAAAAAGCTACCCAAACCAATCTGGCAATAACTGAAAAAGTAATTCCCCCACAAACATAGTAAAATTGTTGTGGCACCATTGTTGGCAAGTGCTGACATCAAGTATTTGTAATCACTGGTCATAACATGTTTATATTGCTGTGGAGGAATTTAGTTTTTTGCTTTGTTTTATCTTTAGAAAATGTGGTGCTAGTATTTGTTTGATCCAAGATTTGTAGCTCTGGCTCAGCAATCCAGGTGTCATAATAGTCTAACAAAACTACAAACCATATTATGCAAGAAAGAAAGAAGCTTTTCTCTGTCAAGCAGAATTGTTTTAATCCAGCTTCATTAGGGGGGTTTAAAACCAGAGCAACTAGTTAAAAGTCACACTACAGGATATCAATTAGATTTAATCCCTGACTTTGACTAGACCAGTCTAAACCATGCTTTTTTCCTTGACCCAGTCAGAGGTTGACTTACAGGTATGCTTTGGATCAGAAAAGCTCTTCAATTTAATAATCATAGTTGCATAAAGTAACTTTATTAACCTCCCCCAAAATTCAATTTAATGCAATGAATAAAAAACTGTTACTGAAAAGTCAATTGTGTAATTAATTGATAATCAAGAAAAAAATAAGTAAATTATAATAAACCTAAGAAATCAGCACAGACTATCAATTCATGAGCTAATATTTCCACTGCACACGATGTACCTTGCCTCTCACCCACAAACCTCAGTAGAACATTGTTAATACTATTTGTTTCAATTAATAGACATCAATGGAAACAATGTAACACGGTATTTTGCTCATGTAAAAAATACAGTAAAAGGTTTCCTTTTAACATAAAAAGACAACAAATATAATTCTTCAGTCATTATACATTTCTTTATATTTTGTCATATTGGAAATACTTTTCTTCTTGCAAAGTTTTCCCAGTCAGGTTTTTCTTTATGATTTAGATATTCTTCTTCTGATTTGGTTAGTAACTGACTTTAATTCATGAGAATTAGGATGAATAGTTCCCAACAGCAAATTGTATAGCTTTTCAAAGCAAACAAAATGCTGAAAAAAAAAATAAAAAGCAGCCAAAGCCAAATAAAATCTGGGAAAAACCTTCAGAAATTCTTTCAAACTATTCATCAAAACCATTTAAAATATCTAAACAATGTTTGACTCCTTGCAAGCAAAATATCAATAAATTTGGCTTGTGTTATAATTTTTGTACAGTGCTTTATTTCTTTTCACTTCATCCTTTTCTTTGGGTATCCCTTTTTTTGTTCCAAATTTATTTTGGTATCTGTTTGCCACTAACCTTAGAGTGAGTAAAAGCTAGAGGTGGATCTAGTAAAAACATGAACCCCTCCACTACAGGCTAAACACAGAGGAAGCAAATCTAACAAGCTTAAAGCAAGTCAGGCCAAATGAGGTACAATAGTAGCCAAATAAGCCCAGACTAAAGAACTTTCCAACCAGTTTCTGCGTAAATTCAAGTAAGACCCTCAATCATTGAATTTGGGACTATATTTACACACACACACACACACACACATCTACACACGCACACACACGCAAACATGTTAACCAACGAACTTTCCCAGGCTCCACCTCAGGGAGAGAGAACATAATCCAAACTGCTGCTTCGGAGCTGTGATTTTTAGCAGAACAACTTATTTTTTAGTTTTTAACCCAGACAGCTATTTTTAGAGATGGCTGAAATCACTAATCCCCACCACCACCCACCCCCCTCCAAACTCCTCCTCCACTCATTCTTAAGTCTGCTCTCCCTTCTTGCATTTTTACCAAAAAAGTCAGAGACTGCAGTGTTTTTCCTTGTCGGACATCCAGACTGTCTGGCAGTTTTTGTTGGACACAGAGGCTATATTTACAGTCTGATCTCACCCTGAACACACACGCAGACTCTCACACACATGCTGCTTTAACATGGTCGGAATGACGCAGGAATGACTGGACCCTAACTTTCTCGGTTTCACTTTGACCATGTTTCTGCTGGCCAGGCTTAATACCAACCGTGAACTTCACATTACGCTATAGGGGAGGTCAAAAAGATGGAAAGAGAAACATCTCACTGTATGGTTTGCTGCTTCTTCAGTTCGTTTTCAGCTTTTTTTAAACCTTCATTTCCGATTTAGCCTTGTTCATGCAGAGGCCAGATAAAAAGCCTTCTTAGTACGATCATAAAAAACATAGGAATTTTAACTTGAACTGTGTGCCTTGAGACCAAGATTGAGCATTTTTGTACCAAACAAATAATAAAACAAATATTTGATATTTTAAAAGCTTTGAAACCATGTTTTAGGGCATGGCATCATAAACTCTTTGAAATACCAGCATATTTTAATTTAAAACGGGTGACCTAAGACAGAAAAATGAAAATGGGCTGTAACTGGGTCTCAAAACCTGCAGACAAACCAATATTAAAACCCAATAGCTATAGAAAACTTCCATGTCAGAGCATGACAGAGGCTGTTCTGATTATTGTCGCAAAAACAAGGTAGCAAAAACTTTAAAGCTGGTTTATTTATACGACTCATGCACCTGAATTGTACACAGCAAACATGAAAGATGACGTGGATCTAATCTTACTTTTTATAGAATAGCAAACAATTTCCGTGATTGACTAACAATTGCATGGTTTGGCTATTTCTTGGAAAAGGGTGAGCTGTAAGTTTCCAGAATTTTGTTGGCATGAAAAAACTCTCTGTGGAACTTTGGTGGTGCAAAGGGAAAGACTAAAGTCACTACCTAAATGCAAGAGCAGGAAAGACTTAAAGGTTACAAGTGAGTTTGTGTCTTGCTGCTGTCAAGAGAAATGTTCAACATTTGGCAGTTGCTGTCATTCTGGAGGACCATATTCAGTTTTACTATGGAGCTATTTTCAGTATTAACACTGGCACTAATGTAAAGCCATTGTAATGTATTGACAATGTAATGTTTTTATTGAATGGTCTTTCAATTTGATTTTGTCAGAAAATCCTGTTGTAAGGAAGAATATTCCAATACTTCTTGGGTTCAGTTAAGTGTCAAAGTCAAAATTTCATATACAACCTGAAATGCCTACTTTTACTCATCAGACAGCAAATAAAATAAACACATGAAATTGAAACAGATGGCAATACTGTAGCTATTGGTGCAGTAAATCCAAAGTGGTGAAATTTCAGATGACCAATGAGAACCTTCGAACTTAGGTATCCACTTTAAAGAACAGGAAAATAAACCTAATTTCACTGGCTCTCATAAAAACAACTTCTAACCCATCATCATTTACCTGCCAAGTCAGACAGAAAAGAAAGTTTTCTATATAAGAGTACTAAGGCTTTTAATTCAGAATAATAAGACTACCAACATTCAATTTAAAGGATATAAAAGATGTTGCTTACTTCTGTCTCAACAGATAGCCAACTTTCTACTCATTTCTACCGATGTCTAAATGTGGTTGAAAAGTTGCAAGGATTGGTCAAATAACAGGCAATGACTTTCTAGCCCTTGTTTAGGCTAAATTTGGACAGAACATGTAAGCTAATAAAGCTTAGTTTTTTAACATATTTTATTTAGCCAAATATGGACAATGACTGCCCAGCTTAAAATAGCTGCCCAAAACATGTTTATGTAAATGAGTGTATGGAGGGAAGGGCTTATGCATAAAACGTTACTCATGCCATTTCCAGATAGAATCAATTCAATACGAACGCAGTATTTTCCAGTGATATATATATAATTAGAGAGTAAGTTTTTTTTTTGGTGCCTGGATTGTAAAGATAGCTAATCATTTTTTGCTGTGTTTGTAGTTAGATGGTCTACTTTATTCGTGATCACAAACAAATTTTGTTATATCCTGATTCTAAAAGCTATTCTTCACCATCTCTATACATAGTTTTAATAAAATAGATCTTTCCAACATAACCTGCTTAGCAAAAAGGCAAATTTCGACTCTCACTCTTCAAATCAATTCCAAAATCAGCCTCATTTGAAATATTTTTTCCTTGAATGAGTTCAAAGAAACTTTGAAAAATCCCAGATATTTGGATGTAAATGTTTTAATTGATGATCTTGTAATTGATTAGACAGGTGAATTTCCCTTACTGTTTTTTGTTTTTGTTTATAGTTTCATGACTTTTTATGTCTTAAAAGGTGTAAATATTATGTGTGTTTTGAATTGTGGTGCAGTTATGCGCTTCTATCAAATCTCCAAAATGCACCATGTATCAGTGATAGAAGAATTAAATGAAATCTGATTAATGCAAATAAAAAAATACATATACACAAGAGTGTCATGGTCTACAAGCTAATAAGCCACTGCTATGATCTTCAGATGTAAAGTTGAGTGCTTACTGTTGCAAGGGATCAAAGGAACAGCACTAGCCTGGTTTAAATCATATTTGTCTGACAGATGCCAGTTTGTTCATGTAAATTATAAATCTTCTTCATACTCAAGGGTTACTTGTAGAGTACCACAGGGTTGTGTGCCTGGACCAATTCTTTTTACTATATACATGCTTCGCATTGGTAAAATCATTAGACAGCACGGGATAAATTTCCACAGCTATGCAGATGATACACAACTATATTTTTCCATAAATCCCGATGAATCCAGTCAGCTAGGTAGATTACAGGCATGTCTGGAAGAAATAAAAATATGGATGACTTTAAACTTTCTGCTTTTAAATTCTTAAAAGACAGAAGTTGCTGTCTTTGGACCAGAAGCTTTAAAAAATAAACTCCTTAGTCAATCACTTCATCTGGATGGTTTTAAATTGGCCTCCAGTAATAATGTAAAGAACCTTGGCGTTATTTTTGACCAAGACATCACATTCAAATTCCACATTAAACAGGTTTCTAGGATCTCCTTCTTTCACCTCCGGAATATTGCTAGAATGAGAAACATCCTGTCCAGGAATGATGCTGAGAAACTAGTCTGTGCACTTGTTAGTTCAAGACAGGACTACTGTAATGCTTTACTATCAGAAAGTCTACAAAATGCAATTAAAAGCCTTCCGCTGATCCAAAGTGCGGCAGCAAGAGTTCTGATAAATATTAACAAAAAAGAGATCACACATTTCCTGTTTTCGCTTGCCTTCATTGGCTCCCTGTTAAATCTAAAATATAATTTAAGATCCTCCTTGTTACATTTAAAGCCCTTAATAATCAAGCTCCATCATACAGAGATCTGATTGTCCCATATGTTCCTAACAGAGCACTTCACTCTCAGACTGTAGGTTTACTTGTAGTTCCTAGGATCTCTAAAAGTAGAATGGGATGCAGATCTTTTATTTATCAGGCTCCTCTCCTGTAGAACCAGCTCCCAGTTTTAGTCTGTGAGGCAGACACTCTGTCTACTTTTAAGACTAGGCTTAAAACTTTCCTTTTTGATTAAGCTTATAGTTAAGCCGTTTTCAGACAGAAGTTCTGGAATATTTGCGGACAATTCTATCAGGTCTTTAACCAGAGTTGTGTATTCAAACACACCACTTTTGTCCGGAACATTGCCTTTTGGCTGCTTTCACACAGCAAGAAATGTACCGGAGGATCGTGATGAATGCCTGTGGGGTGAGGGGTGTGGGAGAGTGGGGGGTTGTATGTGGATGTTATGTAAACTTAGTGCGGCGAGCGTACGTCATTTCCCCAAACAAATGGATTATTGCAAAGATGGTAGACGAAACAGCAGATCGACTTGCAGGGGTCGTCTTTGTGATGTGTGCAATTTTGCGCACATGGAAACGCTTAAGAGACATCGATGAAGAAGCTGAAAGGAAAATAGTGAAATTTATACGTCATCAATGTGTGCGTTCACAGCGTTCCCTCCCCCCCTCGCCTTTTCCCCACCTCCCCACATTACCTGACTGTCTGAATGGAAACACCATACCGTGAAAAGTCCGCTCTTGTTACTAGGTCTTCATCCGTAAAATTACTCGTAAAGGGTATCCAGACAAAGTCCGGAAGATTGCTTTCAGACACAAAAGCAAAACAGACGAAGTCCGGAAAATTACAGTTTTTCATGGCCTGTATGAAAGGGGCTTTAGAGTGGCTTAGGTCATCCTGAGCTATCTCTGTAGTTATGCTGCTATAGGCTTACACTGGAGGACAGAGTGACCACTTTTCTTCACTCTGCTACTTTCTTTTCTACTACTCTTCAGTTGTATTATTTGCAGTAATTTTGACTGTTAACTTTGTTTTCTCTCAGTGTTTTTCTCTCCATAGAAGCTACACTTGGTCTGGCATCCTGCTTAGCTGCAATGCCCTGTTGGATGGGGGGGGGGCATGGACTGGGATGATGCTCCCAGTAACTGAACATTCCCCGTGTCCTATTTACTTCCTTTAATATAGAAAGTGCTCTTCCATCAGTTCTTTTGTTCTTTCTGTGACTCTGCTGTGTCTTCTCAAACCCCCAGATGGTAGTGATAGATGGCCACTCGTACTCAGCCCGGTTCAGTATGAGGGATTGCTGTGGTTGGAGTTAGCATCAATGTGGCACAACCTCAAGTCAATGACTCAATGCGATCTGCTGGTATACCTTGAATAGAAAAAAAACCTACAACTTTAAACTGATTGGAATGTTTGTATTATTGTATTGAAATGACTTTTCTTGTAACGTGCCTGGAGATGACATCTGTTCTAAATATAAATAAACTGAATTTAATTTAATTTAAAGCATCATCTCACTCTTGTTCCATATTTTCTTTATATTTGATTTAAGAATATAGCTTTGACACTAGTTAAACAGGTAGTGCAGTGGAGAAAAATTAAAGGAGTCATGACCTGTAATTTTCACTTTTTCACAAGAAAAAATGTATGTTATGATTGCTTAACGATTATACACTGGCCGGGAAGCCGATAGCGTTTGTTTGAAGCATTTGTTCACCCTTGGGTTCATCAACCAGCCCACATGCACTCGCACTCGAATAAGCGATGTTAAATTTCTGGCTGACTTGACGTTAAGTCGGCGCAGGACATACCATATATGGACATCGCAGACCTATGCTGCAGGAAGCCCGCCCTGCTCCTCTCCCCCTCATATTCAGTCGAGCGCCGCCATTATTGAATTCCGATTCAAAGTACGAACTTGAGCTCCGTTTGGAAAAAGGGGCAATTCCAACAATCAGAGACTTGCCTGCAATTAAAACGGTAAGGCTGTGTTTTTATTGCTCTACCGTGTGTAACAAACAGCAGCTAACTGCTAATGTGGCTATTGTATGCTAGTGGGAGTAGTAGCTTCGAGGACAACACAGGTAATTGGCTGCTACTTTGCAAACAACAAATGACTTAGAATGCCACCAATCAATGCGCCCCTCATTTGCATTATTAAAATGACCGTCCACGACAGCCAAAATATTGCATCAGATCTCGCAAGACATTAATGCCTTCAGAAATAAGGGTCAGAGGAGCTCTGTGTTTATTTTTTTCACTTTATTTCAACTTTTCTTTTTTAGAAGGGGCCTGAAAGACTATAATAGAGTGTGGGTATCCAAGGTAATACTAGGTTATGACTCCTTTAACAAATATATGACAGGAAAATTTAAATAGCTGAACACTTGCCTAAAGTCACCAGCAGGGGGCAACACAACGGGAGGTAGACACTGTAGCTCAGCTATACCCATGGCAGCATAATTACTTACTGCAGTCAGGAGTTTTGTAGGAGACACAGAGAGACACCAAGAGTAATTAAGAGGATGTTAATATTGCTGACTGGGCGCATAAGTCACAAAATTGGGAAGACTGAGCTGGCTGAGCAGCTACACTCATGGTGATCCAGATTATGTGGTGTCATTTGTTGTTATTTTAGTTATTATGAGAGAAGAAATGAACATGTTGCAGGTCTTACACAGAGAAATAATTTTCTTTGGTGTTTTTATGTTTAGAGAACAAATTAGAAAACAGGGTGGTGGTTTCTTCCTGTTAAAGGGGAGTTTTTCCTCTCCACTGTCGCTACATGCTTGCTCAGTATGAGGGATTGCTGTGAAGTAGACGACACAACACAGGCGACTGTCTGTTGCTACATGTTCGTCCAGGAGGAGTGAATGCTGCAAGTCAGTGACTCGATGCAATCTGCTGGGTTCCCTTAGATAGAAAACTTTTAAACTGATTTGAATAACGAACTGAAGGATTAATTGGAATGCATGTCTGATTGAATCAAAATGCCTTTTCTTGTAAAGTGCCTTGAGATGACGTGTTGTGAATTGGCGTGATAAAAATAAACAAAATTTCATTTAATTATTTTAGTTGATCATTTTTTTATTCATGCCTACCAATATAAACATGCAACATGTTAACTCCTACAGTAGAGGTGGTATTTACAGCAAGCTCCTACACTTTGCTTTGTATGACTACAAATCTTTAAAGGAATGTGCTGAGAATGTACTGAGAATGATCATTTTCCTTTGTTTTTCATGATGGGAGTGAATAAAGCAGTCATAAATACTTGGAAGTCACAATACGGTACTTTGTTTTTAGTTTTAATTGGCCTCGTTATAGCAAAGTAGACTTAAAATGAATGCATTGAATTATTTTGTTTCATGTGGTTTTCATGTCTCCTGTTTGGAAAATTAGTCCTTAAGCACAGCAACAAGTCATTGCAATGCAGCAGCTGCAAAATTCAAAAGGAAAAGACACAAAAATAGACAACCATAATCAAAGATTAAGTGTTTTTGCAACTTTAATCCACTATGTAAACCTGGTGGGTTTGTTTCAGTGGTTGGTAAAGCAAAATATACAATGGAGAGTTTGCAAAAGCCGAAAATCTCTGCTGAGAGCATTCATCTGAATAGGGCAAAGTTGAAGACAGCTGCAGACTTTGACTCCTTAAGTTTGAGTTTTGGGCTTTTGATTTGGTTTTGCAAATAGATCTTTAGTAATATTAGCGGATTGTGGAAGCTATGCAATTCCTGAACAGAAAATGAGGCATTAAAATGATTAAAGAAAGAGCATCCAAATGATGATATAAACAAACAATTTCAAGTCTAATATTCAACATCATAAAACTAAAAAACATCTCCATCAATCAAGGCTGCGCTCACTCATGTTATATTACCAGAGGGTCTTTATATCTAAACACAGCCACATGCACGGGAAAGTCCACCCTCTCACAAACACACACACACTTGAACTTGACTGTGACCTCTGGCTGTTTGAGCAGTTCAGCAATCTCTCCCTGTTTTTACCAGAGAAATGGGTCTCATAAAGACTGTCATTCACTATTTAAGCATAAAATACACATTGCAAAGTAAATTGCCCATGCATGCAGTCACAGTGAGACAGAAACACACACACCCGTGGACCCACATACAAACTGAGCCTGGGCCATGTAATGAGTACAAAGCTGCTGATTCTTGGAGCTTGGGGATAGCGTCATTTTTACACCGTGAGAACACAAGAAACACATTTCTCAAAGGAGCCCTCTCATTTTGCTGTGGGTGTTTTACCATTTTTGGGGGGGAAAGGGGGACAGCACACACAAAAAGAAATCAGTTGAGTAGTGTTAAATATAGCAGAGCCAGGCTAATCTGAGCTAGATTCTGAAAATGGAGAGACGGGGTAAGCGACGAGGACATTTAAAGCTGTTGCTTCCCATTTTTTGGACCTTTTTAAAAAAGGATAGCTAGAGTACATGTGGAAATAGATGCATATATAGATACACATCCTCATCATTCAGAGGGAGGATATCAATAGCAAAGAAATGAGTGATGTTGGGCCAGAAAAGCTCTTATATATATATATATATATATTTAGACGACTTTTAAAAGGGCAGGCAGAAAAAACAAACATCAGCTGGAGGATGGGGGAAATGTGAATGCCGCCTCCGAACTTAAACCAACTGACTGTTTAGATTTACCTATATATTCTTCACCAAGCACGACAAAGTGTTCAAAACAATGTCCAAGTATTTCCTATGCAAAAAATAAAACTAGGGCAGATCTGTAGAAAGCAGGATTTTGTGAAGTGGTTTGAAAAAAAACAAAGGGGAACGGGGAGGTTGTTGTTCACTATCTCACAAACATGTAATATCAATAATGTTTATCCACAATTCCATCAACATGTATAATTTGTTACTTTGTTACATTTGTTTAGGGAGTGAAAAAAAATTACTTGAGTTTTTCATATGTAAAGTGACCACATTTGCAGATTTTGTCATATCAACAAACATCACGTGGATTTTCCTTTTTTTGCAAATAAAATCTCAAACATCGACCCTCTTTTTCTGCGATTACAAACTCAAGCCTATAGGGGTATTTCTACCAGCCTGGCACATAAAAAGATTTACATTTATGACCATTTATCTTTGCAAAACACCTCAAACTCAGTCAAAAAATTTAATCTCGCCACAGAGGCTTAATTGCATTTAGTTCTGGACCGTGCCATGGGATATGCTTTCATTTGAACCATCGCCTTGTATTCCTGGCCATATGTTTTTTGTTGTGGTCACACAACAAATTGAATCTTCATCCCAGTCACAAGTCTTATGCAGCTTCTAACTGATTTTCTTCCAGGATTGCCGTGCTCCCCAAGGATCTTTAAGTTTTGGGTATTTTTTTTGGAACCTAAACCTGATTTAAACTTCTAGAATCTTTATTCCTGACCTGTCTGGAGTGTTACTGTTTCACCTGTATTTACAATGAGAATAAATTATGCACAGGTTGGACTCTATACTATGTAGGCAATTTCTGAAAGCAATTGATCACACAGTTTTTTTCTTTCGGGATATTAGAATAAAGAGAGCAGAAAACCATGTAACCATCTGATAACCTTTTCTTTCAACTTCACAAATATGTGCTATTTTGGTTTGGTCCATTACATAAAATCCAGACAAAAATGCAATCAACTTTGTGGTTATAATACAACAAAATGTGAAAATGTTCATGCGGTTTGCAGACTTTTGCAACGCACTGTAATTTGCAGAAGGCACCAATAACGGAGGAGGAAGATGGTATTATTCATATTTAGTTTATGCTATCTGAGATGGTGGGAAATGAATTAGTGCCCATGTTTTGTCTTTACTTGAAATAAAAAAACAGGTAATGTAGGAAACTGGAAACACACAAGCCAGATAAGAAGATATGTTTTGTCTTGTCCAACTACAGATAAACATGAAAGGGTGAAGATACTTGAGATTCAGTGGCATAATGAAGTGAACAGGTTTCTATTTTTTTCAGCTGACATTTAACAGAGAAGAGCGGTAGGAAAGAGTGAGTCCACTGTGCACGTGTCAAGCTGTTTTCAGAAATTGCATTTCCAGACTTCCTTGATGGGTCAAGTTTGAACTTTGACGCAGGCGACCCCTTGCCCTTGGATGTTAAAACCAGAAGCAGCTATGCAACAAAAAGTCTCTGTTTACAGTCTAAACAGCCGTGCTCGCTGTCCTCTCTCAGCTGAAGTAAAATAAAAAGCCATGAGTCCATGTCAAGCTCAGCCTCTCTGTTTGAGCACATTTCCAGCAACGATGACATCATCTGAGATGCTATCAGCCTGTTTACGCTTTCTCTGCTCCCTTGTGGCCACTACATTGCGTACAAATTGGACAATCAAGAACAGGTGTGTGTATGAGATTCTAATGTGTGTGGAAAATATAGTTAGAGAGGTGCATTTTCTATTTTTATGAAGTCAGATTCCCTTCTTCTCTTCATCTAACTGAAACCTAAACTGCAGGTTTAAAGAGCAACAGCTCCCAAACAGCAGAGCAGAGGGCCAGTAAAAATATATATTGTACTTTGTCACATGTTGAGCTGAGCTCTATCTGTTGAAGAGAAGAGGGCATAGGTGCTGGGTAAGCTGACAATGGAACAAGGATAAGCAATGGATCGATTAGGTAACTTCTGAAAGAGTGCAAAGCAGGAACACACTCGACTTTGAGATTGTGAATCTGAACCCACTTGATAGATTACTTCTAGATGCACATTAAGCCTTTTTGTATGAAAATATTACACATTTGATATTCTTGAGAGTTTAAATGAAGGCAACTGGACTTTTCTTGTTGTCCTGAATACGTTTCATGTCTCATCCAAGAGGCTTCTTCAGTTCTGAAAAATTACATTGGGAGTATCAGATTTATACGTCTAAAGTAAAGGCTCACTAACGGGGCTTTCGTTAAACCTAACGAGGTTTATCAGGGTTGCGTAAGCTTCTAAGCACTAAGCAATCTTGGTGATGTAAGTGTTGTTATTGGTGAAAGGACCAGTTGTGTAACTACGCGCTGTTTTGGTCACATGCCTCAATGTGTGAGTTTTGGTGAAACTTCTTGAGTGCAACTCAAGACTCCAAATCCAGTTTTTCAGAACTGAAGAAGCCTTTTGGATGAGAGACAAAATTTATTCAAGACAAGAAAAGTCCAGTTGCCTTCATTTAAACTCTCAAGAATATCATGTCCTGAATAACTGCGAATCTACACCAACGTACAAATTTGATAGTTTGATGTTCTTGTAGAGTCAAATTGTTTAGGAACCGGATGAAAAAAAAAAACAACAACTTTCTGACATCCCCAATAAGAATTACAAAGCAAGTCTTATTCATTTCTGGTTATTTCTGGTTTCAAATTAACAATCAACACGAGACTCAACAAGGCAAACTCAAAAGTTCATGTACTGGCTCTGAAGGCAAATGCAGCATATCAGTAGTCTGACCATCAAAATGGCAGATGGTTGTGAAAAAGAAATGTGTTTTCATGTTGCTTTCAAATTTTTAGGTGTCCTCTGTTGATAATGGTAATGGGCTGTACTTGTATAGTGCTTTATTTAATCCTTGAGGACCCCAAAGAGCCTTACACTACATTCAGTCATCCACCCATTCACACACTGGTGATGGCAAGCTACATTGTAGCCACAGCTGTCCTAGGGCACACTGACAGAAGCGAGGCTGCCGAACACTGGCGCCACCTGGCCCTCTGAACACCACCAGTAGGCAGAAGGGTAAAGTGTCTTGCCCAAGGACACAACGACTGAGACGGATGGGGTGGGGGCTTAAACTGGCAACCCATCCAGTTACAAGACGAACTCCTCACTCCTGAGCCACAGTCGCCCCTGATGCAAAACATCTGGTAACATTCGCGGATTTTGTTCTTAAATAAATCAATAGTGACCCTCTTCAAACTCTCCACAGTATGATTTTATTGACAACAAGTAGCTAAGCAAATGTCACAACTTTTCTCTGCGGCTTAGACAAATGAAGTAGAGTGTTTGACTGCAGCAGAGGGCTGCAAATTAATAGGACTGTAAAGCAAAACAAGTGACAAGATATTGGTTTTGTAATGCGCTAATGTCTTGTCCTGCGTGCACTGCTCGACTGATAGAAACTGGCAGATTATCTTTATGATCATAAACAGGATAAAACGAGTACAGAATATGTGTATGTGGTTGAAGAGAACAGATTTAAGGTAAAATATTAGAATAATTTATAGTAAAACCGTTGCCTTGAAAATATTTTTGGTAAAAGCTAACTCCCCACTTTTGGTGGATTATCCTTGGTCAAATTACACGGCCAACAACTCTGGGATGAAAACCCAGACATCTTTCTTTTCAGTGACAGTGTTTAGCTGGTTTTCACGTCTATCAAATGTAAAGTCAAACCTTGACCTTTCATTTAAAGTACCTTGAATAGAGATGTATAAATGCTTACTGAGTATTTTAGTGTGAATTTAAAGATCTCATGACACGAAGCTGACTTCATGTAAATGTATTATGACATAATGCATCTTGTCAAAGTATGTGGTTGTTTATGAGCCGAATAGACTTGATTTTACATGATAATTAGAGTTTCAAAAATATTAGCTTAACCGCGGCTTCAAAACTACGTCTCCATGTGACGTCAGCGACAGAACCGCTCAGGCTGGACGGTCCGACAACTACCGCTGTCAGGCATGATGGAGGCGCTCATATTTGAAGGCCCGGAAGATTCTTCCTCCAGTTTTAGCCTTGAGATGGTTTTAGAGGTGGAAAATGCAGCCGGTTCTGGTGCTTCTAGAGATGGTGGTGGCATAGAATCGTACAGGTACGAGCCTTACACAATGACTGAGTTGGGAGAAGAAAGCGGGTCAGAGAAGCTAGCGGGAGAAGTGAAACACAGGTTGGTAAGGATTAGAAATAACTTTCAATCGAGGCTTCTTTTCTTTTCAAATAATTAACAAAATGATATAAATGAGCAAATTAATATTAACATGTAGTGATTTTAGTAGTGACCTAAAAAATATACTACATAATGTAAATATGGTAAATCAGTTTTAAAATTAAAAATAATAAACTAATCCAGACGTACTTATTTATAAGGTCTGAGACTGATATCGGAAAAATAAAATCATATTGTAGGCAGACATTCAAAGCAAACGACAAAGCAAGCAGCCTAAGACTTACTTCATTACAATTCTTATTTATGATTATCGTACCAATTTATTGGTTTCAGGTGAAACACGTTTATTTAATTTCTTTGTCAGACTCACTAAATAGAGTTTGAATTATTCATAATTATAGCAAAACTGCTTTGAATATGTACCTGTCTCTTCTGGACAAAGGCGTCAGTTTGTTTTCAAAACTTCTGGGGACAATTATTGATTATTCATATTGCCTTTAATTATTCAGCAGTTGGCTACATAGGCTATATGCGCAGTAATAAAACGCGTTCCCTTTACAACCCTTGCCGTTGTTCTTTGCGGGGAAACTTTAACAGTTCAGAGTCCTGCAATTGGGAGGCTACTCGCGGGTGGAATATCCCAAAGCAATAAAAGAGAAATTATTAATTCTACTATAATTTACATTTAATCAGGGATCCCGTTATTTTCTGTCTTTGACGGTTTTTTAAATTTTGAAGAAATCTGAAACATATTCAATATTATTTAATTCTTCATTCATTTTAGTTAATATTCAGGCCGAACAATCTGAACAAAGAATCTCCATCGTGCCATCACACATGGAGCAGATGAAAGCATGGACTAAATATGAACATTTTACCTGCAGTCTCACAACTTTCTCATGGTCTATAGACGTGAATTGTGCACCTTGTGCGTTAAGGAGGCTGAATCCGCTCCGCTCGCACTTTGCAGACAGGAATAACAAGCGCCACTTATTTCTCAACTTTCTTATTGCCTCAGTAGGAGGAAATAGTATTGCATTGAGTACGGTGTCCAGGTCTGTGATGATGATGCTCAGATGGTCTCATTAGAATCGTTTTTGATTGATTCAGCTTCCTAAACTCTGTACGTAAAGTTGAAAATGACTGTGCGTCTGCATCAAGTGGTCAGTGACGTAAATTGTAAACTTTCACAATGAACGACGGCTGTTAGTTTGCAGGTCCACAGATGTTTCTGGTTATTGTACTAATGAATAGTGGTTGCGTCATAATAAACTCACGGCAAAAGCTCATCACACAAACACTCTTCAGATGGTAGGCCTATTCCTTTTTGTGAACGCACTCACTACCTGATGGGGTAGTGGAGTGGTTGAGCCGCCCGTCAGAAAGTGAACTTTTGTGTGATGTCCTGCTTCATTCTCTCACTCGATTTTCCTGCCGCACTTTAACAACGGCCTTTACATTTTTCTATTAGGCTACAGTTTTAAAAAACCAATCAAAGACAGAAAATAACACAATCCCCAAGTGATTGTAACTTATATTTAAATGAATCATGTCCCTTTTATTTCTTTGAAACATTGTACATCTGAAATAAATTTAATGCAGAGATCGCTGTGCAGAAAAAAAAAATTGTTCTCAGTCCCTGACTTTATCTGCGCTCTCCGTTCCTGAATCACACATTCAGTCGCAGAAAAATCTCTCTCTGGCAGCGCAGGATGCCTGGAAAGCGGGAACATTCCGCTGTCAGCGCAAAGCTGGGGGAATATTTTGCCATGTTCTCTCCACAAACACGATATCAACACTATTCTATTTGGCAGTCGTAAACAAACAAAAGTATTAAATTAATATTTTTTTACCTGCTGTAAAGAAACTTCAGCCAGAGCCATGAAATTTATTTGATGTATTTTTCCATCTTGAAACGGGTACCAGCGGCACTGCGGGACTCTGAGCTCTGAATGTGATTGCATATGGACTAGTCTTTTAAAACCTCGACATATCCACTGCAAAGAACGCTGCAGCATCTGCGCAGAAATAAACCATGACTGTATAAGAGTGAAATGGAGTCATTTAAATAATAGTGTGTTTAGATACTGATTATGTGGAAATTGTGCTGGGAGCACAAGTGGATGTTAGATCTGAGCTGGTAAGAAATTCCGCATCAGGTTTAGAAAAGTGGTGGTGACATGTCCCCGGAGTCCCTGGCTAAAATGAGCCTATATGCTTCTGGAAACACGAAATCTAACTGGGCAGTCAGTGGAAGTCGAGCTTGTAGGAGTAGCGATGCTGACGCTATCGCTGTCAGTGTCGCATCGCAGTCCACAAGCACCACCACGGTACTGCGGCTACGCTGTCACACTCCTGCTGAACACTGCAGGTACAGCTGCCGACAGCAACACACGCTTGTGTTGAACTAAACAACCCAGGGATTCCTTTATCATAGTAATCAAAACAATTCTGCTCAAAATGTTCCGAACAGAGGAGAGAGGAGGAGGAGGGAGCCCACTACTCATGGGTACTTCTAACCTGTTTCACCCACTTAGACAGTAACTCTGGGTCTTTGGGAAACTTAAATAAACGGACACCGTCCTTGTGTGTATATGAGCAAAATCCCCCAACACAACGCGAAGGCATTGTGATCACTTTTCTTTGTCAAAAATAGAAAACAGCGGTCCCAGTCACAGCTGAAAAGCTGCTGTCAAATGTGTCAACAAACAGAATGCATTCTCTCGCTAACGTCACTTCCGGCTTTCGGCTCGTTCAGTGTGCAGTGATACAGTACTAAAACGCTAGTCACTGCAGCGGTTTTTTGCTCTCAGTAGGATTAGGCAAGGTGTGTTTATGACTTTGACATAGTCCATTGGGTTCAGATTTCTTTATTTGATGTTATGTTTAAAAATGTCAACTTCGTGTCATGAGGTCTTTAATAAAGACAAATATTGTATAAGCCACAGGAAGAGGCAAAAAAGATTTCAACAAGATTTACAAATATAAAAAAATGGGTCTGTGGTGGGTATAAATATTTAGGAGGGAATTAGGTTTTAAAATTAGTAAAACTCAGTAACTCTTATACAAACTGCTCTAGGTTTTTAGGTGGCCTGTCTCATATTTCATCTTCGAGAACACTCTCACACCAACCATTCCGAAGGGTTTTGATTACATAAGAAACTTCATATTGATACTTCTTGTTACTACCAACATTCCGACATGTTTAAGCAAGTAAAGCACAGGTGTAATCACCAACATTACGCCATATATGGCTGCATGCCATTAAGGTGTGATCATTCCAGAATCCTGATATTATCGTATTGGCTCATTCACATGTTTGGACACTTGAAAGAACGAAGAGATTATAAACTAAATCTGACCCCATGGCTTCGTGCTTTAACAACTCAAAACACAGAATATGAAAAAAACTTTAAAGAGTCCAAACAGGAGCTGAATATTGACAGAAAACGAAGATGTATTTTGGTTGACTTAGAGGTAAAAGCAATATAAAAAAATAATAAATCAGTTTGATCTGATAATTTATCTGCCCTCATGTCAATCTGACAAAACAGTGATAACTTGTGGTGTGACATTGATGAAACCACATTGGTCTTTGGGGACAGCTGGGAAACTGCCCCTTCATCATTTTCACAAAACATAAAATGGGCACAACATCATATTTCAAAAGCAGATAAAATCCTCATCTTCCTCTGTGCCCATAATCTACCTTTTGAGTGCTTGTTGATTTGTTAATGTTATCTGGCCACCACAGCAGGAGTGAAGGGAGGGAGACGTGAAACACACACATAAACACTGGCCATTTCCTGAAGCACATGATGAGTTTCCTGTGATAACTCAAATCAACTACAGGCTACTGCTACTGATAGCCAGATTGTCCTGTTAACGTCATCACCAAAATCTGACATGGTTGGTTACAGAGATGAAGGGATGAGGAAACCTTTGGGATGATGAGATAAGATGACAAAAGATGTCAAAGTAGGAGACAGATAAAGTAAGAGAAGCAGTGAAGTTTACATGAAGAACAGAATAAGACTTGTTTTTTTCAGGGCTTGCTGCCTTTCTGCTACTTTTAAGTATTAAAGGATACTCTCAACCAATGCTAGAATTTTAACGTATAAATGATGTGGTGTTTATCAGGTTCCAAGATTATTTAAATCTAACCTCATGTGAATAAAAATACATAAAGTGGGTGGGCGGATGGATGGATGTATGTATGTACAACTTTTGTTCTTACAGAGAAATCAGAAGAGACAAGAAGGGGTAATACCAGCTAAGAGCTTTGCAACTCTGGATGTCATCTTGGATATCAACCACAATATCTCTAATTGGTGGATCGCTATCGTTTTCCAATTCAGATATTCATAGCTCCAGTATTACTGATTCCAAACAGTCTGTACTGAACTAATACAGTGAGTAAATGAGAGAAACTATGTATGGTTTTAACACTTTTCTAAATCAATGGTCAGGTCTCAAATTTCTGTACAAAATGCCCACTTGTGTTTACTACTAGAGAAATAAAATAAAAAAAACTTAAAGAAAGAACTCATATGTTAACTTAAAAAAAACAAGGTGTTCTTTTGTTACAACCTACCCCATTAACAGCACGGGTTGTACCGTATGCTGGTGGAGTTGTAATGATTAAACAAAAAAAACAAAAAAAAAAGCAAAACATGAGCCCACACCAAAAGATCTGCTTCAAAATTATGTCTTTTGCAAGAAAATAAACCAAAATAATGTCCATCTCTGTTTAACTCAAGAGTGTGTTTGTGCCTATGTGTCAACTGGCAAGATATTTCAAAAATAGTATAAACACATAAAGAACACTCTATTACAATCTACATACATTGAACTAGCTAACTCTATAAGCATAATGATAGGAAATTAGCTGGGGTAAACACATTGTATTTTGCCCCTGTAAGCTATACTTTGATATTTACTCTGTTACTGTGTTTGTGCCAAACAAAGCTTGGTGTTGGTCAAAAGATTGCTCTCTTACCTCAAAGTATGTTGTTTTTTTAATCTATAAAGCATGCACATGTATCCAGCCTGGACGATTATTATTTGAAATCAAGGAAAAAGCAGTAAAAATACTGAAATGACCATAGGGCCCTATCTCTTCCATGATTAATAGAATGGTTGATGTTGCAACTCTCCCAACCATACTCCCCTATTTTGTAAATTCAAACTTCATGCTCCAAAGAATGCCAGAGCAACAAAATGCAGTTCAACTCCAGAAACAAAAATTAATGTCTCAAGTTCATTAACGCTGATGACTCCGAGAGAGTCAAACATTCACACAAATGAAAAGCTCAAAAGTTTTATCAGCAGGGTGACCATATCAGATGAGAGTACCAGCCCTGTTTATCCTATGCTGATAAAATCAGAAGAATCACACAAAAACTCAGGGCCAAATGACACAAAGAGGACAAGTGATGACCTTTCGGTGTCATCAAAACAATCCACACGTCCGGAGTGTAGCTGCACACTCACAGATCACACAAACCTCACACCAATCTGTGAATCCATCAGAGGTGTGTGCCTTTGAAATGTTTCTGTCATATGTCCACTGAGTGAGATATGGTAGAGGCAGTGCCAATAGCACAGTCATGTCTGTGTGCATCAAATACTGTGCCCCCACATGTTGTGCATAGGAAACAGATGCCTCAATCCTGGCTGAGAGAGAGCGTGTCTTGTGGTTGTTGTTTCACATTGTGCCACTGTCAGACACCCAGAGGGGTACTTGTGTAATAAAACAGCAGCAAAGTTTGACCACTTTCAGCAGTTCATGGTGACCTTTGAGAATTCCTCACATATGGGAATCTGTACATCAAAAGGATTTTAAAAGTAGATAACATGCTCCTTACATGCTTCTTACTAAAATATGCAGTTTGAATTGTAGATAATCAGCAACATTAACAGAGGGGATATCCTTTTCTCTATCCATGAACCAAAGCATAATCTAAACAAATCTCATTTTTATGCACTTAAACAGTATGCCCTAACAGAAAATAAGAACAAAAATACAAACTAACATCTAAGATCATGATCTTCTGCTGCTGCTGACATGTTTGATTAAAACGAGACAAAAGAGGGACGGTTTTCAAACTTCACTGTTGGATTACGGGCACCACAGTCCACACTACAAAGAGGTTGCAACAATTGTTATTATTAAGTTATCCAACTGATCAATGTAAAGGGGGAATGGAGTTAAAGTCACGTGGAATCCATTCAAAATGGGGGTTGGAAACTCCAGTAATAAAGGATCAATTTTAAATGTGTCCTTGGTCCAACATCTGGGGAAATAAATGTCTGAATTGCCTGCTATGTAGGCAATCAATTTCTACATCTTCTTGCATATAACCTAATTATTTGATTCGGGTGTTTTGGAACGAACAGAAAATATAAAATACGCAGGATAGCAGACCTTGAGGACAGGAGATTGAGACCCCAGACCAAGAACATGTCCAATTTTGACATTCCAAACTACACTTTGTTGTTGTGCATCTTTTTTATGGAAATCAAGATGATGTTTGACATTAGACATCCATCCATCCATATGCGAGATTAAGTCACGTGGGCAACAAGTACAGCAGAATAAATTAAGGAAAATTATCTATAGTATAATTAACTACATATAGTTAATTAACTACATATAGTTAATTATACAAATTGCGATTACCCCACAATTTGCTCACTCTTCTCTGTCTTTTCCATCATCAAAATCAGTCAAACTCTCTTTTTGAGCTTTAGCATATTGGTAACTTAGACCTTTATCAGATCCGGGCATCAAAGACAGTGAAAGACGGTCGTGGCAGATGGCCGCTCCTACTGAGCCTGATTCTGTTGGAGGTTTCTTCCTGTTAAAGGGGAGTTTTTCCTCTCCACCGTTGCCACATGCTTGCTTAGTATGAGGGATTGCTGAAGGATTGCTGTGGTTGCAAAGTCTGCATCAACGGGGCCCAACCTCACGCCAATGACTGATGCAATCTGCTGGGATTCCTTAAATAGGAAACTTTTTAACTGATTGGAATGTTTGTATAAATGTATTGAAATGACTTCTTGTTAAGTGCCTTGAGATGACATCTGTTGTGAATTGGGGCTATGTAGATAAACTGAATTGAATTGAATTGAAAGGGTGAGCAGCAGCTGACAGAGAGATACCAAGAGATACAGATTCTGAAAAAATGGCATGCACATGTTTTTCTGTGTCCCATTTTGACATTAAACCATTTATACAAGCAATGTTTTACCAGAATAAATTATAATAGTAAGCTGATTTAGTAAAATACTCATTTAGTAAAAGATTTTATGTGGTGGTCAAAATTTAAATGCAAGTCAAAAACTACACAAAGGTTCCTTGCATGATCCGTTGTCTTTAGGCACATTGAGTCTATGTGAGCGCTGACCTAGATCCTCACATTTATGAGACCAAAAACGGTTTCTGTCTTATCTGCAGTAAACTGGTGGATATTGTGACCCGTACACTTATATTATAGACAGGCTGACTCAGAGCATTGGACTATGGTCATGCAGTGACACAAGGCGTGCGAACCAAGTTCTCACTATGATTGTACAGCTTGAGAATAGCCTTTAGCAAGGGGCCCAAAGTGCCAAAGTCCTTAAGTATCCCCACAGAAGAGCATCATAAGCCTTGTACCAGTCAAAAAGAAGATTGTTAAGGCTAAACACCTACACAGCCTTAAAATATACTTGTGAATGTAAAGTTTATTTATGCCGGGGAATAAAACCCATCCCCAACACCCTGGTGCAGGTTTCTTCACTCTGGTGAGCTTATGATGCTGTAAACCTCTAGTCAGACTAGATGTTTTTGGAGTGCTAACTGCAAAATCACTACATTACATTACATTACCTTTTACTAAAGTTCAGGGCAAGGCAAGGCAATTTTATTTGTAAAGCACACTTTCAACAACAAGATAATTCAAGTGGCTTTACATGATTAAGCGGAAAAAATAGAAATAGCAGTAAAACAAAGACAAAGCATCTAAAGTAAAAACAGCAATAAAGCGCACACAAAACATATGATATATGAAAACATTACTCAAAGGCAGCTCTAAACAGATAAGTTTTTAGTTGTGATTTAAAAGAACTCAGTGTTTCAGCAGTTTTGCAGTTGTCTGGAAGTTTGTTCCAGATTAGAGGAGCATAGAAACTGAAAGCTCCTTCTCCATGTTTGGTTCTGATTCTAGGGATGTTGATTAGACTGGAATTAGAGGACCTGAGTGTTCTGGTGGGTTGGTATAGTAATAGTAGATCTTCAACATACTTTGGTGCTAAGCCATTCAATGATTTATAAACTAGTAAAACTATTTTGAAGTCTATTCTCTGAGTTACAGGGAGCCAGTGTAAGCACTTTAGAACTGGGGTGATGTGCTCTACTTTCCTGGTTCTCGTGAGGACACGAGCAGCATGGTAGGGTTTGTTCAAACTCACATAGGAGTGGTGTATAGTTCAACCAGTAGAGCAAGTGCCTCAAATTTAAAGGCAGAAATCTCCATTGCAATCAGACCCTCCAGTCAAACTACACAAATCTATCTCAGAGAAAGCTCCTGAGGGTGCACTAAGTCTGCCTGGACACCGTTGATCCTTACTCTTCCTGTGGAGCGATTGTGGGAGTCACTATAGAAGGCATTCCTGTCATAAGACAGCCCACTTCCTTTACAGATAAAGAGCGATGGAGTTGAGGGTTGAAAGTAAGAGAATTCCAATTTTAAATATTAGAAGACACTCCACAATGTTATAAGGCGATAGTAGATGTTGGAAAAATAAAACAAATCATATATGGCAAAATATTGTTGCATCAGAGTCCAAGAGAATCTGTGAAACAAAGAATCATTGCAATCAATCTTTAAAGTCTAAGTTATTTATAAAAGTAGTTACATACCAATGAAATGCTGATGATGTATACACAATTTTTAACATTACATTTGTAAGTTAAAATAAAAAGAAAATATAACTGGTGTTCAATTATTACATGGTTTACAAGGCTTTCAACAGATGGTACAGGGGTGTTTTGTAATCCTGTAAACATGCATTTCCACGATTTCTAATCCTGGCTGCTGCTAGGAGGTAAATTAATGAGATGGATTTTGAAGCCACTTGATTGGCCAACTAAGACTTCAGCTTCCTGAGCTTTGGTATAGATTTCAAATTTACTTTCATTAAAAAGGTGTACTGTTAGGTAATTAATGTGGGTGGTTATATCTTTAGTTTAAGTGGGAATGAATCCACCAGTTAATCTTACCTCAACTGTTTCATCAGGACATTCAAGTCTGCAGTCGGTCAAACCTTCTGCACTGCAGCATAAATATAAATATTTTATCATTTGCTTGTGGACTTGGCATCCACAAGCACAGATTTCCAGCGTTTCAGCTGTATGAGCATGCATAAACTTCATGAAAATGTGCACCTGCATGCACAAACACATGGTGCTTATACACAGGAAACATGCTAAACAAATACTCTAAAAAGGCAATCAAGGTAGCCTATGTAGTAAAACAGGGATAAATTATTCCTCTCTGCAAAATCCCTCTGAACCATAGAGCGAGTATGATGAGAGGTATGCAAGAAGAAGAAATATGAATTAGTTTTTAATTTATTTTCTTCTGTTAACCTTTTCAGTTTCTTCTCAACCTTGAATGATTCTTTAGACTGTAGCTATGGAGGCAGAAAATTTACAGGAAACAAAAGGACCTTCTGCATGCCAGATTCAGTTGGCAGGGAGACACTCGTAGAGTCTTAGTGGGAAATATTTTCCTTCCTATCGCACACACAAACATAACTACTGGAGGGTGTTTCCCCAAATCTAAATATTCAGAGAATCCTTTGTTTTGATAAGATAAAAGTTTAGAGAAGGAGAGATGCTGCAGTCGCAGTGAGCCACTAATGCAACAATAACAATGTTTTTGTTCCTGAAAAACAAGGTTTTTCTTGGCGTGGTAAGGTCTCGCTAGCTTAGTTAGCTTAGCTTCATTGCGGCTATGGCTACTCTTCTGTCTCCTTCTACCTCTCAATCTGAGCCTAAATGTTCTCCTCTATCTTGCATCTATCGTGTATCTCTAGTTACTTCCCCGCCTCCTTTAGTGATAATGGTAACTGTAATAAATGTAACATTTTTGTAGCTTTGGAGGCAAGGGTGTCGAGCTAGAGGCCCAGCTCCGCGCTCTTGGAAAAACCAGCAGATAGAAGAGGCCCATTAGCCAGCATGGAGCCAACAAGGATAGAACCCCCTAGCCGTCCTCCAGTAGAATCTGTGCAGCCGGGACCTCAGACCAGGCTAGGTGATGGTACGTAGGAAGCATAGTTCTAGAACTCAGCCCACGGGTCACCACCAACCTGTCCAGGTTTCTAACAAATTTTCCACGCTGAATGACACACACGCTGAGAAGCCGACCCTGGAAATTGGAAGCTCCATAGTCAGAAAAGTGGCATTAAGAGACACCATCGACCATAGTCAAATGCTTGCCAGGGGCCAGAACGGGCGACATCAAATACTACCTGAAACTGTTGGCTAAGGTTAAGCGTAAATGCACTAAGATTGTTATTCACGCTGGCAGTAATGACACCCGGTTACGCCAATCGGAGGTCACTAAAATGAGTGTTGCTTCGGTGTGTAAGTTTGCCAAAACAATGTCGGACTCGATAATCTTTTCTGGTCACCTGCCCGATCGGAACAGTGACGACATGTTTAGTCGCATGTTGTCATTCCACAAATGGTTGTCAGGGTGGTGTCACGCAAACGATGTGGGCTACATTGATAACTGGGGAAAACCTGATCTGATCCGGAGAGACGGCATCCATCCCACTTTGGATGGAGCAGCTCTTCTTTCTAGAAATCTGGCCGGATTTATTAGTCCTCCCAAACACTGACAACCCAGGGTCCAGACCAGGAAGCAGAGTCATAGTTTAACCCACCTCTTTGCAGTTCCTGTACTGTTAACCACCCGTTGCCCCATAGAAACAGTGTCTTGCCCACGGCCAAAATCAAATGGATTGAAAGTTAACCCAACAAAAGAAAATCATGAACATCTCATTAGGATAAATATGACTTTGACTGAACAGAAAAATAAAACTATTAAATGTGGTTTATTGAACATAGGCTCTCTCCCCTCAAAGACTTTGTTGGAAAATTAATTGATTTGTGATAATAAAATTAATCTATTTTGTCTCACAGAAACCTGGTTACACATTTTTTATCTGATTTAGTATTAAATACTGATAAGGTCATTATAGTGGGGGTTTTTAATATTCATGTGGACACTGAACGTGATAGCTTAAATGCAGCCTTTAATGATATCTTAGACTCAATTGGCTTTTCTCATAAAGTACAGGGACCCACCCACTCGGGTAAACACACTTTGGACCTTGTCCTGATACGGTATTGAGTGTGAGGAAATAACAGTCCACCCACATAACCCAGTTCTGTGTGACCACTTTTTGATAACTTTTGTTATAAAAAGACCCTTCGACAAGCTAGAACAGCATATTTTTCATCATTAATACAGGCGAATAAGAATAATCGTAGGTTTTTTTTAGTACAGTTGCCAAACTTACACAGTCATAGCTCTGTTGAGCCAACAATTCCCCCAGCTCTTAGTAGTGATGACTTTATGGAATCCTCCATAAATAAAATTAATTCTATAAAAAATAAAATCATTGGCATCCTCCCAAACATGACTACTTCTCTCTCAGTAAGTGAGGCAGCATCGGAGAGAACTGTAGAACCTCATTTGTGTTTGGGCTGTTTTGACTCAGTTGAGCTTTTGGAATTATCAAAAATATTAGCCTCATCTAAACCTTCAACTTGTATGTTGGACCCAATCCCAACCAAAGTAATTAAGGAAGTGTTCCATTTCGTTCGTGGCCCCATTTTACATATGATGAATCCATCCTTAGTAAATTGATACGTACCACAGGAATTTAAAATTGCTGTAATAAAACCTTTACTTAAAAACTTTCCCTTGATCAAGATGACTTAGTTAACAGACCTATATCTAACCTTCCTTTCTTTGTTATCCAGAATCCTTAAGAAAAAAGTTGCTAATCAAATTTGTGAGCATCTAAACAGTAAAAACCTGTTTGAAGAGTTTCAGTCACGTTTTAGAGCTCATCATAGCACTGAAACAGCACTGGTGAAGCTTACTAATGATATTCTCATGGTCCATTATGACTTGTGACATTTCTGGTCTTGTTAGATCTCAGTAATGCTTTTGACACAGTCGATCATAGTATTCTCTTAGAAAGAGTTGAAAATGTTGCAGTGATCAAAGGAACAGTACTAGGCTGGTTTAAATCATATTTGTCTGAGAGATTCCAGTTTGTTAATGTAAATGATAAATTTTCTTCACACTCAAGGGTTACTTGTGGAGTACCACAGGATTCTGAGCTTGGACAAATTCTTTTTACTATATACCCATCCATCCATCCATCCATCCATCCATCCATCCATCCATCCATCCATCCATTTTCTTCCGCTTATCCGGGGTCATGTCGCGGGGGCAGCAGCCTAAGCAAAGAGACTCAGACTTCCCTCTCCCCAGCCACTTGTTCCAGCTCCTCGGGAGGAACCCCAAGGCGCTCCCAGGCCAGCCGAGAAACATAGTCCCTCCAGCGTGTCCTGGGCCTTCCCCTGGGCCTCCTCCCGGTGAGACGTGCATGAAACACTTCACCAGGGAGGCGTCCAGGAGGCATCCTGATCAGATGCCCGAGCCACCTCAACTGACTCCTCTCGATGTGGAGAAGCAGCGGCTCTACTCTGAGCCCCCTCCGGATGACTGAGCTTCTCACCCTATCTCTAAGGGAGAGCCCAGACACTCTGCGGAGGAAACTCATTTCAGCCGCTTGTATCCGTGATCTCGTTCTTTCGGTCACCACCCAGAGTTCGTGACCATAGATGAGGGTAGGAACGTAGATCGACCGGTAAATCGAGAGCTTCGCCTTTCGGCTCAGCTCTCTCTTCACCACGACAGACTGGTAAAGCGCCCGCATAACTGCAGATGCCCCACCAATCCATCTATCAATCTCCCGCTCCATTTTTCCCTCATTCGTGAACAAGACCCCCAGATACTTAAACTCCTCCACTTGGGGAAGGACCCCATCCCCGACCCGGAGAAGGCACCCCACCCTTTTCCGGCTCAAGACCATGGCCTCGGATTTGGAGGTGCTGATTCTCATCCCAGCCGCTTCACACTCGGCTGCGAACCGCTCCAGCGGAAGCTGTAGATCACGTTCCGATGAAGCCAACAGGACCACGTCATCTGCAAAACGCAGAGACCCAATCCTGAGGCCACCAAAACGGATCCCCTCAACGCCTTGGCTGCGCCTAGAGATCCTGTCCATAAAAGTTAGGAACAGGATCGGTGACAAAGGGCAACCTTGGTGGAGTCCAACTCTCACTGGAAACAAGCCCGATTTACTGCCGGCAATGCGAACCAAACTCTGGCACCGGTCGTACAGGGACCTAACAGCCCGTATCAAGGGGCCCGGTACCCCATACTCCCGGAGCACCCCCCACAGGGCCCCCCGAGGGACACGGTCGAACGCCTTCTCCAAGTCCACAAAACAAATGTAGACCGGTTGGGCGAACTCCCAGGCACCCTCCAGGACCCTGCTGAGGGTGTAGAGCTGGTCCAGTGTTCCACGGCCAGGACGAAAACCGCATTGTTCCTCCTGGATCCGAGGTTCGACTATCCGTCGGACCCTCCTCTCCAGAACCCCTGAATAGACCTTACCAAGGAGGCTCAGAAGTGTGATCCCCCTGTAGTTGGAACACACCCTGTGGTCCCCCTTTTTAAACAGGGGGACCACCACCCCGGTCTGCCAATCCAAGGGATTATATATATGCATCCAATTGGTAGAATCATTAGACAGCATGGGATAAATTTCAACAGCTATGCCGATGATACACAGCTATATTTATTCATAAATCCTGATAAATCAAGTCAGCTAGCGAGATTACTGGCATGTCTAGAAGACATAAAAACATGGATGATTCTAACCTTTTTGCTCTTAGATTCTGACAAGACAGAAGTTGGCCGTCTTTAACCCAGAAGCTATAAAAAAGAAACTGCTTAGTCAATCGCTTCATCTGGATGGCATTAAATTGGCCTCCAGGAATAACGTAAAGAACCTTGGCGTTATTTTTGATCAAGACATGACATTCAAATCCCATATTAAACAGGTTTCTAGGATTTCCCTCTTTCACCTCCGGAATATGGCTAAAATTAGAAACATCCTGTCCAAGAGTGATGCTGAGAAACTAGTCCATGCATTTGTTACCTCAAGGCTCGTCTACTGTAATCTTTACTATCAGGAAGTCCACAAAATGTAATTAAAAGCCTTCAGTTGATCCAAAATATTGCAGCAAGAGTTCAGATGAAAATAAAAGGTTTCTCCTGTTTTAGCTTTTCTTCAATGGCTCCCTGTTAAATCCAGAATATAATTTAAGATCCTCCTTCTTACATATAAAGCCCTTAATAATCAAACTTCATCATACATCAGAGATCTGATTGTTCCATATGTTCCTAACAGAGCACTTCGCTCTCAGACTGCAGGTTTACTTGTAGTTCCTAGGATTTCTAAAAGTAGAATGGGAGGCAGATATTTTAGTTATCAGGAACCTCCCCTGTGAAACCAGCTCCCAGTTTTAGTCAGTGAGGCAGACACTCTACTACTTTTAAGGCCAGGCTTAAAACTTTCCTTTTTGATAAAGCTTATACTTAGAGTGGCTTAGGTCATCCTGAGTTATCTCTGTAGTTATGCTGCTATAGGCTTAGACTGCTAGAGGAGAGACTGACCACTTTTCTTCACTCTGCTACTTTCTTTTCTACTACTCTTGTTGTATAATTTGCTGTTATTTCTACTGTTAACTTTGTTTTCTCTCAGTGTTTTTCTCTCCATAAAAGCTACACCTGGTCTGGTATTCTGCTTAGCTGGAATGCCCTGTTGGACGGAGTCGTCGACTAGAATGATGGTCTCGGTGGCTAAACATCCCCCATGTCCTGTTATCAACTTTTTACTTTCTTTAATATAGAAAGTACTCTTATATCAGACCTTCTGCTCTTTCTGTGTCTCTGCTCTGTCTTCTCAAACCCCCAGACGGTCGTGGCAGATGGCCGTTTGAGTCAGGTTCTGCTGGAGGTTTCTTCCTGTTAAAGGGGAGTTTTTCCTCTCCGCCCTCTCTACATGTTTGCTCAGTATGAGGGGTTGCTGTAGTTGGAAGTCTGCATCAACGGCACGCAACCTCAAGTCAATGACTCCATGCAATTTGCTAGGATTCCTTAAATAGGAAACTAACTAAAACTTTAAACTCATTGGAAAGTTTTGTATGATTGCATTGAAATGACTTTTCTTGTAAAGTGCCTTGAGATGACATTTGTTGTGAATCGGCACTTTATAAATAAACTGAATTGAATTGAACTGAAAGGCTCTCTCAGCATGTGCACATGTCGGCATTAAGTGTAGAATACACCCAAAGACACTTCAGCTAATATTCCTTACATTTCACTCTCAACAATAACTTCCCCAATGTGATCCACAATGTCACTGGCTGTCTCCATTACTTAAGCTATCATGATCATATTGATATTTAATATAAATGTTCCAAAACCCCCAACAAAGCTGGGGAAGCATATCAACACTTTTATCTAAAACTGTCCATATTCTAATAAATCTTCCCATAACTGCTGGATGTTATTGACTTTTTTCCCCGTTAACCTTAAAGAAAAATGTGTAAAAAAAGAACCTTAAATATGACCGTTGTATTCTTTCAAACTGTGGGTTTACATTAGAAACACACACATCCATTCAGGCTGAATTTGGTAGGGATTTATGTAAATCCCAAAACCCAAATGGACCACATGTGAGAAATGAAGAAGGGGTGCTTTGAGCATAGAGGGACATAAGTAGGAACTAAAGGGGAATTATTTTTTTAGTCTATAAATATATTATACATACTTGTGTGTTTTATTTAAGCTACTTAACTTTTTTTTGTCAATGGTAGAAAAAAGTTTTTGACTAGTTTCATAGTGCTGCAAAGCAAACCTTTGGTGTTTATTATACCAGTCTCTAAGTTTCTGCATAACAAATGTGCATAATGTCTCCTAATGGATTCAGATGACCTTAAAAAATGTAATCACATCAGTGATACTCAAAATCAATCAATCAATCAATCAATCAATCAATCAATCAATCAATCTATCTATCTATCTATCTATCTATCTATCTATCTATCTATCTATCTATCTATCTATCTATCTATCTATCTATCTATCTATCTATCTATCTATCTATCTATCTATCTATCTATCTATCTATCTATCTATCTATCCATCCATCCATCTATCTATCGAACATAAAATTCTCGTTATTAAAATTCATGTAACAAATTGTAATAATATACAAAGAATAGTAATAAAAGTCTATAAAAGTAAGGAAAAAAAGAATGGGTGGGTGGATGACTGTTAAATAAAAAACAGTTTTACAATTATTATATAAAAATATCCAGTACTGTGCAAAAGTTTTAGGCAGGTGTGAAAAAATGCTGTAAACAAAGAATGCTTTCAAAAATTGAAGTGTTAATCCTTTATTTTAATCAATCAACAAAATTCAGTAAATGTACAAAAGAGAGATCTATATCAAATCAATATTTGGTGTGACCACCCTTAGCCTTCAAAACAGCATCAATTATTTTAATTACACTTGTAAACAGATTTTGAAGGACCTTGGCTGGTAGGTTGTTCCAAACACCTTGAAAAAACTAACCACAGAACTTCTGTGGATGTTGGCTTCCTCACATGTTCTTCTTTACCCTGAAAATAGTTATTAATGACTTTGGCTGTATGTTTGGGGTCATTGTCCTGTTGCAGGATAAATTTGGGGCCAATCACATGCCTCCCTGATGGTATTGCCTGATGGATAAGTATCTGCCTGTATTTCTCAGCATTGAGAACACCATTAATCCTGACCATATCTCTAACTACATCTGCAGAAATGCAGCCCCAAACATCCGAGGAACATCCACTGCGCTTCACTGTTGCCTACAGACACTCATTATTGTACCACTCTCCAGCCCTTCAATGAACAAACTACTTTCTGTTACAGCCAAATATTTACAATTTTGACTCATCAGTTCATAGCACCTGCTGCCATTGTTCGGTGCCCCAGTCCCTTTGTTTTCGTGCATACTTGAGTGGCTTGGGCTTGTTTCCACATCAAAGGTATGCCTTTTTGACTGCAACTCTTCCATGAAGATCAATTCTAGCCAGACTTCTTTGGATAGCAGATGGTTGTACCTGAGTCCCACTGGTTTCTGCCAGTTCCGAGCTGATGGCACTCTTGGATATCTTCCGATTTCAAAGGATAATAAGCTTGATGCGTCTTTCATCTGCTGCATTAAGATTCCTTGGCGACCACTGCATCTACAATCCTCAACGTTGCATGCTGCTTTGTGCTTCTTCAAAAGAGCTTGAACAGCACATTTTGAAACCCCGAGTCTGCTTTGAAATCTTTGTCTGGGAGAAATCTTGCTGATGCAGTATAACTACCTTGTGTTTTGTTGCTGTGCTCAATCTTGCCATGATATGAAACGATCCTCCACAACTTCACCTTGATAGCAGAGTTTGGCTGTTCTACACCCAGTGTTAAGCCTCCTACACAGCTGTTTCTGTTCAGTTAATGACTGTGTTTCAACCTACCTGTAACATTGATTGTTATTAGCACCAGTTTGGTATAAGTTTAGATTTGACATTGTTTTACTTTTAAAAGTGTTACTTCAGCATGCGACATTAGGTTGATGAAGAATTAAAGGTACAATGCCAAGATCTAAATAATGCCTCACTATTTTGCAAATATAAGTCTGAAATTTTTTCTTGTTACTTTGTTCCTTGGCAATTTTGAACATGTTTTTTATCTTTGCTCTGGTGAAAATGAGCCACAGACTATTGACACTTTGACAGCTAATGGTATAAAGCAATCTACTTTAGTGTACTCTGATCATAAAGTATGAAAATTGGATTATGCTGCTTTAATAAAAAAAACAGATTATCAACCATAGCTCACTTAAAGTGTTTTAGTTTAAACAGAGGTCATGAGTCAGGTATAAACTAGAAGTAATCTGGAGCCCTTGTGTATCTGAAAGTAGGCCCTAGAGAACTCCTCACTTTGGAGCGCTGGGATAGGCTCCAGGCATTGAACGATTCCATATCGGCAAATCCAGGTCCAAAATGAAAAGCTGGCTTGATAGTTCATAGTTGGAGTTAAAAAAAAGTCACAAAGGGGGATTCATGAGTAAAAGATGTAAAGTCAAGTGTGAAGATTTAGAGGTCAAAATGCAAATAATGTTATAATGCAGGACAGGTTAGATTTTGTGCACTCAAATGTGAATATTTTGCTCTACAACCCAATGAATAGGCTAATTAAATTTAAACTTAATTATAGAGGGAAATTTAGCCTGTGTATAATTATTTTGCAGATTATACAAAAAATGCTTGACTGGAAAGGAGGAACAGCGTAGTATCTGTCCTGATCTGGATGGAATTGACCTTGAGTGAATCATGCAGGTGGGAGGTATAGCACCCCACTGGCCTACTTACAAAGTTGACTTAAAATCTCATTAAAATTCAATTAGGCAAAAATAATAATCTATGCCAAATTAAACAAAAACTCACAATCAGCAGCTCTGCCTTCAGTCAAATGAAAAAAGAAGAGATCACTTGAATGAAAGGAAATATGATCTTAAGTAACAGTTTTCCCCTCGGTGGGTTTGAGTAGGTCTGAGCAGAGTCTGTTTCCCAGGCTTGTGGACCACCGGAGAGACCGGGTTGAGCTCAGAGGCAGTAAAAGCCTGAGGCGCAGTAAAAGAGACAAGCTGGGAGCTTGGAGCTGGACCGGCTCCTCTTTTAGTGGAACAGTTTATGTGATGAAGACGAGGGGCCGTGTGTGTGAAATTTAAGGGAAGCTAATTGCTGAGATTCCAACAGCCTCAACAAATAAAGCAAGTGGCCATAAAAGCAGATGGTAGTGATTAGCCCATGCTGATACACATCTACAGTTTGTTCCTCTGACCTTCCTCTGCTCAAGTGCACACCCACAAAGCTGTTTGGGAAAATGATGCAAAGCAGGCATCCAAAAGATAAGTATCCAAAACACACCACTGTAAAAAGACATGGGGAACACCTGTGTAAATGACATCATAATAGTGTGGTGAAAGAAGACTCTTTCAAATTTTTCCCAGTGTTTAATCAAAACTTGAGATGTAGTTGTGTTTAAATTCCATCTAAAGTTACATTTTATCAATCTGGCAATGGTTGCAAATATGCAACAGTTACAAACCAGACCAAACTGTTGGGTGTTGACCTGTAGACCTGTATTGGGGAATACTGTTAAAGGCCATATAACAACTGTTGCTAATGTGTAATTGTGTTTCATACCAACTCACTAATGATGTGAAGGATGTTGCAATCTTTCCAATTATTTATGATAGTGATGATTTTTGTACCCTGACCTGGGGTTCCTGAAGGACCAGCAAGGGGTCAACTGAGTTTGAGAAAAACTGCTTTTTCTATTTGGATGTTTAAAAGATTGCCTTTTAGAGGCCATTTGAAATGGAGCTTTGGGTAAAATGTTGGCATATTTCCAGTGCATGTGTGCCATTCCTGTCAAATAAATCAATCCATTCTGTCAGCCATTGTAAAGAACATTTGAAGGTCTTTTATGGGAATATTATTTTCCCTGCATATAGATAGTTTAGGTAGCATTATGTTTATAAGCAAAACTTCTCAAACAAGCAACATATACCAACAGGCGGTGTTTTTAAATGCTGAAAAAATATCTGAGATGAATCTCTTAAGATGGAAAACACAAATATTCCTTCGGTTTTCTACATCTACAGAGCTGGACGTGTACTGTTCCTTGGTTGTATTTAAAGATAGTGCTACCAAAAAAATGTGGGAACACAAAAGAAAAAAAGTTACATGTTTCTTTACAATATGTTTATGTTACTGGTTTTCTTGTAAAGACAGCCAAACAAGACAAACGGGTTCAGATGTTGCCATGACTATTGTTCACACTTGGCACAGAACAGAGTCTGAAGAATTATTAGGGCACAAAAATAACATCCTAAGGTCTACTCAGACAGAAGTACAATATAATTTAAGCTCGACACCCTGGTGTAGATGCAAAACAAATAAATGCCACTCATTGCTAAAGATCTAATCAAGTGTGCAATTCACTACAGCAGCTAATTATCTGAGTCATAGCAGTATTGTTGTTTACCATTAAATATGGCTTTTCTTTCTCGAGAAGATATATATAGATTTTTTATTTGTCTAGTAAGTAAGTAAGAAAAGTTTATTTATAAAGCCCTTTTCACAGACACCGAAGTCACAAAACGCTGAACAGCATAAATCACCAAAAAAGTAGTCCAATTAAAAGGAGGATACATCTAAAAATTAATATAAAGAACAGTAAAAAGGGTCACAATAAATAAAATCATGACATAAAGGCCTGGGTGAATAAAATGATTTTTTGTTGTTTTTTGAAATCCTCGATAGAGTCCACTAAACGAAGCTGAAGGAGCAGGCTATTCCACAGTCTAGGAGCCAAAGACTGAAAGGCCCTGTCCCCCTTAGTTTTTAGATGGGTACGTGGAACATCCAGAAGATTCTACGCTTGGGACCGAAGGGCTTGAGCAGGACAGTGTTCAGTCCTAAGACAGTAAGCATTGCTGTTTCGGAAAAATATTGGGTAGGGGCCTGTTTACCTGCATTTCAATGACCTACAAACTACTGCTGCTAACATCTTTTAGCATATTTTAACAATCTCTTCAGCCGTCATCTGTTGGGGTAGCAGCATCAGAGCCAGGGATTTAAATAGGTTAAACAACCTGATAAAGAAGGCTGGTTCTGTTCTTGGGACAACTGTGGAACATCTTGAGATGATAATGCAAAGAAGGATTCTTCATAAAATCAAAAAAATTATGGACAACCCTGAGCATCCTCTTCATGAGACAGTCATACAACAACAGAGCGTCTTCAGTCGAGGCTTCCTCAGTTTCGCTGCAATACAGACCGCTATAGGAAATCCTTCCTGCCCACAGCCATCATCATCTACAACAACTCCTTTAAATTCCTGCAATTTCTGCCCTACATTTTTTAATGCCTTAAGGTGTTTAGTCTCTCCAGAAATGTTGGGGGCTTCCCCCAGGTCTCATCCAGTAAGACATGCTGGAAAATCATCCAAAGAGAAACTTTGAAGAACACTCCTGTCAAGACTGCCCAAACTAGCATCCAGCTAAGGTTGGTCTTCACAAAGTCACACGGGAGATTCCTTGCAAACAAAACTTAAGTCTTTCCATCCATCATCTGGTCCATCATGCCATCATTGTGAACAGGACCGAAAGATTCTTCAATAGTCATCCTTTTTAGGAGTTACTGTGTGTTCCTGACTTTTTTATCAATTTGTTTGACACATTTTTATAAAAAAATTAATTTTATTTAACAATAACTTTACCAGGAAGTCCCTTGAGATAAAATCGCTTTTTTGAGGGAGACCCGTTCAGAAGACACACAGGTGTTTAAATGAAATTTCTTTAATATATATTTTTCACAATAGAGCATAAAATTAAAACTTCATAAAACAATTCAAGAGTTTTAAGAAAAACAATTAAGCAATTTTAAATTTGTAATTTAAGCTTTTAGCAGAAACAGCTTCACACTGTTCCTATAATAATGGTTATTATGGTAAAGAAGGCTAATCTTAGCTACTTATTAAAGCAATAACACCTCTACTACCTTGTAAGTGTTGTACCTTACTTTGCATCATCATTTGGATTATAAACATTAGGACAGCAAATAGTTTTCATCCAAAACCCCTTTCAAAGGCCAACATTATTTTCAAAGGGGACCATCCAGTTCGTATAACCTTTTTTCAGGAGTTTCTGCAGGCTCTGTTGTCAAAAGATTTCAAATCTTCAAGGATCTGTGGGAACCTTGTGACTGTTCATTAAACAGGGGATCATGACTAACGAGCAAAATCAGGACCATGTGGAGCACAGGGAGCCTCCTTGCCCTCTGCCCTTCCAATATCGTTAGATGAACATCAGAAAGGACGGGCTGACAAGACACACATGTCTTCATGAGTATGTTAGCAGTAATCTCTTTAGGTTAAGGCTTTCATATTTTTTAGGCTGAGGTTCTCAATATGTCAGAAAATTGAAAAACTGAAATTAGGATACTTTAAGAAATTCTTCCATTCTTCCAGTAAACAAACATGTATCAAAGTTTGAACAGAAAAATACTTTAAAATACTTTACTACTAAACTACTTTAAAGTTTTGCAACATTCAGCTGGAAGTTTCTACAGTTACATTTAATGAAAGATGAATCAAAGCTGTACCACATAGTGGTTTTGTCAATATGGCTGGCATTTTCAGATCACTTCAGAACCTTGGAATACATGCTTATTTTCCAGTATTCGTTGGGCTACCACACAGCACCACGGGGAAAGTAAGCCCCGACTTCCCAGCACATACCTTCAGCCTACTTCTTATTGGAAAAACTGGGATATCATACAGAGGAAATGCCTGGCATATTCCCAGAACAAAAGGAGCAATCTAGACATCGGGGGCAAGAAGGAAAATATATTGAGTTAAAATTAAAGACATTTTTGTCATATTCAATCTACAAAGTCAAAAATCAAAATCAGATGAGGTTATTGAGGCTGGGGAATACGTTCAGACTGGTTTGGATGAAGGTGCAAGCAGGTTAGACACATATGTGAGTGTGAGAAGTGTTGTGACGTTTGAGTGGTGTAGACGTTAAGTGGCTGACATTGAATCCAGTCTTTGCTGCCTAGTCCACTTGCGTGTCTCACTATGCCTGTGTGTGTATGTGTTTGTGCACGACCCTACGAATGCTTTCCAGAGTGTGCACCTGTGTCATATAAATCCGCCAAGAGCTTGCTCCCGTAGCAGTGCTACATTTCCAATAACAGTTACAGAGAGGGCTGCAGGCAATGGGTGGAGAGAAAGCTACTGTATGTTGCTGTAATAGAGCACAGCTGTGAGTGGATAAGGGTGTCGTGTGCACATGTATTAAGTCCAGAAGAGGTTCCCTACTGATGAGCATGTTTATGAGGGGAAAGAGTGCATTTAAATGTCTTGACATTTTCTTTGACAAACTCTTGAAATGTTTAAAAGTATAACATGTGTTTGGAAAATCCACTTACTTATGTAGATTAAATATGATAAATGGGAAATGTTTATTTTATTTTACTTTTCTAGAACAAATAACAACCATCTGCTAAAATACTTAAAAGAATGTGCCCCTGTTGCTCAACTTATTAAATGTACTCTCCTTCTTTTACCTCTATTTCTGAAGGAACTTTGATACATCATCCAAAAATAACAGCCAATCTATGCAATGCATGCAAAGAGAATATTTTAACATTGAACATTTCTATTCATCAAAGAGCAATCATTGTATTCCTTTTTCCTATCCAAGTTTACTATTCCGCATTATATATATGTACAGTTAGGGTTAAAACAGTGCACCCACCTTTTATGATGAGGTTTAATGTATTAACATAAAACAACTATGATATTTTACAGGTTCAGGTCATATTTATGTCTAACTTACAGTGCACAAAAAACAGAACAAATTCCAAATTCTAATGATTTATTGAAAAGCAATGAAGATAAAATACATAAGCCATGAGTGGAGAACAACTCTTAGGCTTTGGTCACAACATTTCAGTCAAGCTGAGTTCTGGACTATGACTGGGCCATGTGGATTATTTTCTATTTCAGCCATTGTGTTCTAGATTTGCTACTGTTTTAGTATCATTGTCTTCTTGATGAGCTCTGGGCCAAAATTTATAGAATACTTTATACAGAAAAGTTCAGGGTAGAAAAGAATACAAATAAATATCAAGTGTGAGTAAAAGACAATAGGAACAGAAACTGAAAAATAAGAGGAACCCTTCACCATCTCAACCCAGCAGCAGGCTGTGTGAGGGCCTAGGACGCCTCTCCGAGTTTTAACTCTGTGGTTCTTCTTCTCTCCTGGGAAATAAAAACATTCTTGTTTTCCTTCCAAATGAGCATTCTGGGGGCAGCCAGATGTGCAAGAGGGGAGCTGGAGGAGGTTCCTCTCTTCGGAGACTGAACAAGAGGGCTGGGCGAGGGGACCTACAACACCAGCTCCTCTCCTCCTGGAGGAGCAGCCCGCAACCTCGCCTTTCACCTCTGAACCCCCACCCTTGACCTGCAGTGATGCAGATGGGAGTGGGTCTGTGAAAGGCTCAAAGAATGTAAACAGCCCATCGTCACTTACAGAATGGTTTTCAGGAGTAATGTGTTGGCCATACTGGAACAAAGCCCAGCAGAAGATGCACAGTGTTTTATAAGGTTTAACTTGATTTGCGCATATTAATTAGATATCCATACATGCAGAGGAGGAGGAGGGAGAGGCCCTCCTGTCTTCTTATTTTGGCCTTCTTCCCTCCCTGAGGTGATTTGAAGAATTGTGTCAACCATCTATTTCAGCCTGCTGAGCACCGAGGAGGCTACATCAATTCTTCTGGGACATTTCCAGAGACCACCGGCTAACACAGAAAGGATATCATGGAGGAAGATTAGGAGGAGGACATGGGTTCGACCCGCGAACTATGGGTGGAGAGACAGAGGGCTGGAGGGAGGGAAAGATTCATACAGATAAGAGGGTGAGGGAAATTAGAAGGGAAAGGAAGATGGGAAGCAGAAAACATGAGGTGTTAGGAGATACAGGATGAAACATGGATGAGGGAGTGGTATGGGTTTAAAAACCCATAGAGGAGGGGAATGTAGAAAAGGAAGGATGGAGGAAGCCTCAAGAGAACAAACTAAGTACGGAACATCCGAATGTCGAGGAATGCAACTTCTATTTCCTTAGGTCCTAATGTTTCAAGATTTGGTCTGGTCCTTCTACAGTTAATAAAATATACCTTTGGTTGTTTAGGTGCCTCAGCAATTAATATTAGGAAGATTTAACAGGGATACTAAAACAAAAAAGCTTCAACAATTTCTAATTTCTTTGTAATTTCCGTGTATCTTGCCCAAGGACACAACGACTAAGACCGACGTAATGGGGGGCAACTCACCGGCTACAGGGCGAAGTCTTGAGCCACCCACAAAAGTCAGAAAAGTAAAGGAGAAAATAACTAGTATAGGGCCTAAAAAGATTACCAATATTTGAAAGTCCTATCACTGTCTCTGGGAAGTAGGGGGGAAATTCTGCAAAACTAACATGGTGCCAGGGCTACACAGTATCAAAAACAACATGTAACATGCAACAATACTGGTAAATAGACAAATACTTAACTAAACAACAGGGACTTGCTTTGCCTAGAGCCCAAATAGTGAGCAATTTATCTTGATATTTGAAAAAAAAAATATATATATATATATATATGTATAAATAACGTTTAGCTATGAATTGCACATAATTTGTATAGATTTATTTAACTTCAAGCATTTGTTAGTAACAGAGATGCATCATCTTTCTGGTGATATGCTTCTATATGCTAAGTTTTCAGCTAAAAGCTCATTGGGAATGACCTTGATGGAACTAAAATCTACTATTTTGTCTACCAAACCGATTTAAACTTTGGTATTCCTAATAATTTTATTTGCTGACAAAAACAAATCCCCAAAGATTTTGCGGATTTAAGTTCTTTAGATGATCACTATTATCTTCACTGCTTGTTTTAGCCTCTGGGCCTGTGTGACCATCTATCCTGGCTCATGGAATCCTCAGTTGTATTTTGGCTGAGATATAAGGTTGAAGCCCTTGCAACAGGAACGCTTCTTCTGTCAGAGGCTCGATTTATCAACTAAAAAGTCCATCTGAGTGGATAGAAATGATTCAGAATCCACGTTGTAAAATATCTAAAGGTGCTTGTCCAGAATCCAGTATATTAAAGAGAACAAATCACCCTGAACTGCAAAACAAATTTCCCTTTGGGACAATAAAGCTGAAGTGAGTGAAACTCACATCGTCTTGTCAGCCTCTCTTTCTTACAATAACTCAGACTGTGTATGACACAAAGTGACTCAGATCTTCACTATGTGAGAGGACTAGTTCTAGTGGAGATTTTTGCATGCTTTCTATAAGCTTTGCTTAATGAACTGGAAATTCATTATTTGGGTATCCAGCTGGGTTTTTTAAGTATGCAGTTGCTGAAAAGTAAATGCAACTCTAGCCACTTATCTCAAGTTATTTGAGTTTTATTCTATGGCACTATTGTCCAGATATTTTAAATTGAGTGTATGTAGCGTCATCAGCCTGTGGAAGTTAAGCACAAAAAAACTTTGTGCAGCAATAAAAGAAATAAAAAATAAAAAGATTATGATTTCAAAATCACTCACAAAAGTTTCCCGAAATTAGCATAACAACATAAGGACAAAAGACTTTTTGTGAAGAAATCAATTCTACAGTCATAGCAAAATACAAAAAGAGTTTATTGAAGCTCTTCAATTTGAGGTAAAAACCATGTGAAAATACAATGAAAAACTCAGAGGTACTGAATATAGAGGCAAGTGTCCAACTTTCACTACAATCCGTAGTTCATGCCCACACCGCATGGTCCCATTCCACAAACAAACATTCAGTCTCAATCTGTGAGCTATACCTACAGCCTGTAGACCTAACTTCCTTTCCTTTCACAACCTTTCACACGAAGAGTGAAACTGTTGAGAGCCAGATAGCCAGCACGGCATTCTTCTCGACAGGAAGTGGCTCTTTTCTCTGCCCTCCCAGACCTGGTATGCTAGGAAATCAATGCACTGCCCTCATAAAAGCCCTCACTTCCCGTCTATACAGGAAACAGTCACTCGTTCGCTCGCTCCTGATACCCTGCGGGTCTTAGTTGTCTGTGATATTGTCCTGCCAATCAAAGCATGTTTATCAATGAAAACAAGCACAGGAATGCGGCCTTATCTGTACGTCACTTGTTGTTTGAGGTCTGAGTGCTGAGATTGAATCGTGTTGTGCGATGAATGGAGTGTATGGCAATGCAAAACAGTGAACCCAAACTCTTCGGTCGAATGACTGGAAAATGTGTCTTCTTTAAATGTAAATAATGTTGAAACCTACTTTTCTTTTACACGGTAATCTGTAAATATGTGAGTTGCTAAACCTCATCTGGTAATTGTCTGGGATTAGTCTCATGTCACAAACATTAGAAAAGGCACACAAGCAAGATTTGTTTTCCTCTATCATCATAACCAATGAAGTTCTTCTCCACAAATACTTCTAAGCATCTCCCACACAGGAGGTGCTAATCTGTCTATGGTTATAAACTGGTTGGATGGTTGTCAGCTTTGTTTCCTCTTCAGGTGAAATATGCTTTCAAATCAATTACCCCTCCTCCTCTCTTCCAACTGCCAGGATCTTATTTACGGGCTGAACCTGGAGCCTGGGATTATGGCAACATTTGACCTCCAACCTCCAACCTGCAAAAGTCAACCTCGTATGCCATTAACCTGCCTCTCTCCAGCTATTACCCAATCTGATGACTCACTTAAGGGGGATTCCAGGTAACACGAGAACAAAATAGCAGCTGTACCTGATGTAATAGCCCAGCTTTAAAAACTGCTGAAGATTTGAGGATAAAAAGGGCTTTGGTGAGCAAGAACTGCTGAAAACACCAACATCTAAATTTCAAATAAGATCATCTGAACACCAAAAAAAGTCACAACGTAAATAGTAAAGCACTCATAGAGCGCATACCCCTGCCAAGGCAGTTCCTTTGTTGCACTGTGGCAAGACACATAGTTTCCCTCGAATGCTCCGTCATCAACCAAAAGGATAGTTTCTCAGCAGATAGCTACAATTAACATTTTAAAATTTCCAAACAATAAAATACACTGTCATGATCAGACACCTTGCATACATGGGTAAGTATGCGCAGGTTTGCCTGTTGAATAGGGCTCCAATAGTGGAAAAGAAGCACACTCTCTTAAAAATTGCACAAATAAGCTGGTTGCCAAAGGGAGGGAGGGAGGGAAGTTGTCAACTTATCAGGTGAAAGTTCAAATGAAAAATACTTTTCTCATGCTGTCCGAAAGATGCCCAGGCATTGTATTTAGCATGACCAAGGGAAGAGAGGAAGAAGAAAGGCATGGTCAGTGGCTCATAGGTTTAATATAACCACCAAAACAACTCTTAGTTTCAGCATTTTGATATGATCAACTTGCTGTGATGACTTAACACTATGGGAATAAATCAGAAAACAGGTTTAGGATTTTGAGTGCCCGATTCCTTCTAACTGCACTCAAAGTATTACACACAGATGGCAGTGTTTCCATTCTTATCTTAAACTGACCCACAGTTTCCACCTTAGGGTTCTTTGCAACTTCTAGAAGGCTGATTGTTTATTTGTCAGGCTCTATTTCATAAAGGAAAAATGAAAGGTATTTGAGTTACTTTTTTAAACATTTTGTTTTTGCAGAAGTTTATGTGAGAAACTTGATAAGTCTTGATAATATTTTTTTCTAAAAGGGGGAAGAAAAAAATTATATAACTAAGAAGCCGTTTTCGAGAGAAACACTAAAGTTGGAACAAATTAAACGTATGAGAAAAGTGGGAAAAAAAGAGAAGACAAAGAGATCAAAACAAAGCCAGCTCTCCACCTGGCCTCTCCATGTTTATTATTACCATTAATCAGTGGTAATGGGTAAAAGTTGAAACAAACACTGGTGCACCTGTTAATTCCACCCCCAGGCAAGTGGGCCCAGCCATTTCCTGTGGCCTTTAGGGAGGGGGGGAGCAGGATGGGCAAGCAGAACCAGATGATATGAGCGTTTGGAGGTTGCTGTGAGGCAGCAGGAGTGGGTGTAGAGCTCAGTGTGTAGTGGTCAGCAGGGTGGTGGATTCAGACACCAAAGGTCAGGGTGAAGGGGCACACCCAGTAGGACACAAGGAGGCTGGTAAGGTGGGGCTGAGAACGGGACCTGAACCCATCAAGTAAATCTTTTCCATACGTAGAGAATATTAAATCCAGACAGAAGACGCTTAAAAAAATTTATACATTCTATGCATGTTGGAAATTAATGTCCTTACATTTAGAGCTAAGCTGAATAGTCAAACAATGTTGGCACCTAGAGTTGCAAGTATGATTTTAAAATTTAGAATCTGTAGCACTTGAATGCTTCCATTCTTTGTTTTGTCCCACTGACTGTCCTTAGGGAATGCACCAGTGTAAAAATATTGGGTATTTGACTTGAAAATGTGCTTTTATAGCAAAAAATACAGAATAGACTATTTAGCTAATTTTATCCTCACAGCTAAAAATTATGTTAACAGAGCAACTATTTTCATGCTTTCATTCATTGGCTTTCTTTTTTAGAAACCAGATGGTAGTTTTAACATTTTTAGCCTATGATGTTACCAAAAAGGTTTTGGGGAAAGGCTTTCTTCGTACATGCCTCAGGGGTCTGAATGTGCAAATGTATCACAGTGAAACCTACTCAACCTTGTTAAATCTGAACCAAAGAGAACTGTCTTTAATACCCTAAAAGGTAATCAAATGAATATTTATGCAGCTTTTACTATTAAGAAAAAAAACAAGGGAGTGTTGCAACAAACTATGGAAAGCATTAGAGGAGTACATTACCTACTGGTAAAATAAGGAGTTTGTAATTTGCACAATTTATTCATCTGCTTGGATTAATCAAAAATGAAGAAACAGCTTTGTAAGAATATCTTTGAAGAGGTGTAGTCCAGCCCAACTGAGTTTGGTAATGCTCTGAATCCTCCTCTTTATCATTTGTTCTGGCAAGAACAGCACACACAAATCTTTAAGACTTTTAACCACCCTGAAAATTAAGATTGGAGGGTTGCAATCTCTGTTTGCCTAACATTAGTTTTCTATTTTTCATGGAGAAATCCAATTATATACACACAAAAAACACTTTCCAAGAATATAAACTTTAGGAGATTCAATAAGATTTAAATGTTAAGTTAATTTAAAGTTGTTTTTTTGTTGGATCAAATAATCAGTATTCAAATCAAACGGGATTTGTGCAGATGGTAACATTTCAGTGAAACACCTTTCAGTGAGTCACTCTTGAGATCTGATACCACAATGTACTATAACTGTAACTGTGTATTACAAATGCATAGATTTTAACTTATGCATCCTTTTCTTATTGGATTTCAGATTTTAACATAGAGATAAAACCTTGTCTTTAAGTGATTTATTCTCTCCTTCGACCTTCCCAGCTGCATTTGAGTAAAAACATGATTCCTTCATCATCATCATCATCATGCTCCACCTTGCTCTCTCTTTTTCCCTCCTCCCCCCTTGCTGTTCTGTGCTGAGGGGAATTAGAAAGCATAACAAGTTGAGAGGTCCACTGTCATGGAACACCCAGATTGCTACTTTTATTCCCTCCCTTTACTCTCTGCTCCACCTCCTTAGGGTGCCCACCTCAAACAGGAGGCCCTTTCTTCTCCTAGGCCCAGGTTTTAGGAGCAGCCAGTTCAGCGTCATGCTGGTGAAGCTTGGGATGGGCCAGTTAGCCAGAGAGAATATGGAGGCAATAAATCCCACAATGACTGTAACAGGGGATGCACAAAGACAGTTGTAGACTGAGACAATGGAGGGAGAATTAAAGTAAAAAAGCACATTTTCTTTGTGTAGTGCCTTTACTATTTAGCAAGGTCTCCACCAAGAAAAAATATCCCATGTCCGGGGGGATGACTTACTTAATTCAACTTCAAAAATTTGATTGTGATTATGATGCCCTTAAGCCACCTGAGTGAACTCAATGACACATGAACTCCTTTATCTTTACATCTTGCCATTTCCTAAATAAATAGGAGCACAGATCAACCTGAACTCTTTTTTTGTTTAAAAAGTTCATTTTGAAATTAACTCATACTTCAAAAACTAGATTATATCAATTCCCACAACTGAGTGACCTGCTTCAGCACTCATTGATCACTTGTAATGCCGGCTCAACTAGCTTTAATCCCCAAGTGCTTGATACGATAAAGTGTAAAGTTAATAGGAGCTCTTTACTTTTTGGCTAAATCAAGCTGTCTGTGCTCTACAGGGTGAAAAGAGCTCATATTGTTCATTGAGCTACCTGCATTACAAGAGACTTTACACTTTTCTAAGAAAGGTTTCAAACACCCCATGCTGTATGGCCTTATAGCTTTAAGCAAGTTCATACCATTAAATCAATCTTCACTAAACCATCAATTATATCACAGTAACATAACAGTGTAACGTTCCACCCACAAATCATTTCAGGGCGACAGCATAAATATTATTTTCTTGTGACTTGTTTTTGGACAACTTTCATGTATTTTACAGGGATTGTATGGAACAGAAAAGCTCAGGGTAGAGCATTATTGTCAACTAGAAGAAAAAGCATAGTTTTTAAAAGTGTTTAAATAAGGATCTAAAAAGTGTGGCATGCATGTATATTTAACTCCTGTTACTCTGATACTTCTTAATAAAATCAAGGCAACAAATTGCCTTCAGAAGGCCTGGTAAATAAATTCCCCAGCAGGCTATGAGCTCTAACTGCAGTGAAATGTATTTCTATAAATCACAACAACGACTGCACACCACACTTTTCCCCTTATTGTTTAAAAAAAGGTAAAATAATGTATTATTTTCATTCCATTTCACAATTACATACTTTCATTGTATTCATAAAAATCTGCAATATTTCTTCAGCAACTTTTATGGAAAACTGAAGTCCAGTTTACAAACAGCTGCTGGAACTCAACCAAAGAGCACTTGAACAACAAGACAGAAAAGTGCCTTGAAGAAAAAGTGCCTCAGGTCTCAGTGGGTGAGTGTGTAAGGAAGCTCATTAAGTCATTTATCACCTCATCGGTGTGGGAATCGGGGCCACTATGAGCCACTGGGCCCTGTGACAGAACCTGAGTCATAGGCTCTCTGTCTTTCAGTGAACAGGGGGCCTCAGCACTGACAGAAAGCTGCATGGGAAGAGGGCACACTGACAGACAGGACATAAGTAAAGAGTGTGAGGATCAAGGGGGAATCAAAAAAGCTGCAGAGTGAACAAGAGATGGCCGACAGAGAGAAAGCATAGACAGAGAACTGAATGGTATGCAGTCTTATTTTAAATAGGGAAAGCAGGAGATGTTTTAAAGGAACTAAGAAATTACTTTAAATGAATATCTGACCAAACAGCACAAATCGTCATATACTGGACAACAGCTACCCCAAATTAACCCTCCTCCTTTAGACCAGCAGCATGTGCAAATTCATTTAAACTTGATAAAAAGGGAGTTGATTTACAGATCAATTATCATATTCTTGTGCCAGAAAACCTGAGAATCTTCCATAAAGGAGTTATGACCCAGAGTCTTTTATAGCTATGTATGGAAACCTGTCACTATCTAATACTGTTTGCATGAAATGGAAAATCCACTGGACAATAGTAAACTTTTCTAATAGTATTATGTGAAATTAACAACACTGGGAAACTATTTAAAGAGCACAAAGCTAATCTATGTTGGAAACCTAGATGACCTCTGTGCAACTCGAGTAAAGTGGCAGAATTTTTCCAAACATAAAAAAAACTCACTTCACTGAAAAACCTTTTTTAAACCAGGATTATGTAAAAACTGCAAACATGTATATATGAGAACACAGCACAGTTCATTCAATGCGTAAACACCGTGATCTTGATTAGGGAGTCAGACCAATGAGGTAACTGCAGTTGTTCTTATGATCAAAAAGTTAACAAGGTAAAAAAAATTGCTTTTATTTTACAGTACTTTATGCTTTGAATGTCCTCTCTCAGTATTGCACGTGTGGATGTCTGCCGATCATGTTAAATTGTATCAAAAAACACTGTCTGCAAGTGTTCCCTCTGCATGTTTACCCATGATAACTAGATTATGATGATTATGACTTGGTTTTTTCATGTATGAGTCAAATTAATATTTTAATTTTGCTTTCAACCAACACGTGTAGCTTTAACTTCAAATAACTTTTAAGGACTGAAGAACTAACGGCACATGGACTTACAGAGTTTGAGTTGAAGGACAGACTTTGTCCTCAGGATAAGTGTTGTATAGCTACATCACTGTAGTGTAGTTAAATCCTCACGTGTAAAAAATTGAGGTATAATGTGGAGAAAAGTGAGACTAAAACACACACATTACAGTTTCCTTATATAATGTAGGCTATTATGTTTACATGGCTGTTGAAAAAATTTAAGTGCTGGCTCACAGTTATGAGTATCAGAGTAAAAATGCTGGCCAGAACTTTACTTTTGTTACGAGTGACCATTCACCACTTTTGAAAACCCTTGGTAGGGTGCCGGCTTGTGAAATATCCAAGCTACAGCTCAGATAACATTTCTCCTGTCCGCTTCCTCTTTACTGGAAAATGTGTCATATAAATTTAAATTTTATAACCCAAACATTTTAGCAAGAGACTGATGACAATCCTAATGGAACATCATAAAATTTGACAAATGTCGGGTGTGTTCTCAGCTCCCTTGTGCTTTTTGTTTTATCTTTAAAATGTTTCTTGATTTTAGTAAAGAAAGAGTATAAAATTATTGTGAGTTACAAGCTTAAACATAATTGAAAAGAAAAAGTACAAATTATTATATATAATGTTGAAGTTGACTGTTGGTTCGTTCTCTTCCAAATGTACAAGAAAATATTACCACTTGTATATTTAACATATTGCAAAAGTTTCAAATGTAATGTTTCTTCACCCCCTGCTGTGTGTGTTCATAAGCTTGTGTTGCTCATAGGAATGTGAGATGGTTAGTCAATAGAGAGTCAGTAGAAACATTACTCTTGAAGGTTGATACAGGCCTTGAGACCCTGGCACCAGCTTCATTGCCGTGAAGATTACCAACCCTGATTTATGACCCCGACCCTTAAACAGAAATCCTGCTGGTAGCATCACTCACAGTCACCGACAGAGACAGACACACACCTGTCCCTGACCAGCTGTGCAAAGAAACCTCAACAAATGGTGTCTTTTGTTTTCTTTCCTGCCACTCTGCTATCGGCTCTGGCCAAGAGGGGTTGCAAAAGTTAAAGTAATCATTTGATATGGGAGGCTGACCATGGGAATTTACAGTATGTTGGCAGCTGATTAATGTGAGAGGGAGGATGAGGTTTGAAAGCTGGGAGATTAAAGATTCCCCAATCATTCCCAACCAGAGTTTATCGGAAAACACACGGTCCACTGAAAGTCAGCGCCTTTGCAACGGCAACATTTTAAGGTTAAAAGTTAAGGAGTACAATTACTGTGCGGTGTCTTGGGTTCAAACTTGAAGACCTTTCCTTCTGACATGTGCTGAGAGTAAATTCTCTTTAAAAATGTGAGTGTGGCCTTTGACTTCAGGGTTGATCTGGTTGAGGTGTCACGATCACACTGCTTCTACTTCTGAGGACAGGGTTTCACGGTCAGGATAAAGACAGCATATGCAGCACCAAATGGTAGACGGCAGCCTGTTGGCCTCCAATATTATCCCACACGTCTTCACCTCAGACAGGGAGACAGAGAGAAGAGTCTAGAGTACTTAAAGACAGTGGGAAGGTCTTAAAGGTAGGAGTGGACATCATGTGCAACCTCTACCAACCCTAAATCCTTTTACAGAGAGTAACAAAGAGACGACAGATGGTGGTTTGTGTTGTGCACAGTCTTTGCACCCGACATTCTAACATTACAGCGATCAGCCATGATTCATGCTTTGTGGATTCCCATAGGAGGACAACTCAGACACACTTCATTCGTGTGTCCTGAGACACAGGTCTATTTATTGTGTAGTCCTTCAAAAAAAAAAAAAGAAGAGAGGAATGTTTGAGAGAGCCACTGGGTTTTGTAAATCGCATTAAAATGTAATGTGTTACTGTTCATTTCAGACTTAAAATTACCTTATTTTGGCTCAATGACAGGGTTATATTTTGTTTCATAGTGTCTATGTTGAAATACTGTGTATTTCAAGGTGTGGAAGAAAAAATCCAGAGATGTTTGTGTCCTTGAGGGTATTGTTGAATGTCAACATGCTTTGCTGCAGGCAACTTGTCATCAGTTCTCTCTGTGGGAGAGTGGAACATTGCAGAGTCGACAGAGAGGTGCTAATACTCAAGACAGACATGAGACTCGGTTAGCCGTCACATTTCACTTGTCTGCTTTCAGCACTTTGGATTCTGCTTGAGGCTTCTACACACCACTCAACAATGAAGTGCACAGAAATCCAGAGACAAGTACTTTTATGGTGAATGGGCTTAGTGAGGTGTCTATAGATGCGTCTTCACGTATTTAAAAAAATGACTAATGATGGTGGATATATGTGGGTAGAAGAAATGATTTTCTGTTAACAATGAAAGAAGGAACAGTTTGGAAGTAGAAACGGTGAAATTTCGTTAAATATAATACAAACTGACACTCTGAATGCATCAAAATGAAAAAATCCTATCTTACATGTCGATGTAATAGAGATGCCACGAAACCACCACAGATGGCAACAGAAAGCAGGCCGGAATAAAACAAAAGAAAGGGGACAAAATAAAGATGTAGTTCATAAAATAAATTTGCGAAACAGTGCCATATTGATTATGAAATCATTCTGAAGTCCTACATCCTACATTAGACTAGAATGACCTATTAAAATATGTAGTTTATAATTAGAATTATATTCAACTCCCCTTCTAGACAAGCATGTCTAATTCATATCCAGAGATAATTAAATATATCCATCCATCGTCTATATAGGCTTATGGTCACAGTAAATGTGATTTACGGCGATTTTTGGAGCAACAGGTGGGGTCATACAAACTTAACATTTGAATAAAAGCACAACTCATTAAATTCTAAAAGAATAAATTAAAATGAGTGTGTTTTTTTGGTTTGGTAACGTAAAAAGTGTAATGAGAAATAACGGTAAATATGTTTGAGAGCATGGAATAATCTGATTTCTTTGGGTCAGAAAGTGGTGTGTGTGTGTGTGTGTGTGTGTGTGGGTGTGTGTGTGTGTGTGTGTGTGTGTGTGTATCAACTGTCTGGCCTTCGATGTCAGACAGTTGGCAGCATAGAGTATCACACCAAAAATTTTCACTCTTCTGCCTTCATGCACATCAATAACCTCCAATGGTTCTGTCTCATAGAGGCTTGTTCCACCTCATTGGTTGTGATTAATTGTAACCCACTTTTCTCATGATTCTCAGCATGGTCAGCAGAGACTGACTCCAGTAAGGAATTCTGGGAGTGGACCCTGGCAGTGCTTCTCACCAGAGCCACGACCTCTCTCTGCATCTCTCACCACTCGGCCCTTTTTAACCTTTCCACTCTGCCCTCGGTGGACCCAGGTTGGGCTGGCTGGACTTTAGTGAGTCGGCCGTGGATGAGGAGTTATCGCTCAAGCCCGGACATTGTCGAGAAGCCAGCATTTCTCACACAGCAATTACAATGATACTCAATAATTGAAGCCTAATGGAGATGGATGGGGTCAGCAGCAAATGCAACAGGGGTCGCATCACAGGGTAATTCACAACATTTGTTTCAGAATATGGCCATTAAACAGCTGGAAAACAACAGGTGAATGGAACTAACAAGCAGAAAGCCAACAGTTGACTCTGAAGGTGAACAAGCATTTATTCAGTGGTTTCATCAAAGTAAAAGCGAAAATAAACCAAAAAACAGACCATAATAATTCAAAGATCCTTAGTGATAAATTACAACTAATTAAAAAAACAAAAAACAAAATGTAAATCCTAAAAAAATATTTTTGACTCATTCTCTATGCAGCCAAATCTAATAATAATAATAATAATAATGTACGACTTGAGAAATGTAGCCCCTTGTAATTCCTGAGCTGATATTTTCCTAATAAATAAATTTCAAAATTCAATGGAAAAAATACCCACTTTTAGAAAATCCAACAGCAGCCTGGAACATATTTTCAGAAGAATAATGTTAGCAGCTTCTTCCTTTATTGGCTCCCTTTAGGGGGCGCCACAGACAATTATCTGCCTCCATCTCATTCTATCCCTACTTTCCTTCTCTGTCAACCTAATGCAAATCAGGATTTCTTTGTCTGAGGAAAAGTTTAAGCCATCTTCTATAACTTAATTCTGCAGCTGTCTCAGGGGAACTTGGACCATTCTTTAAGTTTAATATCTTTACTTCAGGCGCAGTTGACGCGCCAAAGTATTATTTAAAACGGCAAATGGCGCTGCAGATAAAACAGGTCTGTATCCAATAGCAGGTCGCAGATTAAAATAAAAAAACTAAATTCCTAACACAAAGTACAAATTTTGGCCGGATAAGTAGTCATTCAACCCTGTATATGCTTGTAAAAACTCTGTGTTTAGCAAGCGGCAAATGCGCTGCACTTGGGACTGTTATGTAAGGCACGATAGGACACACCCCAAAAACCGTGTGCGTATGAGCGCTTCTGTTGTGAGATGCTGTCAGTAAAGATAGATGGATGGATGGATGCAGGAATGGAAGGATGGAAGGATGGATGCCTGAATGCAAAATGTAGCCAATAGGAAAGGTGATAGTATGGAAATATTAATATTTTGACACCCTATCCATAATAATAAAGATTTAGAGAGTTTTCTTGGCTGCATAAGGCCCCTTCACTACCATGTGAACCTAGAATTGTGAAAAATGCCTTTATTTCACTTTATGGTAAGGGAAACTGGGCATGAACAAAGAGAGACTGTGGCATCATGCAACATCAAACTTAAATTTGATTCTTATCTGCACTCAAACTGTTCAGATCTCCTTTTATCTGATTCAGTCTAAGCAAAATGAACATAGGACAGGCTTTAATGTTTCAACATTTTGAGTAAATAAACAACCATATTTATATGTCTGAGCAAGCAATACACACTAACGTCAGACTTTCTTTTGATCTTTGGAAGCTCACTGATGCCTTATTGGCTTCCTGTGTGTGTGTGTGTGTGTGTGTGTGTGTGTGTGTGTGTGTGTGTGTGTGTGTGTGTGTGTGTGTGTGTACATGTATAGCTATACTTGTGTGGACCAACCTTTGACAGCCCACCAGCCTTGTGTGGACATTTGTAGTTGTGAGGACATTTTGCCTGGTTCACACAATGTTTAACAAGCTATTAAACTCTACTAGTTAGGTTTAGAGGTATGGTGTGAATTAGGTTTAGGTTAAGGTTAGGTTTAGGCATGTATCAGTACTGGTTAGGTTTAGGGAAAGTGTCTGGGATAGGCATAGTAAAATCGATGGACGTCAATACAATGTCAACACAAGGATAGCAAGACGTGCGTGCGTGTGTGTGTGTGGCTGGAGTAAGCCGTGGCCATGCCCTGCCCAGAGGAAAGAGCTGAGTAGGCGGAATGGGGGACTCAGTGGGATCTGGTTGTGCTTGAAACCCCAGGTGGTCTCACAGCAAGCTCATTCAATGCAAGTACATACACACACAACTAATAATCCTTCTTTAAATCAGGTTTTGGTCAAATGCAAGATAAAATTTCCAAAAACCTTTATAAACAAATGTACGCACATGTGCATTCAGAGGGCGAACTAGACCTGAACTCGGCTCAGTGTCTGTTTAAACTAAACGTTCCAAGTTAATGGGAACAACTATCCACAGAGCCGCTCAGAGGTTTCCTCATATCCTGTCCTGGCCCACACACACACATGCACACACGCATACATACACCCCAACCCAACATGAGGCCCCACAGCTACTGTAACACTGTAAAATCTATCCTATTGCAGTCATATCTCTACATCAACAATACTCTTTGTTTCCAGGGTGTATTTTTAAAAATGGCACCTCAGCTCATTAGTCACAATTTTTTTTCTGGCCCTAAAATGCCCTAACATTTGCTTCTCACCAAGATTCTTAGCGTACATGAGTATGACTTCGCCAAGGGTTCTTGAACTCCTTGGTAAAAAATAAATGCATGATGCAGTCTGAATAAGTTCCTTTCTAGTAAAAGCAGCCAGCATGTTCCTCCGACAGTGACCCACTGTGTTTAATACACATCTGGCTGCCAAGGGTCACTTTCCATTTGGCTTCAGCGCTTTGAGCCTCAAAGTGAAAAAGACATGGAGAGAGTGAGAAAGAGAAGACGCAGACGGTCGAAGTAGAAGAACGGGCAAATGCTGGTGCCTGAGCAGGAAACACCCTTCCTCTGTGACAAACAAGCCAGCGTGCCAACCTCACACTTTTCCCCTAATCAATAATTCAACACTGACTTCATATGAATATAAACAAGCTTTGGAAATGTATTAGGCACAGTTTGCTCTAGTTCAGCTAAACAGATGTTATGTGTCTAGCTCTTTGCCTTCATATGGCAAGGCAAGCCAATTTTATTTGTATATCACACCTTCAACAACAGAGTAATTCAAGGTGCTTTACACAATTTGGTGATATAGAAAAACATAGAATATAACATTGGAAATCAATAGCAGCAATTTAGCATGAAACACACACAACACACGATACACAATAAAGCATGAAAATCAGCAATAAAGCAATAAAGCATGAACACATATGATACATCTAAACAGATGAGTTTTTAGTTTTGATTTAAAGCAGCTCAGTGTTTCAGCAGCTCTGCGGTCGGCAGGAAGTCTGTTCCAGATAAGGGGAGCATAGAAACTGAAAGCTGCTACTCCATGTTTGGTTTTGAGTCTAGGGAGGTTTAGTAGGCTAGAGTTTGATGATCTAAAGGTCTTTGTGGTAGTTACGGTGACAACAGGTCTTTAACATGTTTTGGTGCTAAGCCATTTAATCATTTATAAACTAGTAGGAGTATATGAAGTCTATTCTCTGGGCAACAGGAAGCCAGAACTGGGGTGATGTGGTCTACTTTCCTGGTTCTAGTGAGGACCCGAGCAGCAAGGTTTTGGATCAGCTGCAGCTGATTTAGGCAGACCTGTGAGGACGCTGTTGCAGTAATCAATCCGACTAAAGATAAACGAATGGATTAGTTTTTCAAGGTCCCGTTGTGACATCAGTCCCTTAATCTTAGAAATGTTCTTCAGGTGGCCCACACACACACATATGGTCTCTAAATGTGTCTGAGGAGGGAACGACTCCGGCAATAATAATTCTCAAGTCAAAATTATTATTTATTCTCACAGCTTCAGACTGCTTTTCTCCAACAAAGCCCTGGTGCTATCATTTAACTTTGTCATGGCTTTTTCATAGCTAAGCAGGAGTTCAAAGAGATTTGGACGCAGAGTACTTTAGCATATTTCTGACAGTTGAGGACAACAATAAGATGGGACAGACACAGTATATTCTATTAACTTGCAGACAAGGTATAGGAGAACAGCCAGAATTGTACACCTCTTTTCTGAGCTTTCCAATGAGGGGAAGATTATACCAGCAGAAAATAAGAGAGACAGTAACATAAACAGTCTCTTGCAAAAAAATATTCATATATCCATCTATTCTATGTCTATACCAGCTTATCCTTGCAGGGTTGCAGTGGGGGACTGGTGCCCATCTCCAGTGGTCAGTGTGCAAGGTTACACCATGGAAAGGTTGCCACAGGGCAACAGAGGCACAGAGGAAAAAGTATTGCAGCAATTCTAGAAACCTGTAGTAATGTTCTTGCCAACACAGGTGCTTAAGGATGTAAATTGTAAATGGCCTGCATTTGTATAGCACTTTTTCAGTCAGAGGACCGCAAAGCGCTTTACACTACATTCAGTCATTCACGCACACATTCACATGCTGATGGTGGCAAGCTACTACATTGTAGCCACAGCTGCAATGGGGCACACTGACAGAGGCGAGGCTGCCTGACACAGGCGCCACCAAGCTCTCTGACCACCACTGGCAGGCAACGGAGTGAAGTGTCTTGCCCAAGGACACAACAACCGAGGCGGACAGAGCAGGGATTACAACCGGTAACCCACCGATTATGAGACGAATTCCTGCAACCTGTGCCACAGTTGCCCCTTCCAAGGGCCTCACCAATCACATAAAAAAAACTACAAAAAACCAAAACAAATAAAAAACAATAGTTGTTGACACCAACAAGGATAAGAACACACATAGAAATTACACATAGAAATCGGTATAAACTGGGGCAGTCACAAATTACACTTCTTAGCAGGGGAGAAGCACACACAACTCCAAATTGTGGAAATAGGCTGGTTGCTGACAAAACGAGAGTTGCAAGGTTTTTATGCAGCAGTTCAAATTTATTTATTAGATTGGTAAAGAGATATCCCATTTAGCAAAAAGATGGGAGAGGAGGAAAAAGAGGATGACAGGGTCAATACTGTAATACTTATGTAGTTATAGATTAGTTAATGAAAACCAAGCTCAGAATTGTTTCAGGAGGGCCTCAATTCAGTGTGAAAGAAACCTAATCCACTTGATTCAGTTTTCTTGATGGATCTAAATCCAGTCTAGTATATGCACTGTAGGACAAAATATTGCTTATAGAAGTATCATTTTCATCTATTAAATCAGACAAAAGACTACTTATATTTACTGTTTTTCTATCTCCACTAATCCCCTTTAGTTTCTCATTCTGACAAGAGGCAGATCCCCAACAGCACCACCAATCGCTTTATTCTTCAAATTGAAGTTATAAGAAACAAAAACTACATTCTAAGGATAAGGAAGTCTGTGTTTTAGTATGTGTGCGCCTGGATCATGAATAATTTATGAGTGGCAGACCTGATTGATGTGGGGTATACGGTTTCCAGTCAGCCAACGGAGGGGCTGCGTGTCCGCTGCCAAACCCCAACACACTGCGCAGCTGACTTCAAAGGGTGTGGTCTGGACTCGTTCATATACAAACACAAACTCTTTCTCTCTCTAATGCTCACACACATGCAAATCTTCTGTTGGAATGTGTGTTTCAGTGGGCTCAAACTGGAACACACAGAGTGTTGTGTGCTGCACGGAGGCTGTGGGCTTTGGGTGGAGGGCAGCCTGGCTTTCCACACCTGTGTTTGCAGCGGTAATTGGGGGTGCGTGCTATTTTGAGGCGGCTGGCGTTCACAAATCCTGCGAAGCAAACAGAGAGAGCTCTCAATGGCTGAGGTGTATAGGGCACGTGGGGTGGCATTTGCTGCGCAGCAACCTGTGTTTTCTCTGGTTACAGAGTGTGAATGCCAGTGGAAAGCTCTAAATGGCCTGTAAATACAAACAGCCAATATTTCCAGTTCCAGGCCATTAAGGAGCTCATCATGGTCTGCCAACCCAGGCCTTTATGACATGACAGACAGCATCCTACATCCCTGAGGCGCCCACATAAAGAGGCTAAATCTCCCAGATAAACACCAAATAATTCACATTAATTACTTTTATAACTTTTTCTAACAGTTTCATTAATTACTTTCTTAGATTTTGTTAGGTCATTCAGACACTACATAAAAAAGGTTAGTGGAGGCACAATCAGCTAAAATGATAGTAAATACAGCATTATTAACAAACAAAGCTGTCCTGTGGCTGTTTTAGGCCCTAAGAAAAATTTCCTTTGTGGCCAAAATCCAGTAAGATTCTCTGTATTCCTCCTCTTATGTTGCCCATAAATGATCATTTTTTAAATCCGCAATTTAACACAACTCATTTTGAAGTCACCTAGGGAACAAATAAGGAAAATGCTTAACATTTAAGTCACTTCAAATAATTTTATAAACTGTGCTCTGTTCAGAAGGACATCTGGACCATATCGATATTCAACATGTTAGACTGTTGGATTGTCTTGGTCCAATATCGCAGCGTGTGTGGTGTGTTCAGAGGACAAACAAGCATGCAACCTGTTGAAGGAGATGTTTAGCCAATCAGAGAACAAGGTGATGGGCAACAATACGCCTTGGAAGGGTCTAGCCTGCCTTCCTCCTCCTCCACTACGTTTATTTACTCTGAAGTCACGTTTGATTTAGTGAAATTTTTGTGAGTGAAATCTGTTAGTGTGGTGTATTGTCATTGCCGTGTGGCTGCACACCCCACATTGTAGGACCAAAACTTTTATATCTGTGATTTCTTTTTTTTAAATCGACATGTGTGTGGTCTTTCAGGGTTTGAATTTGTATCACCATTTTAAAATATTGCCGTATGAACCAGGCCTTAGCTTTCTGTAGTTTGTTTAATCTTCTACAATATAGTTTAAGAAAAATGTATGCCAACCAACACCTCCAAATTGTTTCCGACACCTTGCTAAATCCATACCATGAAGAATTCATGCAGTTCCAAAGACAAAAGAAGGTCCAACCCTGGACTAGCTAGGTGTCTGCAATAAAGAAACTGGTGAATTTAATAATGTTTTCAATAGTGAATTCCATTTGCATTTTTGTTCTTTAAGTAAATGTAAAAAAAAGAAAATACCCAGAAATTCAGATATTTGTCTTTTTTTTTGTTATTATAAGGCTTAAAAATGTCAGTGTAACAAATTAAGAAAAAATAAGTGCTGCTATTTTTGACCCAAGGCTTCTGCAAAATCTATATTCACTAACTTATTCATCATTTCTGTGTGTATGCTTTTAAATATTCCCCTTAACATGGCGTTTCCAGGTTGTTCTTTTTCCCACATGTCATACCCGACTGACTCAAATGCTTAAGTTATAAAACAAGCACGACAGATCATGACAGTCTCCAATACGCCAGATCTATACTTTGTGGTCACATTGGTTTGCAGGGCAAAGAGGTGAGCTACTAGCCTGTAAAATACTGGAAGATTTGTGAAGACAGGGAGTAAACACAGCTTGAGGTGAAGTGTGCTTGCTCATTCTGTTTTCCTCCTCGCTGCCTAATCTCACAGCACATCCCTGTGGTAATTACATCTCATTAGAGCACTCGGGGCCTTTCATGTAGCTGCTGAACATGGCCACCGTCTCTCCTTTCTGGCCCACAGGCATAAACAAACACTTGAGTTGGCCGGGCCCCTGGAGCCATGGAGCCTTTGCAGTACACAGAAGTAGCAGGGATTCCCCCTCCCAACACTACGCTCCCACCTCTAAATCTGTGGCACCACCCACATCTTTTTTTTTCCCTTCTTTCTGTCTCCATCCATTTTTATAGTTATTCCTTTGTTCCACAGAAAGCCAAAATCAGAGAAGCAGAAGTCAGCTAGCTGTCTGCCTCTTGTGGCTCTGTAATGATATAATAAGAGACCTGCTGTGTTTAGCGCAATACTATTTTTATAGCAAATGTCAAGACAGATGTGGAATCATTCAGCTTGATTAAGCATGTGTGTACAAGCATGAGTCAGCTTACAACTTGGTGGGAATACGCTGGATGCTGATGAGGAACTGGTGAGGTTGGCAAAAGAAGTAAATGAAGAAACAAAGAGGACATTTGCAAAGGAGAAAAGAAAAAGACGGAGGTAGTTGAGCCCTAGCTCGAGTAAGAGAGTTACAGAGAGGTGAAGACCAGGTCAACAGAGGTCATGCAGGGTGCAAAACCAGTAACTCTGGGGGAACAAACCACCACTACCAATCACTGCAGGCCAGAGACAGGGAATATGTCCCTTAGGTTACACACACACACACACACACACACACACACACACACACACACACACACACACACACACACACACACACACACACACACACACACACACACACACACACACACACACACACACACACACACACACACACACACACACACACACAAACACACACAGCAGGGGATTCCTGATTAAAAATGAGATTATGAGCACTTCCTTAGAAAGTTCCACCTTCTCAAAGCAAATGTATACAGCTTTAGGATGGAAGCTGTTTTAATAGGGATGAAGTTGAATATGAGCAGCAGTGACTGAATGCCTCATTGTGGTGCAGCTCTGAACGCCGCATCAGTTCTCTCTTCATTCATCAGACCAACACCTCCGCAAAACATTTCTGCACCAATTATGAACTGGTCTCAAAGTTTACTGGATATTAATGTAACTGGACACTCACGTGCTGTTTTATATTAAACCAGCAGAGGGTATATGCACCATGCGTGTCTTTCTACGTGTGTAAACTGATTAAGAAAGATATTTTTGAGTGCATGTTTATCAACCTGCCTTCGTGTTTGATTGTGCATGAGGATTAAGCATCTGTACGTTTTTTTTTTTTACATTTATGGCCACCAGATTTAGCATCATATGTCTGTGTGCATGTGGATTTACAAAAAGTATAATAAAAAACAGACAACATCAGGAAGTAATTTGGCTTTGTTAAAAGATGGAAGACGAGCTTTCAGCGCTGTGACCCAACAAATGTTTCCATTCCCTTTAAGGCCACTGGTGGCGTTTGAAGCGGACTACTGGGGGCGCTGTTAATGCCACGCTCAATAGACCACAGACAGCTCTCAATGGGGTTGGATGTGAATTTAACTCCTTTGGCTGTACCCCCTCCCCACACCTCAAAAAACAAAAACTAAAATACAAATAGAAATTTTTAAAAAGTAATAGATTGACTTTTGGTTGATCTTTACATGGTTAAAAGTTTGGGGATTGGTGGTGAAGAAATGTATGAATGTTGAAAAACATATGAATTTAAACCAATAAAGCCAATAAAGTCATGCTTTTTGCTTCTTCTGGTGAAAGCAGTGACTAATAACAGTTTGTATCAATAACAGAAACAATATATTGTAAATTTAGATGTTAAAAGAAAATGTTTGCCTTTCAAGTCTGAGTCACGACAGGGAAGAAAAGGGGCTGAATCAGATTGGACCACTTTTGACACTATCATTTAACCTCAATCTATTGTGTTCTTAATCCACCGCAGTAGAAGGACACTTTCTTTTGGTGCACAATAGCCTAAAAACACCTTTAACTTTCTATTTGAATAGGTCAACCACCAAATATACCTTAACACGCATAAATACACACAGTGGAAACTGTCTTGGCACAACTGCCGAAGCTAGAATCTACAGTCTTCCTTATCTCCCCTCTTAGGGGTACAGCTAATCAGCCACAAGGTAAATATCTGGCTGCTTTGAAAATGCCAGCCAATAGCATTTCAAGTAGCATTGTGCCAAAGTATTTCAGCTTCCCAAGCAGTATTTTCTTTGGGAAATTTTAGATATATGCTCTTTGAAAAAAATCAGTGAATAGGCGGATGTTCGCCGAATAATTGGGAGTCACGTTCCACAGAAGAAATCCGCAGATACTAAACTGCGAATAGAAGGGGGATCACTGTATCCTGATTTATTATGTACGCCTATTTAACGATTTTACGGTCATGTTTAGTCAGGAAATAGGCAGTGAGATGTGGCTTGGATGAGTGGGACCTTAATTGTTGCATGCATGCATAATGTAGAGTGAGAAAGATGCAGACTGAGGCGCACAGAGTGAAATGGGCTGAACCAACTCAGAGGTGAAGGAAGTTGGGATTAAAACGTATTACTACAAATATTTTTTTTAAAGTATGCTACTTTAAAATAAATGAATTCAGAGAGTCTTTGCAGATCTGTCAAAGTGCAGGTGGTGATCCATTTTGTTGTCCAAAAATGGACAAATACAGCTGCACTACTAATACAGAAATGAGCACCATTTACTTCATTGTTCAGGCACCTAGAAACAATAGCTGAACTGAATCCAATTATAACGCATCCAAATTCTTTTAAAGCTTCTTTATTAAATTTATTGATCATAAGATCTTTGGTCGCTGTGGCAAAGATGCAGATTATGAAATGTGATGCACGTCTTTTTTTTCTCTCAGTTATGCCTTGGAATAACCTAATCATAAAAGTATTTATTTATTTATTATGTTTTGTCATAAAAAAGCTGCACCCCAGCCTCATCTGTCAACTGTTTCACACTCTATTCTAATAGATAGTAATGATAATTTTGTTACATGCCTAATTGAGAACTAAAAGAATTGTCTAAAAATTCAAAGCAATTTTATTTCTTGAGATCAAAACAGCAAAAACCTTAATTTCCCTAAAGCCAGATTCTGACAAAAACAGCCTTGAACTATGATCTGTATTCCATACTTTCAGTCGACTTGTAATCATGCTTGCTATCATATTTGTCTGTAGTGTTTTTGGCGCCACCTTATGAATAGAATTATAATTAGTAGTGAGGATGAAATATATGCCACATGGGTCTAATGATTGCTAAAACAAGAATCCCTTTTAAAGCCTCACAAATTTACTGCAGCGAGATGCAGAGATTTCAGAAAACGTCCCAGAATGTGACAAGCAAGGGCCGTGAACCAGCTTGTTTTATTTATAGGCAAGGAGGAAGATAATTGATGCTCCCACATAAGTGTACACATGCATAAAACATTTACAGTTCTCACTTTATGAGAATGTGCAAGCACAAAAAGCAGAGTCACAAAGGTCAGCCAGTCAGACAAAAATGTAATCAAGACAAGAAAGCAGACAGACCGCTGTGAGAGAAAAAGAAAAGAGCTGATAGTGTCACTGAGCTCTTGTGATATTTGGCTTAATTTCGACAATCTTGACTAAGAATCTTCCCACGAACCGCTCGACCGTCTGACACTGAGAGAGACGCAGAGAGCGAGGGAGTGTGAAGGCGCAAAAGAGGAGGTCACAAACATTCCAGTCGCAAAGAGTCTGCCAGACTCCTCAGACAATTAAAACGAGATGACCCTGGTGCCCCAAACCCTACAAACATCCCTCAACTCCATTAGCCCTGTCTTCTGGAGCAGCGAGGGCCTCTCTCACTCCCTGCATCACACTCATACTCCCTAAAATATCATGACATAAGACTGCATATTTTTTCATGACAAGTTTTGAAGCTCATCCATCAGAATCCTTGGATTAAAAAAAATAATTGCATGTGTTCTTTCTATTGAGACAGATTTTTACAGCTGAACAAATAAAACATAATTGTCAATATCCACAGTGTTGCTTTGTCTTTACTTCTGCAATTAACGCTGAAATGTTGGATAACTTTTATGCTATTCGGTGGATCAAAATTGGTTGACTTCTGTTTAGCCACCAGTTTTTTTGTGTGTGTTTTTTTAAACTGACCACAGCATCTCAATGGAGTTAAGATCTAGGTAGGTTCCAAATGGTTTCCTTCAAGACCAGCTTTTCAATTGTTTTTGAGCCTCTTTGTAATCACATTGGCTTCATGACATAATGTACCATAAACTAATTACCAGATTGTTCCTGGAAGAGGACATTTTGATCCCAATACATTTTCATAACAGCCTTCGAAAGGCAGAATTGGGAAGAGGCCAACTCAATGGATGGGAAGAAAACCTTACAAGAACTGGTGGTTCTTGAGCATTAAACACTAGCCTTCTGCTGTTTACCCATGTAGCTCCCGCATATTCTTAGAAATGCTTTCTTTGATGCCTTTATGGTCACTAATGGTGCAAGTCTTAAAAGACAACCCCCATAAACAACAGCAATAAAACAAAAAGAATTTGGATATTCTGCTGACTTTCTGCAATAACATTTTTCTACCTTTGAAGGTACTTGGAGGACTGTATATGGACACATTAAGAGGATAGCGACACTTCACAGGCAGTCAGAAAACTTCCTGGTGGGAAAAAATATCTACATGACATTTTATTTTGTGCCTCTTGACTCTCTCATCTCTGCCAGCTGACTTCTGCCCTCCTGTCTTGGCCTGTTAAATGCTCAGCAGGGTCCCTAACCTTCCCACCAGCTACCCCCTCTGGAGACGTCAACCCATCCATTATTTCCTCCTCCCTAACCTTTTCTCCTCCTGCTCTGCTCCATATTTCCACGCAGGAGGTTTCTCCTTCGCATGTGTGATGGACGTCACTCCAGCTACAAACCAGTCATCTAGCAAACCTGCTGAAATTTAGCACTACATCCCTAAACAGATGGCAGAGCTGCTGTATACTCATACAGTGCAGGTGCAACTGTACCATTTTTTTAAGCAAATTTACCCAAATGGTGTTCAATCTGTCTGTGTGTCTCCTTTCTGCATGCCTCCAAACTTCCCTGCAGGCGCCACATGAAAGATAAAGATTCTTGTTACACTAGAAGAAGGAGGAGTGGAGCATCTGCTTTCATCCTCAACCCAGCAGGGGAGAATTTAGGCCCGTCTGCCTGAAAGAGATCACCAGCTGCTGCTGAGTTAAAATTAAGAAGCAACATTTTAGCAAATTGACCATGTTTTAGAGGGTTTAAAAATTGTCTGCTCCAACTGCACTAAATTAATCATCACAAAAGAAATGATTTGTGTAAGTTGTTTATAAACTTGAGATCGTACAACGCATTTTAATTCCCTAAATGTTCTACACACCCTAAAAAATCCTTTAAAATGTCCATTTTACAATCACAATAAAAGAGTGGCAAACACATACTGGTAGATGCAACTTAGACTCGGAGAAACTTTCAGGGAGGCACTGGAGGAAACATGATGATAGGAATGATGAATTGAGTGACTTAAAATAGATCTGGGGGAGGCTCTCTCGCCTCATCTGAGTCCACATCTTAAATCACTGAACATTGGCTGAGTGTTTTCTGTGGCATTGTACCAGAGGGACAGAAGCAGGCATGGAGAAGTTAAAAATGTTCACGATGCAGAGGATGCAGCAGGAAGATAAATAAAGAGTGATTGTGTACAACTGACTCCCTCCTGTTGCTCTAACAAAAGAAGAATAGATGACAAAAAAGTACACGACCTAAGATTCTGTAATTTCTTTGCAAGAGGCGGGCAGTTTAAGGTAAAGTATAGAGGAACTGAAAAACTGAATTATGCAAAGTACTTCTACTTCCCAGATGATGATTTCAAGAAGCCCTTCTTTGTTGGACTTAATGGTAAAAGCTTACCTTGAAATGTGTGACTCGGTCTGGTTTGTTATTGTGTGCAACAAAAGTTACTTTGTGGATGTATTCTTTCATTTTCCAGTATTAATCATTATAAATTTATAGAATACATACAGAAAACTTTAAGGACGCATTCACACCTGATAGTCCGGTAGACTTGGTTCGACTGGGGACCAAAATTGCAACATTGTTGCTGTTTTTAGCTGGTGCAGTTCGCATTCACACTGCTCTTGTTGTCAAACGAACCAAATGTGCGAGATAAATAAGCTGCAGCAATGGGCTCAGGATCAGCAGATAACGAGGGAGAGGACTCTGGAGATTGCTGTTTCTTACATGAGGCAGCTGAGATGGCTCTGAATGAGACAGCATGCAACTTCACCCCACTGATCTCCCGTTATACAGACGTCGAGCAAGGTATGTGCAACGTCCACGTCTGACCACGAGCCATTTTTCCCACAACTATCCAGCATACGTGGTTGTTTAGATTTTATTTACTCAGAATGCTGTGCACAATAGTCCGCTTCCTTTTTTAGGTATCTTCCTGGTCAGGTTGGTATTCACATATGCAATCGAACCGCAGCAGAGTTCGTTTCACTCGAACTGAGACCTACGTTTTTAGACGGACTAGAGTTCGCTTGATTGGTCTGAAACAGAGTTCGATTGCGCATTCACACCTCCCCAATCGAACCAGACTTTACGGGCAAACGAACTAGAGTTTGATTCAAGCGGACTAAACAGGGCTAGTGTGAATGCACCCTTAATTAGATACCCAGTCAGCCTTTTGCTGTCCATAAATGATTTCTGTTTAATTTGAGGTCATGATTTACTGATTCCGGTTTTCTCCATTTCCATTTTTGTTCTTAGAGCTGTAACACAGACACAAGAACTTTTTTCAAGACATCAAAATAACAAAACTAATCTCAAACCTTTATCTAATTTTGAATAATGCATGGATAAAAACATATAGTTGGTATGTCTCGCATGTATCCATTTCTCTTTATATAAATATCTATATATGTATATAATAAAATCCAATACCTTAAAAAGCCTTGTGTGTACAATCTATTGGCCTATAGATTATTATTTTATGGCTCTTTTGGGGAAATAGTACATATGGGTAAACATATATCTGTGTATAAATGTCTGTAGTAGTTTTAAGGGTGGTGGGATTTTATTACTCTGAGCCAGTAGGGCGGTTAACCTTCTGTTAACTAAGCTCCTGGTTGAGGTTAAGAGGATCTAATTACACCTGCAGCGCGGATGGCTTCCAAACAGAATCACATATGAACAAACCTGTGCCCAGACACAACTGGTGTTGTTTGTACATCCTGCCTGTGCTGGATGTCACCATGACAGCAGCCTCAGACACAAGTCCTGCCTCACTGAATAAGCTACACTTCTGTTGATTTGGGTATGCTGTGGCTGCAGGGGCTCAAAGGTTGGAAAGCTGTTGTCATCAACTAGGGTGTTTTGGTGATGAAACCGAACATCCGCTCCTCTGCTCTATTTACTCCCATTTTAAGTTTTAACCACTCCAGCCGTGTTTATTAAAACCTTACAGAGTAGGGAAAGGTATCTATCAGACCCATGACAGAAAGTACATAAAGGACAGAGAAGTTTGTCAGTGTTTTTTTGTTGTTTTTTAAACAAAGGGAAAAGGGTAGAGTGGGGGAAGGGGTGACTTGTAATAGACTATGCCTAAAAGTTTGAATCCTATCAGCCACTGGACCAGAATGTTTGAATTTGTACAGCAGATGTGGAGATGTCTACTTTTAAGACTAAGCTTAATACCTTCATTTAAGGTACATATCTGTTTATTTTGTTTGAAAATGCTAGATCTTCTATTTTCATTACATAAATTACAAACTTAGATGTGTTGGCCATGTCAATATTTTTTTTAATGAAATACTTTGGTGTTTTGTATCATGAGAAAGGAAGTTATTATACAGCCCTTAAAGGAAAACTAAATCTTAGCATTTCAGCACAAACTGCTGTGCGTTTTTTTTAGAGTTGCAACAGAAATAATATTGCAAGAATTGTGCATACACTTGTGTAATAAGCAAAAAGAAGTAAGGATGCAAATTTAAATCTTGCTGTAAGATACAGTTAAGAAAAATTAAGGAATTAATGGTGCAATTTAGACATAATTTTGCACAAATGCAGACCTGGAATAGGTTTGTAAATAATTGTATTTGCATGACATACCTGGTTGCATAACTAGTGGTGTTCAACAAGGGAAAAAAAACTGTTATCAAACAGATACTAAAGAATTACATGTGACAGTAATACCCAAGAAGCGAATGAGCAACCCCTTCATCCGTCATCTGTGATTGGTTCTGATCTGGAATGTGATTGGTTAATTAGCCCCATCTGCAGTCATTTCGGAAAAGAAAGGCATCAGCAGCTACAAAAATAGCAGAAAAAAATAAAAGGGGAGTAGACTGACACCTTCCCAGTTATATTGTCACCTCATTGGCTCAACACAATGCCAAGAATGAGACTATGAATACCACCCAGGCGAAACCATCTCAAGACACCGATGACTCATGTTCCACAGGCCAGCGTTTCACTGGTAATTATGTTTTGAAGAGAAATAAGACAGGAGGGGAGTTTCAGGACACTGGGTCAGAAGGTAAGCTTCTAGTCCACTTCAATAGTTTCAATCAAAGGGAAATATATGGTACTTCCAGAAGGTTACACAGAAAGTGCATTTGACAACAGGCCTCCTACACATTTCCATTTGAAAGTTCCATACTTTTCCAGACAAAAATTTATTTTTTTTCCCCAGACATTTAGGCACAAAAATGACCTAGTTCTGTTTTATTATCTGTTGGTTCTACAAATCATGAAACAACACAATGCTATAATTGGCTTCTAATCCACCAGTTTGGTGAACAATGCTTGTTTATGTATATTTCTTTCAGTTAAACAGCTTTACTTCTGTATCTATAACAGATTTGTCAAATCTGAAGTGAATTAATCCTCGAACACTAAATACAGATTCAAACACAGTTTGTACATTTTGATATCTGTATTTGTTTGTAAAAGGTAAGGTGTGGTCCCCAAAACCAGAGGCAGTTTTAAAATTACATATGGCTCCAGTCTAAAACAGTGATTCAAGTAGCCCTTTTCCATTGCAAAGAACCGAGAGTCTGTTCGGAGCTGGAGCTGGTGCTGGAGCCAGAGCTTTCACAAAACCTCCTTCGTTTTCCATAACAAGGGGCCAACTTGGAGCCACCGTGAGCTACGGCATTGCGTCATCGAAGCGTCACTTCAGAAATCACGCGGGAAGCCGCTCGCCGAAAACAACAAAGATGGATGACCTTGTCTGGTTTCAGATGCTAATCGTCGCTTTACAAGCATTTGTTGCGATAGAGCGGCAAAAGGCATCGCTTTTGTAGTTACTGTCGACAAGGCAACGTCGTAATAGGCGACGTTGCCTTATGCTATCCATGTTTTCAACAACAACAACAAAAAAACATTCTGAGCAGTCTGGATTTAAATATGGCGGTCCTCTATTGTGAAGGCTGTAAATCCCTCCCCCTTCCCCCTTGACGTAGTGAGTGCTTGGATAGCTCCGCTTTGGCCCCACACAAGAGTGGTGCCAGAGTAGCACCAGTTTCTGGCTCTCGGAGCTGGTGCTCGCTGGAATCGAAAACGAAAAAACTGGAGCTTAGTCAGCACGGGAGCTCCAGCTCCGCCTCAGTGGAAAAGGGCCAAAGAAGGTCTGGATGCCTAAAACTACAGCCAGTTTTTTTCTTTCACTCAGTATGTACCAAGTACGACAAAAAAAAAAATCAAGGTAGGATATAAGTTAAAGCGGTAACTCAAAAATACATCAGTCGAATAACTTTTCTGTGATACAGATTTTTAAAAATCTTTTAGATAACAGAAAAAGGAATATAGCTTGGAAACTAAGCTATTTCCATATTCTTTTTTTAATTGTGTTTTTGTTTATCCAGACCGGGAAAGTAATAAAAGTAAAGTTTGTCATTGACAAGACTTTGTCATTGACAGACTTTACAAGTCTGTGTAGGAACCCTGTAACCAAGTGGCAAAGAAAAGTTTCAGAATGATGAGAAAGTGAGACCTGATGAAAAAAACAAGCCAAAATTATAACCCTAAACCCATACCAGTTACTCCACATTTTCTTTTCTGCACACAAAATGTATTTCAGCTGCCAAAAAGGAGATATCTGTCGAATTAGGGGATCCACACAGATGTACTATCCAGGGATGGCCTACTGCTGCATCTATATATGCCCATTTAAAGCATTATGAGAGTAATTCCAGTGGCTTTATTTTCTCTTTGGCAGACTCATAATCAGGAATCTGTCCTGTATCGGAGAGCCGTTGACCCAAATTAGGCTTTAAACGTAGTCATCAAACTGAAAAATTCCAATCCCCCTTACGGAAAATGAGATCAGGGGGATTTAAATTATTTTATTTGCAGATTTTACACTAAAGCATTGAGCTCCTGACATCTATTTCATATTACAATAACCATAAAGGGCTCCATTGAGAGGGACTGGGCAGCCCGAGGCCTGTCTGCCTGGCTGGGATGGATACCCGATACCTGACTGAGACGATGCCCAGTCAGCCGCACGCCTTCAGACGTCGTTAGAGCAGACACACAGCACGCCCCTACTGCCACCCGCAATCCATCCACAGCCAATTAGGAGCAATTTCCCTGTCCTGGGTGGGGTGACGAGAAGGAGACAGAAACAGAGGAAAAGCAGTTGTCAGCCCAAAGCAGACACAGATGGTTCTGTTTACTGATAGGCAGTTGTTTGGCTCTGCCATAGTGACACAAAGCCCATCCAGCTTGTTGCTGGATGGGCATTTCAGACTGGAGATAGACACCGTGGGGGGCATTAGTGAGAAATGTGGCCTTTGGTGGTGTGGTGGTTGGGTTGGACTTTCAACAAGTGAGACGGTTCAATTACTCATAATGTACAAAGCTCTCGCAATCTCTGCTCTGCGTCGGTTCCCCTTCTGTACCTCCAGCTTCTGTTTGGCTTCCTGGAAATAAGAAGAAAAAAAAAAACTTTCCGAAACAGGAGGTGCCTGATTCACCAGAGCTGGAATGTCGCGGTTCCCACAGGAAACCTGGTGCATCTCAACCCAGGGCGTCCTGGACAGGCAAGAACTCACACACAAATCTCTCAACAGAAGGCTGCACAGATAAAATGCCAGCTAGAAGAACATATCGAGATGAAAAAAGTTTCTCAATAAGGTCAGGAACCAATGTATGCCTTGCACATTAAGAACATTTATTTTAGTCAAACTTGCTTTTGAACCTAAACTGAACATTTTTTTACATAACAGCCTCAATGTAACACATATTTCACCTAAATTTGGTCAAAAACTCCCATTTTGTTCTTCAACAGTTTTTGCATATTGATATTGTTATTAGTTTGTTTTACTGAACACATTTTAAAACTATAATTGGCTATAAATACAGTTCCCTGAAGGCATTTAAAAGTCTGGATTTCTGGTTAGACTATAGCAAGCACTATAGCAAGAAGCGCAAAGGTGAGACAGACATGTGGGGAAAGATTATACGCCAAAGAAGACACTACCGGTAGTTTTCATGCACACACCCTCATCATGAAAAACACAAGAAGAAATGCAACTTTTAAGCTATAGGCAATCAAGCTGGCCGTCAAAGAAGGAAATAGAGCTAATGTATGTAAGCTTGACATCAATGAATCTATGGTAAGACATTGGAGAAGGCAGCGGAAAGAACTGAGTCAGTGTAAAAAGAGGACAAAAGATTTCAGAGGACATAAAGACACTGAAGAAGACCACTTCAGTGGCTTTAATGAGGAAAACGAAGATAAAGTTAGAGACCAATAACTTTTCTGGTAGGCTAAAGTATGTTTTATTTTCTAACCAGACATGTTACTGTTGTGTTGTGTTTGTGCCGTACTGCTGTTTTCAGGGAGATTTTGAAAAAAGGCATGTCTAAAACTAGAAAAGCACTCAGGCCTCCATCAGAGCCACTAATTCCCCCCATCCCCATGTTATCTAATTCTAAATTTAGGTACTTTTCCAATAAAATGTCTGTTAATGAGACGCATGGCTGCGCTCTTCCAGCGGAAAGCGGAGATTCGGGGCTGCTGCGCGAGGGGAGCTACGTGTGAGCTCTCTGACACAGGAGAGGAGTGGAGGTTAGCACCGCTGGTCGGTGAGTGGATACGCGCTTCATGTCGGATCAACCCCATAATTTAATCAGTTGTTCTTGGTCCCACTGCGGACATTTCCTGAAAATGTAATCAAAATCTGTCAACATAACGTTTGAGGTATGTTGTAAACAAACAGACACGCAAAAAACCATTACCTCCTCGCAGAGGTAGTAAAAAAAATCTTCAGTGTACCATCTTTCTGTGTGAATATCTCATGTTACAGCATGAAAACATGCGGCTTATATTCAGGTGCGCCCTATATATGTACAAAATGTATTTTCTTTTCAAATTTAGCTGGTGTGCCTTACATTCAGGTGCGCTCAATAGTCCAAACATTATGGTAGCGTTTTTTTTAAAACAGGGACTATTCATTCTGTTCATTAATGTTTTTTTAATAATTATTTAGCATGAATTTAAGGTCAAAACTATTGAAATGAACACTTTTCATTTTTAATTAAGTAATAAACAAAAGAAATTCCTTCATCTTTTGGCACTTAGCCACTTGTTTAATGGATTGATTATTTCAAACGACTTAACTTTAAAAAAGTTCTATATTTAAAGTTAACAGAAGACAAATCTTGAGTTGTTAGCAAAAGTGTTTTATTTTAATAAATCTGTTTAAAAAAATGTAATTTTAAGTTAAGGTGTGGAAAATGTAGTATTTGGCATTTATATTTAGTTAGTACAGAACAAAGAGTCGTTATGTGTATCATTACACCCCTATCATCATTGCATATTCATATTTTAAATACCTCTCCGTTTTTTTCATCAGTTTCAGACTTCCATATAACTGACCTGTTTTTCCGTAACAATACAATTACTGAAGTGTCATTTCCCACTAAAGTCTTAACCAACGTTGTAGTATTAGCTACCTCTGACACAGTGACCTCACACTGTGGTCTGCTGTTTAGCTGAAGCAGCACTCTGTAACCCTTTTACCCTAACTCACATCTTGAAAATGCGACCCTTCCACCATCACCTGCCAATAACAACACAGTACTCTGCAAGCGATTTGCTGTTAGACATGGCAACCCATCGAGTCTTTCATCTCAATAGCCGTGCACACAGGTTACAACCTTGATCACACACTTTAACACACATGCAGGAATGCATGCTTCCATACACACACATGCACAAGGGGGACAACACACTTTTAAAAACACTCAGCTGTCTGCTCCTGGACAAGGGGACCCCACTGTTCATTTCATCTCCCCACGCCTTTCTCTGCTTGCTGCTGGCACCATTACCTTAACACAAACACAGTATTTCTGTCATCGTCCCCAGGACGCGGTGTTCTTCTAAAATCGCTCTTTCTTCTGCAGCCATTAGGGGATGGCAATGTGAGCCTGAAGGGATCTGGGACATGGGTGAGTTGTGGGAAACCAGAGTACACTCTGTGGCCTCACAGCATGCAGCCCTCTCCTTCTCCTCTATCTCAAAATCTCTTTTGGCAGAGAATCATAGGAGGCTTCACGCTGATCACATATTATGGCCTTAAATGATCTGGGAAAACATGCCCCGTTAATACTATGTGCACATCTGAACGCTGTTCGGCTTTGAAGCTGTGCACAGACTGTTATGTAGATCTCTGGGTTGTGTGTTTGTGTGTTTTACCTCCACATAGTCTCTGGCATGGCCCCAGTCCCTCTTGGAGTCCAGGTTGCCAAGGCTGAAGCTCTCCAGTTGGCCCAGGTGAATCTTTGCCACGGAACGGCTGATCTTGCGCGTCACAAAATTTGCACCTGAAACAAATTAGGGTTCAGGATTTAAAAAGGATTCAGTTTATTCTAACAATCACCAACAGATGAGTGAAAAAAGAGCAGCAAATACAGTGCTGTGAAAGAAAGAATAAAGAGTAGCCCTTTTTTAAATTTCTTCTTTTTTTGCTTTCTTAATCCCCCTGGCATGTTCAAGATCAACTGATAAATGTTATTGTCAGACATAGATAACCAGAGTAAATACAAAATGCCGTTTTGAGTCATGATGTCATTTACTTATCTAAACCACCCTGTGTGAGATAATAATATCCCTCTTGCTAAATCTTAAACACCAAAGACTAGCAAATATTTTTTGGAAACCTGAGTTCAGTTTCACTAGCCAAACTCACGCCTAATTATTGCATAAACATTTACATACGTGGTTGGCTGTACATTGGAGAAACGAAACAGCAACTACACAAAAGGATGGCTCAACATGGAAGAGCAAACTCATCAGGCCAAGACTCAACAGTCCATCTACATCTAAAGGACAAAAGTCATTGTTTTAAAGACAGTAATGTACTCGTTAGATAGAGAAGACATATGGTTTGAAAGAGGAGTGAAAGAAGCCATCTATGTAAAACATATGAAACCAACCTTGAACAGAGGAGGTGGTTTGAGATTCCCCCTTTCAAACACATACAAAGCAGCCTTGAGTTGCCTACCCAAGAAGCTTCACTAAAACAGCGCATAGTTACATAAGCTGGGTCGTTTCACCATTAAGGACACTTACATCACCAAGATTGGTGTGCTTATAAGCTTATGCAACCTGATAGCCTCGTTAGGAAAAACGATAGCCACATTAGTGAGCCTTAATCTTATATATTTGATACTCCCAATCCAGTTTTCAGAACTGAGGAAGCTTCTTGGATGAGAGAAGGAATGCTTTCAAGACAACAAAAAAAGTCTAGTTGCCTTCATTTAAACTCTCAAGTTTATTCAGGTTATATTTTTCCAGTGTTAAAATTAATTCGACATTCTGAAACACTGAATCGTGACAACAAACAAAGCAGAATAAAGCTGTAAAAGCAAATATTTCACAGCAAGAAACTCAAGGCCTCATTGTTGGAGATAAATATTCCAGAGACACGTACTAATATTCTGCATATTTCTCCAACACCACACACACACACACACACACACACACACACACACACACACACACACACACACACAGACCTCCCAAACTTTTCCTACCCTCTTTAGCCAAAGCAAGAAATTTGAAATGTAACTCTGAGTCAAATCAATTCGTTACCAACTCACATTACAGCCACAAGACCTTTTTTAGAATCCTTCCCACTCATTTTCCTCTCTAATTCACCATTTTGGTGTCAAATCTGGGCTTGATGCCAACGCAAATTTCAGACCATCTGTCTGTAAACATTAAAAAAAGGAACAAGGACATTGCACATGAGGAAAAAAGAAAAAAAAAAGACCGATCCAGACCGCCAATGTAGCATCCAGTCAAAAACCACCACAATGACATCTGCCAGATCACCAGCATCGTGGTTCTCATCTGAGCCGGCACACGTGGCGATTTTATCTGCAGCAGGACAAACAAGCTTCTAATGAGAGTTTCTGTGTGGCTGGAATGGTTAGACATGCTTTTGGGTATTTTGTCAGGACGGTGTTGTGTTCTATTCATGCTGTGGATAGTCTGAATAAATGGTGAAGCCCCTCCAACTCAAACACAGCATTATATTGATGGAAAACAACCCTGAATAATAGGATGTCATGTCGAATAATGTCACCATTTAACTTAAAGTAGCCAAATAAAGTTTAGGGAGTTTAACTCATCTGAACTGCATGTTCAAAAGGTCAAACTGGAAGATGTGACGGTATATTTTCAAAGGAACTGCTCGAAGTTGCATCAAAGTATTTGCCATTTTTAGTTTATGCGACATAAATCACCCACAACCTCATGCTAACCTGTCTGAGACTTTTTTAGAGGTGCTACATACAAGCTGAATGCTGCCTTTAAGCCCTGAGTCCATCCAGGCTGTAACAGCTCAGCTATGGCTCCACACTGTATCACTGTTCCCCTGACATGGAGCAGAGCCTCCATTTAAACACAGGAAAATCCCATGTACCCAATCATGCGAATGCACTAAATTTGTAGTAATTATTTCATAGGAAAGCGACAGCCCTGGGCAGGCTGAGCAGAAACAGACCAGTGGAAGGGTAGACATGCTTGTTTAAGAAAATACAGCTTGTTGCGTGTTGGTGGTTGGTCACATGTCCCCTGTGTCAACGCTTCTTTGTTGCCATATTGGAATGAGGTTTTATGAACTATATATAAAAAAAGATTCCTGGTCTTAAAATCAATATTTCTGACAGATAAATTCAGAAATAGCGCATGTCCACAGAGCGTAGATAAATCGTCAATGGAAACCCCCTTCCATGTCAGACCTTTCCTGTCTTTGCATGATCATGTGTAATCCGGCCTTAGGGCCTTTTTCTAACCTTGCAGTTCATCTGTTCTGGCAGATACCAGCGCTCCCACTAACTGTAGTCAGACGCTAAGCAACAATCATTCATCTGTTGCTGACACAGACGAGGATGTCAGTTTTTCTCTCATCCATATCAGCAAGACAGGCTCTTATTTCATCACAGAGAGTGGGACATTCATCATACACCTTCACACACGATGGGTAATAAAGAGACACTGTCAGGTTACATTATGTGAGGTGTATGATCCGGAGATTTGGTCTTTGACCAGTTAGAGTGTCTAAAAGTCTAGACTGCTTGGATTATTAACTGCCTGCCTTTCAAGATCTGCAGCTTCAGCTTTAACAGACTATTAAAAGGCATTATAGCAGAAACAAAGTGGCTTTAGTTGGGGACTGAACTTAAATAATGCAGACTAAAATATTAGTAAAAACAATGCAGTGATCGGAAAAACTTTGTAATTTTTTTAATTAAAAATAGGATCTTCAAAGATTGTCGATATATGCACAGTATGAACGACAATGATTCCAAGTTGCAAGGTATGATTAAAAAAAATAATGCTTGGACACTGGTAGCATAATGGACAGGTCTTTGGTGGTGTTCCCACAAAAATGCAAAGCAGAAGATGAAGCATCTCCAAATATGCTTACAAACCAACTTCCTTTCAAGCCAAAGAATAGAAAATAAGATAAAGCATATCTTCTCTTTAGTTTCGCCTGTGGGTAATGAGGACAGGCCGCAGTGTAATGTCTGTCTCAAAGTGCTAGCTTGTGACAGTTTAAAGGCCAACAAGCTAAAACGCCACTTGTAGAGAAAACATCAAGAGCACAAAGACAAGGCAGTTGACTTTTTCCGACAAAAACGTCTAAATTGTTGTGCTCAACAGTGTCTATTTAATAAAGCTGCATCCATGCTCAACTCCTATGAAGTTGCCAACAGAGTGGCACAGTGTAAAAAGCTGTAAACAATTGCAGATGAATTAATACTTCCCTGTGGTATTGATATGGTTTCAATTATGATTGTTGGCACAGCAGCCAGCAAAGAACGGGATATTCAACTGTCCAATAATAACACCAGCCAGATCATTTAAGAAATTTAAAAGGACATAGAGGAACAGCTGAATGACAGGGTGCGAGACAGCCGCTTTTGTCTGGAAATGGATGAAGCCTCTGACAGTAATAAACACTGCTTACTGATAACTTATGTCAGATTCATTGGTGGAGATCAGGGAAGAAATGCTTTTCTGCAAACAAGTTCCTGGCAGAGCCACTGCAGAAGAACTTACTGTTACTTGAAAGAGGCCAATCTGAAATGGGAGGACTGTGTGGGGATCTGCACAGATGGAGCACAGGCTATGGCTGGTAAATGAGGAGGGCTGCAGACATGGATCAATATGCGCTGGACGCATTGCATGATACACCGCAAAGCGCTCACATCGAATCAGCTGACTCCAAAATTGAATGATGTAATGACCAATGTCAGTGCAGTAAACTACATTAAAACACGACCTGTCAAAACCCAGATTTTTTTGGCACTGTGCGAGGAAATGGGGTCCGATCACACAGCTGTTCTGTTTCACAGTGCGTCCCAATGGCTGTCACGTGGGAAGGTGCTGTCCAGGTTTTTTGAACTGCTAGACGAGATCTGCATCTATTTAAAGGAAGAGACCAGTGATCTTGCACACAAATTCAACTGTACCAACTTTCTCATGAAACTGGAATACCCCAGTGACATGTTTCAGAAACTCAATTAACTGAATTTGGAGATGCAAGGCACAAACACTCACATCCCACATCTGGTAGATAAAGTCAAATAATTTGTTAGAAAAATTGTTATATGGTAAAAGTGAGTGAAAGATGGAAATGTGGACTCATTTGAAAATTTTAAATAATTTATTGAAGACAACAAGCTGCAGAACAAAATTTATCTCATGCATGAAATAACTGCAGTTTAATTTCTAGACACTAAGTGCATTTTGGATTGGAGTGGAGAAATATTACTCACTACAAGAAAAAAAGAACCCTGGCCACACTTGTTTAATGTGACAATTAAATGTGTTATTTTTGTGCAGCAAACTTTTTTTTTACTTGTTTTCTCTCAGAGACTTTCATGTTCTTAAACCCATTTTGAACAAAGAGGCATTTTTTATTGTTTATAGCAATATTGAATATTCTAACTGTAAAAAAAGTACATATAAAATAATTACACTATAAAGGTGTGTTTTTTTTATTCTTATTTAAAAGAGGTAGTACATTTTATTGCAACCTCTAGTAATATATTGGAGTTCACTTTTACTTGTTCAATTGTGTACAAAATGTTTAAGGTGTTGGAGGAGAAAGCTAGATGGTCCAGATGTTTGTCATGATGTAGCTGTGAGGCACGGTGGTGGATGGATGATGCTCTGGGCTCATCATGTCCTCTGTAGACCAAAGTCTACATTAGAGGAGATGAGATGATAAACTGCAATAGAATTTGAGAGTTTGAAAACAAAATGTGTTTGTGTGGTTGAAGGATGTCTTTTTTTCGAAGGGGGTGAAAAAGGTTTGCTAGTTAAACAAAGGGGGAACAAGAAAAAAGTTTGGGAACCACTACTTTAGAACTAGTTGCAGAGACCAGCGAGGATGGGGCTGAAAGAGATAAATGTATTTTAAAGGATTTTGTATCCTTTCATATTTATCAGACACCCTTAAGAGAAAAACTAATTCCCTGGCCATTCCATATTTACATTTTGTTCTAAATATTAAGACTATTATTTCTGTCGGACAGCTTTACCCGTAAAAGGCTTTCCTTTCAGACATATCTTTGTTGTATTGAATGCCATCGTGTTACTTACTCTTAGCCCATTCACACAAGGTCTGAAAGGCTAATGTTTGTTCTAATCATCAACTTTTTTAGTAGAGACAGCACTGGTCAGGACTACAACACAGTGTTATAGAGAGAATGTAATAATTTCACAGAGCTTACACTGTGAAACTAAATTCTAATCACCTCAAAGTCAGAGGAATGTTATAACATTCACAGATATTTAATACTAAAGCCTGAGCCATTATTCAGACCTGCACATTGCAGCAGTGGTTCATTTTTTTTTATCTATCAATCTACAGTTGAATGTGTTGTTTATTTTTACCTTTGAACATCCACTACCTGAAAATACCCAAATATATTACTTTCACTGAAGCATTTACTACAAATCTTTTTGGTTTAGACTGCTTTGTCTTAAATAATAAAAACAGCAATAGGAACTCATTTAAGGTGTCAGAAAACTGAATAACCAACCCTCAAGTTCTCTTTAGTATAAATATCTGTGTAAAGGTTAGTATTCAAAGCATTTGCATGTTTTGCATCAATGTTTTCATTTTTATGTTTTTCATTGATTTTTCCTGTCAATACCAAGAGTACTACTGTTGCTGGGATCCTGTGTTTGATAAGATTCTAATGAAATGTTGACAGGTTTAAAAATGATAATGAAAGGATGTTGAATGAAAATGTTTTTAGCTTGTTTAATCTAGCCCTAATTCAGAACGAAAGTGCTGATAATGTTCTTTACAGGGAATACATTTAAATCGGTCGAACGCAGCCCAAGCCAATCCCATTAAATTCTCTTTTTTTCTTCTGGTTAAGGTCAAGAAAAAAATGTAATCAAAAGCTCATTAGGGGCAGCCCTCTGTATAGTACATACTATAAACTTTTGAGCCAAGGCAATGTAACCAGAGCTCAGTTTGGCGACTACAGCGAACTGGAAAGTTGAGGTTTGATTTGATCCAACGTCCAAGGGAAACTTGAGTTTGAAGGTTAAACACAGGTTGTCAAAATTGTGCAAAGCCTGTTTGGCTCTTAAAAAGGTGTCAGAGGGACATGGTGGTGCACAGTACACCAATCAGAAATAAAGTCCATTATTTCCCCTAGAGCACACCTGTAGTCTCCTTGTAAAGCTCACACCTCTGTTTGGAGTGGCTCTGCTCCCTGCCGTCTCTAATTGGTGCGCCATGGACCCAAGCTTGGGGCTAATGGATGGGTCTGCCCAGCCCTGGACAAAGCCTGCTCTGTTACAGATTCTGGTGTTAATGTGTTTCCTTTACTGGCAGCGGCACTCTAGGACAGCCAGAAGGAGGTGGAGGGGGGTGAGGAGAGCTGAGAGGGGAGCTGACAGGAGGTTCTGAGCCCAAAAGGGGCAGCGGTGGCCGTTTAACCTTGCCCGCAGCCTGGCGGAAAGTCTAATAAAACCGTGGGCCGTGAAAACTGAGCAGACAGCAAAACCCCTGCCAGAAACTGACACTCACTTTCTCTCTTGCACTCGCATTTAACCCCCCCCCCCCCCTCCATTCCATTTTATTCATTGGCCAACAGGAAAAACGTAGCAAACAGAATCCGTTGGCACAGCTGGGCTCAAGCACTGGGAGGAAAAGGAGGAGGAGCAGGGTGATGAGAAATGTATGGTGATGTCTCCTATTCCCAAGTCAGACCATGTGGGTTCAGACAGGATGGGGACAGGAGCTGTCAGCTGGGGGCATGGGTCTGGGGGGGGGACTGTGGTTTTTAGGAGATTTTGGATCAAGACGCCTTGGTTACTCAAAATAATTCTGTTGTTTAAGCCATCTGGGTACAAAAAAAGAAAAGAAAAAAAAGATGGCTAATAAAGCCTTAAAATGTGTGAAGGCTCAGCTCCCTACACACCCAGACATTTACATGTCTGACTCACACACATTTATATTACTGTCTGTCAGTATATTTATGCACATTTACTGAGACTAAACCACAATGTGATTTATCCCATCTTTCCTCCGTAACATTTATTCTGAAGACATATTGTGCGGTTGTGGCATGGGAGAGTGCATTAGGTCTGGAAAAACTGAAAGGCTATATGCTGTAAAGCTGAACCAACGCAATGCTTGATTCATTAAAAATAACCATCAAGACGATCTTTAATGGAATACTTGCACAGGTAGAACATCTACTTCTTTTCTGTGCGAAGTTTCAGCTTCGAGACCATTTTAATGAGTGGCTGTTTTGATTGGGAAAAAATGCTGCTGGTTGTTTAGATTTCTGTAAAAAAGCACACTAGAAAGAGTTGTTCCAAGTTCTTTCCAGATATTTGAGTCACTTCTGTCACAAACTTGTCTGAATAGACATTATGTTGGATGAAGAAAGTGAAAAATAGGAAAGACATAATTTCATTTTCATAGTGTTGTCATAGAAACCTTTTGGTTACCTCAACACTTCATCTACACACCTGTTTTGGCACTCAACCAGAACTGCAAATCCCATAATCCTGCTCTGTCTTTGAATAATGGCCCTGGGGAGTGAATGGCTCTGTGGTGGAAGTAAAGAGAAAAATGTAACCCCTAATTTCTATCTCCACTCCCTCTTAGGATATAGGTCAACTTGTTTACACCAAAATGAATGCATACTCATCTCATGCACATCCTCTTTTTCTTTATCTGCACTGAGTTATTGAACAAAATACCTAACAAGCAGGAAGACTGAATAATATTGCAACAGGATTCTTCCAGATAGGGGGGATTTGGCTATATTCCAACCTACCTTGTCAATGTCTGCCATTGCTGTTATTGTGCAATTCACTTTCTGACTGACGTCTTGAACTTCAGCAAAGAGAGAACATTTGTGCTACATCCAAGACAGGTCATGCATTCTTCTCAGCCAACAAAGTGTCTATTTACACCTGAAAGGACGCTGCCCTCATTTAAGGGCTGACTCAACTGCCAGAGAAGAGCAATGGAGAAAGAAATGTAATGCAAGGATATCTGGCAGCATTATACATATAAGAAAGAATGGTAAGTAGGTGTTTCAGGTTAGAAAAATCCAACCTTTAATTTGAGAACTTTCATTCTGAGTACAGATCTACTTTAAAACCATATATTAAGCAGCCGAAAAGAATAGAAATTGTAACAAACAAAGCTAGATGGGGATAGATGTTTACACACATGGAGAATTCACAGTGATTCTCAAAACTGTGCACAACAGTTAAAATGTCAGGTTTTTATGATGCAAAAAATGAGACCTTCATGAATCATATCCACTGGTTGTTTGGGAGGTATATCAGGAGAAAAAACAAAACGTTTCTATCCAACCATCCAAAGCAAATTCTGTCAAAACCTACTAGGGCTTTAATTGAACCCGTGCACCTTGGTCAGTTTAATCTGAGTTTGAGATTTTTAGCTAAAAACAGTGGATGCATAGGCAAGGCAATTTTATTTGTATAGAACACTTTCAAGAACACGGCAATTAAAGGTGCTTTACATAAAAAAAACATTAAAGTATAAAACACACAAAACATATGACACATTACTCAAAGGCACCTCGAAACAGATGGGTTTTTAGCCTTGATCTAAAACAGATCAGTGTTTCCGCAGCTTTGCAGTCATCCAGAAGCTTGTTCCAGATTAGTGGAGAATAGAAGCTAAAAGCCCCATGCTCCACTTCTATGCATGTAGAAATGCAAATATTTAAGGCTGTAGGCCTGTACCTCTTTCACAGGCTCTGAAACCTTGTTTGAGTGCCTGCCTTCATGGACTCTTCCAAATACGCCCTCCTAAAATCTAGTGACAGCTGCCAGAGGACTGAAAATGGCTCATCATTAGGCCCATTTCCACTATCGCAGGTTCAGGGTGATTTTACCAGACCTTCATGGTTAGCGCGTTTCCACTACCCCAGCCTTCCCAATAGGGACGTTTTTGGGGCCATTTCAGGAACCTATCGAGTACCCGTCTTGGGGCATGTACGCGGAAATGGTCTGGTAGAGTCGCTGGGTGGGAGCTGTGGTTAACTCTTGCTGATAGGTTGTAACTCAGAGGGAAATAATATCAGCAGATGTCACCAAACAGCCCGCTTTGTAAAATTGGAATAGTTGCTGGCAAAGCAGTGTATACCGGGAAAGCAAACAGGATGGCGGCAACATAGCAAATAGAAAAATGGCAACCATCCCTGGTTCTTCCATTGTCGATTGCTTGTAATTTTCTGCTACTGTGGGTGTCTTTAAACTGAATCATCATGGAAAACATATGGTCAAGTCAACACACAAAAAAATAACAAATAATGGCAAGCCTTTGCTTTTTTAATACATAATTTGCAGCTCACTCTGATTTTGATTGTTCACCACAAACAAAAGTTTAGTGGAGACATTACTGTAAAATTTCAATCAACTGATTTGTTTCAATTCACTTACACTCATACAAATAAATCAGTATTCTTTGTTATCCACTGCTTTAAGCAAATCTCACCACTGCTAAAGCTTTATTACGGCCATAATTAGTTATTAATGTTACAATGAGTGAGTACACATATGATCAGTTGAAACAATAACTGTTTTTGTTTAGTTTATAATTTCAAAATAAAATACACTTTCGGCTTACTAAAAGGCTAATATCCGTTGCATGGCACAACTCTGGCATTGCACAAAACACACTTTCGTAAGCGTACAAAAGCTATGAAAACTTTCTTGTGAAAGTGAGTTTCTTTTAATAATTAGTTACCTTTTCGTATCATCATCCCCCTGTTTCACTGTAGCTTATCCACATCAAACTAAATCCAAACATTTTCAGATGACTCAAGAAAATAAAGAATAAATAAAAAAGAATGCAGTGCATCATTGTCAGGCTACAGTTCTGAAAAAAACAGACATTGCTGCACCTTTACTCCTGTTAAAGCACGTTAGCTTGTCAGCTGGGCCAGAAAATTATAAAAATCTAACTTTTAGCATGTAATATCAGTCCAGATAATACTTGGTTTTTTAAAGCAGATCTTAGTCTCTAGCTACATGGTGATAACCAAACTCCACGAGGCCATGAAATGCATTTGTCTGCAGGTGGGTCAGTAAACGTTTCTCCAGGACCTTCATGATGAGGGAATGTCAGGGTAACAGGTCTATAGTCACTAAGTACTGGGTGAGCTTCCGTAGGTAATCAGCAGGATTTCTTCCACAGCACTGGAACCTTCTCAGAGGTCAGGCTGAAGTTAAAATGTGCTGGTAAAGCCTATATACCTGGACCCAAAATAAAACATAATTTAAAAAAGTAAATAATCAGTGCATCATTGTCAGGCTAAAGTTCTAAAAAAAACAGACAGTTCTGTACCTTTACTCCTGTTAAAATTCTTTAGCTTATGGTCAGCTGCCACAGAAAATTATAAAAATCTAACTTTAAGTATGTAATATCATTGTGGTACAGGAACTGAAAAAATAGGAATCTTCTAAATTTTGTAAAGGTGGACCAAAGCAAAAAATGTAGGCGAACAAGTACAACCAATTTAAAAAGTTAGTCTAAAGTTCTGCACAGCACAGTAACACATTGAGGTTCAATCGTCCTCCTTCAAAGCTATTGGGGATTCGTCAAAGGTTGGAAGACACAACATGCTGTTCTTAACTTGTGCAATTAAGCTGCTCCGTCATCCAGATACTTGGTCGTCCTGGTGATCGTGCACAACAAACACTGATTGGAGGGGAGGAACAGGTATGACTAAAGGTAAGAACAAATATGATATGTCTGAAGCTCGGTTCAGATCAGTCCCTGGCTCATGACACAAATCTGTGCAAGGCGTAAAGGGAGTAGTGGACTCTGTCATCATCTTCGCTTTGAGGCTTTAGAATCGTGCTCACCTGGCCAAAGTTCAGCTGCTGTTTAGGCTTCAGTTTTTTCATCAACACCAAACGTAACTAAAGACCAAAAACAAAAAGCACAACCTCCTTGTTGAGATTTATCTTAAAGGATAGTGGCAAATCCCCTTAAAATCCACAAACTGAGTCCTTCCCATCTGAAGACTCCTTTGAAAATAACCTTCTCAATAAATGGAAAACATATCCTCTTACAAATCTATCAACCAATCTGACCTTTTGGGCTCAAACTCAACAAAAGCAGAAAGATGATGCCAAGGCATGTGAAGGTTGAGCGGCTGTATGTATATTTGACTTTGGCACTGTTATTCTGACTGCTCTTCTCTTCTGACATAACAGTATATTATTCTGTACTGCCAAGCATGAACCACAATACTCTCAGGGAAAAATGATAGATGGTACTTCCCCAAATAAACCAGGTGTAAGCCTCCAATTGGAGCTGCTCACTAATTTTGTGTACATATATATAACACTTTAATAGGCTGATTCAGTATAGCCTAAACCAACAAACTGCTGATGAGTAGACATTGAGTTAGGCTTTTATTTTCTTCTTGATAAAATTGGATTTCTGGTCACTTTCAGGTGATGAGTTGTGAAGAAAATGACTAAATAAACACACGTTTCAATGCTGACCCAAATTTCAAAGACTGGCTCATACTGGCTCATATTTCACAGTTATGCGGAGTTTATTTAGCACCACTGCTAATGCTAATCCTTCTCATCAGCAACAAAGTAAGAAATGTTTGTTATGGCTAACAGCTAAGCTAACCAGAAAGTAGCAAGCAGCAGCGTGAACTGGTCCCCAGATACATACTTCTGTTTGCTGTGCTTCACGCTGGATTTAGATCGGCTTATTTATTTAGTTTTTTCTCTTTATGACTTCACAATTCAAACTTTCTGCAGCAGAACAATGAAAATCGGCTGTTTGTTGGTAGAGTACTCATATGTTTACAAGACCAGTAAGAGAAACCAGGAGCACATTCTTGCTGGGATTAAGTCATCTGCAGCGCTGAAAGAAACAGAAATCTTTGCTGAACGGCCCACTTTTATGAGAATATTCCGAGAAACAACCGCAACTGGACTGGATAGGGTAATTAGCCAAGGAGGATGCAAACAAAAAAATTTAGTGAAGATTTTATTATGGAGAAAAATACATAAACTGACATCCTAGGACAATGACACTGCATTGTTTTGTTTCCTTGGTAAGTGAAAGTGATCTAATTGAAATATCAGCATTCAGTACCACCAGAAAATAATCCCAGCACCTCCCCATTTTTCCTAATTATGTTATATTACGATTTATTTTCAAAGAAAGTGTATCTTTGCTTTGGGTAAAACCTTAAGAAAGGAGTCGTTACTGCAAAAAGCTTGTTAAACCAAAATATTTTTTTTAGAATTCACCTCCATGGTTTAATATTTAATTGAACAACATTTTGCAGCAACCAGCGCCTCAAGTCTTCTTGGGTATGTCTCGAAAGGTAGCGATGGATGGGTAGTATAAGTAGACTGCCATTTTTAGAAATGTTCAATTAGACTTAAGGTTGGTCACTGGATGGGCTACCCAAATACAGTCACAGACCACTCCTGAAGCCACTTCTCTGTTATCTTGGCTGGGTATGTCGAGCTCTACAAATTTCACAGAGAACCACCAGTAACACAGCATGATGCTGCCATTTCATGGGTCACAGTGGTCTCTGTCTTTCTTCAGATGCTTTGAGTTCAAGCCAAAAAAAAACTGTTTGATTTTCAACAGACCATGGTTTGACATTCTCTAAGGTGGCTTCTGCAACTCTATCATAAAAGTCTGATTGATGGAGTATGTTAGCAATGGTTAAACTGGACACATCTGAACTCCAAGTTGAAGAAGAATCTAAAAAAATAAACTGAAAATATGATGCATCTGAACTCAAATTTGAGTCAGACCAAAAGATTTGAACATTTAAGTACCTGATGTTAATAATAATAATAATAATAATAATAACTTGATGTACCTATGTTAATTTACAAAATAGTAAAAACAACTGTTCTATTTGCCTTTGTGAGGTATTTGGTGGAGATTTAAAAAAAGAAAACTATAAATGGAATAAGATTTCCTTTGAAATGGTTTGTAAAATGGGACTAACACAAAAAAAAAAAAACATAAAAAAATGATGGGGTGTAAATACTTTCTGGTGGCACTGTAAAATAGAGACCATAAGACAAGTAATTGTTTTGTTGGCACAGACGTGACAGCAAACTGGTAATGACGAATCCTTTTTACCTAAAGAACAGGGACTTCTTTGTTTCAATAGGAAACTTTTCATCAGAACGAACAGAAATCACATGTGGGGTGCCCCAGGGCTCCATCCTGGGGCCCCTCTTATTTAATATCTACATGCTCCCACAAGGCAAGATTATAGCAACCAATGACATTAGCTACCATAACTACGCGGATGACACTCAGCTTTACATTACAATGTCACCAGGTGACCATGAACTCATTCAAACCCTAAATCAATGCATTGACCAAATAAAAGGTTGGATGTGCCATAACTTTCTCCAGCTGAATAGAAACAAAACTGAAGTAATTATTTTTATTTATTATTTATTATTTTTTTCAAAGAGGAACGATCAAGAGTCAGCACACAGCTTCAGTTAATACAGCTAGAAACTACTGATCAGGCACGAAATCTAGGTGTAGTAATGGACTCAGACCTGAACCTCCAGGGTCACCTAAACACAATAACAAGGTCAGCGTTCTATCACCTGAAGAACATCTCTAGGATTGAACAACTGATGTTGCAACAGGACCTAGAAAAACTCATCCATGCTTTTATCTTTAGTCGGATTGATTACTGCAACAGCATCTTCACAGGTCTGCCAATTCAATCAGACAGCTGCAGCTGATCCAGAATGCTGCCGCTCGCGTCCTCACTCACTAGAACCAGGAAAGTAGAGCACATCACCCCAGTTCTAAAGTCCTTACACTGGTTCCCTGTAGCTCAGAGAATAGACTTCAAAATACTCCTACTAGTTTATAAATCATTACATGGCTTAGCACCAAAATATGTTGAAGACCTGTTGTCACGGTACCAACCACCAAGACCACTCAGGTCCTCCAACTCTAGCCTACTAAACATCCCTAGACTCAGAACTAAACATGGAGAAGCAGCTTTCAGTTTTTATGCTCCCCTTATCTGGAACAGACTTCCTGACTAGTGTAGAGCTGCTGAAACTCTGAAATGCTTTAAATCGAGACTAAAAACCCATCTGTTTAGAATTGCCTTCGATTAAATGATTGATGTCATATGTATGAAATGTGTTCATGCTCTCTTGCTTTATTGATCTTTCTCTTGCTTTATTGTGTATCATGTGTATTGTGAGTTTCTTTTACTTTTAATTTCCATTGTTTTTTGTTTTTTAAAATCACCAAATCATGTAAAGTACCTTGAATTACCCTGCTGTTGAAAGTGTGCTATAAATTCAAGTTTCAACAATTTTCTATAAAAAGAAACATAAAAAATAGAACGTGTTCACATATGTTTGTTGAAGTGTTCTTTTAAACCCCAAGGTTGAATAACTAAATTGTTTAATTTCAGCTTTGACTGTGAATAGGTTCAGGTTTTAATTAGAGAAATCCACTGCAGAAGGCTTACTAAACATTTAATGCTTAACTTTAAAAGTATGAATAATGATGAATGACTGATTTAGATTTTTATTGTTTAGTTATCAAACAAGAATGTTAAGACATTGCTATGAAAAAACATTTTTGAACATTCTGGTTTTGTAAGCTATACGTGAAAAATGAAAACATGGTAGTACATTTTTTAAATATAGCCATGTAAAAATTGTGGAGTCATTCCAAGTTTAGAGGGAAAAAATGAAATCAGCTTGTCATTTACATAAAATGATAATTGCATAACCAGATTTTGCAAAACAAGTCTGGAGCTAAAAGAGAGCTTGCAGACCTTGCTAAATTATAAAAAATGTGGGCCAAACAATAGAGATGATATTCAAAACACTGGAACAAATTATTAACCTCCTCAATAATCTAAATCAACTTAGAGTGTGACAAAACATGGTGGTTGTTCCTGGTAAGCTTGATCTAAAATAAAATAAAAAAGTGAAATTAAACTGGGAAGCTTCTAAAAGGGAAATGCTCAGAAAGATCTAGTGTTTTACAAATTTCTCTTCCTCTTAAAATCTGCAATCATCTCCTGTGTATTTAACAGCAGATAATTAGAAGGGTTTCTCTTAGACCTTCATGATGTGGGATGTCAGGGTAACAGGTCTATAGTCACTAAGTACTGGGTGAGCTTCCATAGGTAATCAGCAGGATTTCTTCCACAGCACTGGAACCTTCTCAGAGGTCAGGCTGAAATTAAAAAGGTGCTGGTTAAGCCCATATACCTGGTCCACATGGCCATTAAGGACTTAACCTACAACCAAATACTGCATTGTAAATCATCACTAAATTGGCTTTTATTTGGAGAATTATTGTTATGTATTTAATGTGATGTCAAGACAAATAAAATAAACAATTTTGTCAATTTCAGATATCTTTACCATTTTCATGAGACTTGAAACAATTATTATTATTTGATACAGTTTAACACAGCAAAATATTTTTTATTCTATGGGTTTGAATGTTTTAAAATCCTGAGTTTGACCCACAAATATCAAGAAATTGTGCTATACTTTAAAACATTTTGATATTTCCCTCACTAACAATCTGCTGACAAAGAGCAACAAAAGAAAAACAAGAAAAGTAAAAGTCCTGGAGGGACTGTTAAGCAGTAATGCTTTTGTTCATGATACACTCACTACACTCAGGCCAAAATTAGATGTTTGCAATATCCAGTTAGCACAAAGTATTTATAAAAAGCTAAGTGTAGGATTTAAAGTACAACCTTACAATCAGAGCAAAGTAAAAATATGACAGGAGGAATTTGCACCTTAAAAGCACAAACTTCTGAAGAAAAAAGATTACCTTGTGAGTAACAAAATGGGGAACCAAGCGTCTCCTCAGTGTGGCACCACCAGGGTCATGGCGGACCCTGGGGGCCTGGGTAAATACTGGTCAACCGGGCCAAGACAAACATCACATTGCTGTGCAAGGCATGTGCAACTGTGTATGAGCAACATCAGCTTTGTCTTAGAATAGAGATGATAGGAGTGAAACCTATAAGCTTCCTGGGAAAAAATACTGACTATATATACAGGAAAAAAGGAGGACTATAACAAGAAAGAGGAAGAAAAGGGAAAGGAGTGTGTGTGGGAAGAATTGGCAGGTAGAGGATAAAGACATAAACCAAAAGCCTGACATGTTATCAGTGGGCAGCAAGCCTTGCCCTTAAAAGGTCATTTCTAGCCTTCACATCTGTATTTCTGTGATTTCCCATCTAAAAGACTTCACTTCGTCAAATTAGATCAAACAGTTGACATTTTAACTAAATCAAAAAACTAACTTTCTCTTAAGTATTATTGCTTTTCACCTTTAAACAAATTTCTGAAAACTATCTTCATTTTTAGACCACATCATCTCTGCTGAACTGGCAGTAAACCCCACCAGTTCCCACATCTATCTGTCTGTGCTAACCCATTATGGTTTACCGGATGACCCCTGACCCTGGCCGGGGTCGTGGCCAGTGCCTTCATTAAGGGATAAATCATAAACACCTGAGCGGCTGACCTGGGCACAGTTTCAGGGCTCCAGTCATGTGTTATTAATTTTGAGTCCCGGTGGCGTGTAAATCGGGTTAAAGCAGTGCCTGCGACCCTCGGGGGCTGCAGCAGATATTAAAAATGTGACCACAACCCGTTCACTATGTGTCAGAGCGTGTAAGAGTGTGTGCCAAGTGGTTATAGGAAACCTAGCCTCACCAGTGGATGATTAGGTCTTTATATGGAGCGTGTAATTGGATACTTTTACACAGTCTAACAATGGATTTATTGATGTTTTACTGTGCAGTATTACTATTGTGGCTTTAACTTTTTATGGAGGTGGAGTGTTGTTGGTGGCTTCACACTTTGTCATTTTGCCGCACATGAACAATGTAATAGAATTACCCTTCTATTTCATTCTTAACTGTTAAGATTTGAGGCATTTATGCTGACATTCTCCTGTTTTGGTTAAAACCTCCTATGTGGCTATAGATATCCATTTACTATACTGTCCCTAGTGATTTTCAAGTTATTTAAAACATTTGCAGTGTTGAGGCAGTTTAATGTTTCAAGATTTTGTCAGTGCATGTTTTATTATGTTGAAACAATTCAAAACAAAGTGATGCAACCATTCTCTCTGAAAAGTAGAGCATGCTTTTATCAGCTGTAAAACATACACTATATTGCCAAAAGTATTGGGTTACTTGCCTTTACACACAAAGGAACTTTAATTACATCTCTTGCTTAATACAAATAATTTATTATGGTGTTGGCACACCCTTTGCACCTGAACCAGAACCAGAAGAGCATTTGTGAAGTCAGACACTGATACCTGCTTTCCACCGAACACTTATGCCAAGCGTAACGCCTGCAAAGCATAATACGCAGCTGATAGCTGCCGATATAGTCAATAGGTTGAGTCTCAACGTACACGAATCGGACGTGTTCCAGAAGCCCTCTCCTTCTCTTAATGTATGCGGCTGGTCTATATTTTACGCGCTACGCTTCTAAAGCTCAGTCCCAGCAGTTTAGATCGGACAAGGCAGGAAATCAGACATAGGAGTAGTGAAAAGCATCTGGGAATTTTCAAAATAAAAGATACGTACAGATTTCCGATTGCGTCATTACCTGTGACACCATGTTTGAAGTCAGTCAGTCTGTGGGTCTACAATGTTGGTTTTCGTCAAGGACAACCAGAAGTTGAAGTGGAGAATACTACTAATCAAGGACAACATGAGAAAGGAGAAGGCATGGACAAAAATATCTGCAGTTTTGGGAGTGGACGGTGTTTTTTTCTTCTGTGATCTCGTGATCTCCGGATGGGTAGAACATATTTGCGAGTGATACGTGTCTAAAATGCTCCCAGTGGGACAGAAAGTGCTACTGAAGTCATGAGTAAAACATGTCTATTACATTACGCACCTTCAACACATCCGGTGGAAAGCAGGGGTGAAGCTGGATAAGACGGTCTTGCTCACCATCCACTCTAAATTATCCCAAATTATTTCCATCTGTTTGAGGTCAGGACTCTGTGGAGCCTAGATAAGTTATTCCGCATTTAATCTTTTATTTCATGTATCTAGTGCACACAGTGGTCAGTTGGGACAAGAGGGGCCATTCCCAGTCTGTTCTTAAAAAGTTGGGAGAATGAAACTCTTCAAAAATGTTTAAGTATGCTGAAGCATTAGGGGTGCCTTTCACTCTGGAAAAAAAAGCCCCACATCACAATCCCCTCTGGACAAACTTTATACATGGCACAATGCAGTCAGACAAGTGCTGTTCTGCTGGCAACTGCCAAATCCAGACTTCTCTACTGTATTGCCAGAGAGGCATAATAGGTCCCTCCAGAGAAGATGTCATGAATGCTCTAGAGTCCGGTGAGAATGAGCTTTACACTAATGGATCTGACACTATAAAGTTGGTCATAAGGTTTGCATGCATCTGCTCACCTATGTAAACCCATTCCATGAAGCTCTCTTAGCACTGTCGTTGAGCAAACTGAAGACCAGAAAATGTATGTAGGAACATTCCTGTTGACTCAGCTGAAAACTGTGCCTTTAGCATCAGCTTACGCCAGTCTGGGATGTAATGAGACTTACCAGTTGGATTTTAACACAATTGTGGTCATGGAGGTAATTGAAACGACTGAATTCAGAGATTTGTATGGGTGACCCAACACTTTTCGCAATACAGAGTACAATTTTTCGATACATTGTTACACAGATAACAGTAAATAGATGTCATAATTTTCACAGACCTCTCCTCGGACTCTCGTGATTAAAGAGGATCCCGTTGACGGCGAACATGTTGTAGGCCTCGCGGAAGTTTACCACAATCCAGTAGGCATAAAGTTTTGCAGCTCCTGAGAGGACAGGCAGAAGTGAAACAGGATATAAGAAACACATGCAGTATTTTTATTTCAACGTAAAACATCCTTAAATTCTGTTCGTAGGATATCCTACTTCTTAGGTAAAAGATTGGAGTAACAAATAAAATCATACTCAGTATAACGTCAACCCTTGGTTTGCCCATTCAACCATTATTACAACAATACATATGTTTCTGATCAAAACTTACTGTAAAAACTGGCGTAGAAATATCAAATACACCAGTAACAGAAAAAAAAGCATTTGCTTTTCAAGCTGGTTGCTCTAATGCAGGTTTTAGGAATAAAGGATTCACACTTTGATGTCCCTACCGTGGCAAAGACAGAAAGGGCTTTCTCAAACATGAAATGATTGTTCAGATATAAAAATGGGTCCTACCACAATGTGTTGCCAAAGTTAAAAGCAGAGAAAATCTTTTTTTTTTTTTATTTAAAGATAAAAACTGAAATATTAGACCCAAATAAATGTCACCTACTCTAAACAAAGTTAAAACTATTTCAAACTATTTCCCTCTTGCTCATGTTTTTTGTTTTAGCCTTCTGAAGCTCAGCCTTCAACCTGATTATGATCCAGCAGTGCAGAATGTGAATACTTGCAACTTTTTCTCTGATCCAAAGATATTGATCAGGAGTGTATTAACACAGACTATATGTTATAGGTGCAAAATATGATACCCGCTACTAATCAGTCAGATTTTCTTTTAACCTTTAAATGAATTAAACAGATGAATCAGTTCACAGTCTTTAAAACCTTCAGTGATGCATTAAAAACATCCATATCACTCACCAAAATGATCAGAGGGCTATGTTAATTCGCATAATGTTGAAAGAAACGTAAAACATTTTCCTATGAAGTTTTGATCATTTGGAACTTACTATGTTTGTGGCTAAAGAGAGGAAAACTTTAAAGTAAGGCAAAAACCCATGCAAAATGGCTTACATGTGCTTTATGTGATGGCCATGCTTGTGTCTACAACGTCTAATGCAGTGTGTGTTTATAAAAATAAAATTAAAAAACTGTAGAAATACACAAATCTTTAAAAATACTTCCAACCCTTTTGAAAGGCAAAGTGGGTTTTGGATTAAGCTAAAGAGCTAAACTCAAAAACTTGATTCATCTATAGTCAGATCAGCATTACTTTGTAAAAGTATTCAATACCCCTTAAGATCGCCCACATTTTCATCAAATTATAAACACAAACTTCAAGGTATTTTATTTGGATTTCAAGTGAAGGCAAAGCAATGGGCAGATTCATGTAGAGCACAACAAATGGTTATGAAGTCGACAGATGCTACCACGTGACCTGTGGATCTTTGTATCTCTTCCAGAGTTACCATGTCTAGTTCTTTAATTAATGCTCACCTTGCCTGGGCTGTCAGTTTAAGTGGAGAGTCATATTTTGCTAGATTTGCAGCACTGTCATACTCCTCAATAATTGAAGTTTGTGGAAATATTATGGGATATGAGTAATGCAAGGTTATGGAAATGTTAAAAATGTAGACTTTATAGGTTTTATTTTAAATATAATCAGATTATTTTTAATTACTCTAAAAAAACAAAACTATTGCATAAAACTAATCTAGTAAAGTGACAAGCAAAGAGAGAAATTCTTCTTCAAAGGTGCAGAAAGAGACCATAAAAAACGTGCAGTATTTTCCTGCAGTTAAAGAAAGAACTTTCTTCCTTTCAGGAGTGTGAATCTGAGACTCTCACTGATTGGCCAAGAGCAGCACCATCTCTAAACAAACTCCTCCTCATCCTCCCTTCTCCTGTAATGACTCAAATACCAAAGCGAATGAAGGGAGGTGCCTGTTGATTAAGCCGTAGGTCAGGATGTACACTTGAGGTGAAGGGAGTTCACTATGGCAACCTCTGCCTCCAACTTACCAGGTCTAATTAATGGGGGAGCAGCTCGGTACGCGCCTCCTATTCAGCTTCAGATTGAGTGCTGACAGATGGGGAAAGTGTCAGGCGGGACAGCGTTGAGACAACAGAGAATATTAAACCTGATCGATAACACACGTGTGCAGCCTGTGTGTGTGTGCGTGTGTGTGTGGAAGCTGAAAGTGAGTGCTGAGTGCTGTGGATATAAAGGTGTCTTTGTTAAAAAGAGAGCCACTCCAGTCTTCAATCTGACGTTTGGCCTCAGGGTGTGAAGGGAGCTCAAAGGGAGTTAGAGCTCTAAAGCACTTCTTTATTCACTCACACACATTCCTAAAGACATTTATTCATAAATGGACTAAGATAAAATGGAACACAGATTTCATGTAATTTGTACGTGCTTAAATGATCACGTGTGAGACTCTGACAAATGTAAACAGAGAACATATTTTATGCTTACTTCCATGTGAATCTGCAGCATTCAATGCATTAGCTTTTTTTACCGTAAGGTGAGCGCGGGTAAAAAGGTGTGGTTTCCTTTTGTGGGATCTCCTGGACTTTGCCATACAGCTCACTGGTGGAGGCCTGGTAGAACTTGACGCTGCTGGTCAGACCACATGTCTTGATTGCATCCAGGAGACGCAATGTGCCCACACCGTCCACGTTAGCTGTGTACTCGGCCAAGTCAAAAGAGATCTGGTGGGAAAAAGGGACAGGAAAAAAAAAAGAAGAGAAATTTTAAATACCAACAACAAGATCTATATAAAAAAACTGAAGTTGCTCGTTATTTCCACAGAACAGAAAATAAATAATAATTTTGGTTTCGAGCTGCAAAACTCAAAATAAAGATAGACATATCAGAATGCTCCAAAGAAACCATGTCTCTATAGCATCATCCACGATCAGTATGTATTAAAGGTCTCATTCACTGAGAAAACTCGCTCTTTTTTCTATACGATCCTACACTCCGAGTAGGATATGTATGCTGCACAACATACCGTTGTCCCACCCCTGTTGCCTGCTTCAGCCTCAAAAAGAAATCTTAACCGAAAACGAGCGAGTCAGAGAAAGCTGTATTATCTACGTAGAAAACCATACTGGGCACGCCTGCTTTGGGTTGAAACCGCCTGTGGGAGTGTGGGGCCCAGAGTGAGAAGAGCGCATCTCGGCTGGTGCAACCTAACCGTGCAACTTCACAGCTTGGCAGAACACGGTTGGGCTTGTATTATTTGTGGACATAGCACATCAGAGTTGCATTTTTTTACCCAACAAAGAGGAGCTGAGGAAGAACCTGTTGGAATGTGTCTTGGAACACCGCCAGCAAAGTACCGGTAAGTTGTTAATTATTTGATCGAAGGCAGCAGAAGAGTCGCATTGCTGCTAGCCAATCAGACACGAGACGTTTGCATATTGTGAATAATGAGTTAGTCTCGTGTTCCCAACTTTTTTCCACATAAAATGGCTTACAAGGCATATAATTGGGCAAGAGACCATAGCAAATTCATTGAAAAAAACAAGTGAATGAGACCTTTACGCTATAAACCATGCTATCACTTTTTATTGAAACTAGAGATTACAGAGTTATCCAAACAGATAATAAATAGCTATGTGAATAGGGTCAAACATACATTTGAAACCAGATATACATTGCACAAAAACATACTTTTTTCCCCTCGCTGCCTGGTATTAAATTAAACAACAGCAAACCTTTCTTGGACTAGGTCAGCTAGAATATATATTTTTTAAATTATTTACTCAATGCTTTGCTGGTGTAACAGCTATGGTAGGCTGCTTGGCTCACATAATTCTTTTCAGCTCAGCATTTGGTGGTATGCTCAGGGTCCTTTTACATTTGGAAGACCCATTTGCGCTGAAGCTTTAACTTCTTGACAAAGGTCTTGAAACGTTGCTTCAATATTTGAACATAATATTCTTTATTCATAATGTCATCTATTCTGAGAAGTGCATCAGTTCCTCCAGCAGCAAAAGCTCTCACACAACATGATGTCCCCATACAACTCCTATGTCCTCTACTAGCCCATCAGAAGCTTACAAAGCCATGGCATCTTCATCTATGCTTTCCCAAATTGTCTAATTGGTTCAGTGTTTGCCCTTTATGCTTTACATCAACATAATGAAGTATAACAAAATTACAAACCTGTCAACTGTCACTTTATTCAAATAAAAAACAGATATGATTGTAGAGGACAAGAACTGTGAGAAGCATAAAGACCTTGTTGATACAATTAGACATATTAGAAATAGAAAGAAATTTTGTTCTTCCATGTTAGCTGTTAAGAAAGGCAATGCCACAAAGCTTTTACTAAACAATTGACAAATATCCTCCCAAATAAAATTTACCTATACAGTTATATAGGTTACTTCTAGAGACCATTAGAATGCAGACCTTTACGAAAATCCTACTCCAACTCCCAGCATCCCTCCTTTCACTGGAAATGGTGAAAAGTTAGAGAGTGGACCTAATAAACACTTGGTGGAAGATTAAATTTAAATTAGAAAGGGCTGTGAGCAGGCACGAGTGTTGGTGTGACGCTATGTGTTGTGAGTGTGTGCCAGCTTGGCCTCATGCTCCCAATCAGGCGTGACGGTTAAAAGCAGGGCTGGTTAGTGGTCACCACACCTGGTGCGCGCCGCGTGGGCCACATCTAAATGGAGGAAAAAAGCTCCAACCCTTTAGTGCGTTTACATGAGTGCTGCACACACGGGCAGATAAAGACCCCTTATTTAAAGCTGGGACGCAAGAACACTGGGCCTCTATTCACCTTGCGACGTGCACACACACCATGAGGAGGTTTAATCAAGTTCAATCACACTCTGCAGCTCAGTGTAATTACCTGTGACGGTCCACTCATGCTTTTACTTTGCATTCTGGCATTTTCATTTATATTTACATCAATTACAAGAGAAAGTGAGAGGGTACTTTATACAAAGACACACAGCATGCATTGCATAATAGAAACCTATACTCACAACACAAGAGGTTGGTAACAAACTTGAAACATTTTGATACAGAATCTACCAAATGCAGTTTCACATGACATTCACAGAAGGAAGTAAAGTTTCATGTGGGAATTATTTTTTGTTTTGGTAGAGCCACATCAAACAGCTTTTTTATTTAATTTGATTGGTTTTCTGTAGTTTTCTGTGAATGTAACAACAAAACCAGCCATAAAGCTCACCAAGGGTGCTTTCAAAATGGCACCATTTGGTTCGATTAAAAAAAAAACTTAAGTACGGTTCGTTTGCTCGTATGAGCTGGTGTGAATGCGGACCAGTGAGATTTGGTCCGGACTAACGAACCGAGACCCACATTTTGAGGTGGTCTTGGTCCGCTTCCAAAAGGACTCTGGTGCGGTTCACATCAGGTGTGAATACGAACAAGCCTCGGTTCGATCCAACTTCCTGATAAAAGCCCTTTTTTGTGCTACGTAGGCATCCGTAGCGTGCTGCGCTTTGCACTGTGGGAGTTACCGTTTCTGTGTTGTAACTTGTTAGCATTAGCGCCAACAATGAATTGTGGTCAAAAGTGGAGTCTGTAGGAAATCCAGTGCTTTATCGAGATTTGGTCAATGAACAATGTAAATACAATAAGCGCAATCCAACTGTGTATGCAGAGCTAAGTCTGTTTATTTCGGTGAGTTTCATCGTGTCTGCTGCTGGACCAATATGGAATGACTGACATCATGCATCCGTTTCCTGTTTGTCTTTTTCTTGGACTTTCTTTTGGCAATTCTTGCCACAGCGCCACCACATGCAAGGGGGATATACAACATGTACAAGGTTTAGTTCGTTTGTCAAAAGTGCAATGTGAACACAAACCGCACCAGCTCAAAGTTGCAAAATTGGTCCCCAATCGTACAGAGTCCAGCAGACTAACAGGTGTGAAAGCACCCTAAAATGCATCGTTTGTGGTTTAGGTTTATTGTCTTGGACTTGACATTGAAAAATGAAAAAGGTATTTTGCTATCATTTATCTATAATAAAAAAATAATAATAATAAAGTTTCAACATTTTTCATAGCCCCTACATGTTTTTCCAATTTTGCTTCATTACAAAAAAGCTGATGACAATGCCATTTTATGTCTTTTGCAGAGTTTTGTTGGAGAAGCTTTGCGAAGAGCATCATGAGGACCAAGCAACATACCAGTTCAGAGATTATGTTATGGAGAGGTATAAAGGTGGGTTGAGTTATAAAACAAACTCCCAAGCTAAGCATCTCATGTAGCACTGTTAAGTCAGACATCCTAAAAACCTAACAAGAAATGGCAGCATCACTAAACTGACAGGCTGCACAAGGAGAGTCTGACAAGCACCCAAAAAGCATTTGGTTGCTCTGGAGGAACCGCTAGGATGCATGGCTAAGATTCAACAGAACCACGAGTCCAGCCCTCCAAAAACCTGGTCTTAATAAAAGAATGGTAAGAAAAAAGCCACTGTTGAGAGAAGGAGCATTCCGTTTCAAGTTTGCCACAAGTCATGTAGGTTCTGATAGGTGCTCTGGTTTGATTAGATAAAAACTCAACAAAATGCTACTTGTGCTGAAAAGTAACAGTAAACATCGTCCTGAGGACACAATCTCCATGGTGAAACATGACAATGGCAGAATCGTGCTGGAAACTGAATGGTTTCCTTCAGCACAGACAGTGAAGTTGGTCAGAGTTGACGGGAAGAAGGGCGGAGGTAAACAGATAAATCCTGGAAGAAAACCTGTTCGAGGCTTCAAAAGATTTGAGACCAAGTCAAACTTCCAACAGGACAGCAACTCTAAACATAAACCCAAAGTTACAATGGAATGATTTATATCAAAGCATTTCGATGTGTAAGAATCAGCCAAAGACCAGACCTAAACTGAATTGAGAATCTGTGACAAGACCTCAACACGAATGTTCAAAGATGCTCACAGTCCAATCCAACTAAAGTAGAGCTATCTTTCAAAAAAGAATATTGAAAAAAATAGTCACTGTTAGAGACATACTCCAAAAAGTCTAGCAATAATAGGATTGTTCTAGTGTTGACACAGGGGAGCAGAATACAAACACACGTCACAACTCTTTCTGATTTCTTTAGAAATGTTTGAAACAATGTAACATTTTCTTTTAATTTCCAAAGCATTTAAAGCAGATTAATTATTTACATTACATTTATATTGGAATTGAAAGAGAACTATTTAATGTTGCAGTCAGCAGATTAGATATTACATTTTCTAATTTAATGTAAAATACTTAAAAACAAGCTCACACCCTCAACTGATTTTGGACAAAAGGTGTTTTAACATCTACTGACAATTTTAATTGTCTTTTTGTTTTAAGTAATAAAACTAACAGTCAACAAAATAACATTTGGGTCCAAACTAGAACTGTTATCCACAAAAACTGGAGTAGTGCAAAATGTCATACACTTGGTTAAAACATAGTCTGTAGCATGTATTATTACAGTCCATCAAGTAAAAAGCCTCACACTTATTTCAACTGAGTCTGCACTAAAGAACTTTAAATCTACTCATGTTGAACTCCTTATAGAGTCTAACTAGCATCTGAGGTTAAGAAAATCTGAAGTTCATGTTAGTAGACATAAACAACTGTTTTGATTCATCAGCTAAAAGAAGAGACTCACAAAGACGATGTACGACACAACCACATAGAGAGTAAAACCACTTATATTTTCTGCTACTACATCCCACAATAAAACTCCTTCCCACACAAACACTTGTGTGTGTTTGAGCCCTTTCCCTTCAGTTTCCCTCTGGAGATGAAGTGCATGAGACACATGCATGCAGCGGGTATCAAAACCAGCTGAGAAGGGCATGGCCCTGGGCTCCTTGACAACTTAAATCAAACAAATTGCTTTAATGCCTCCATTCTCTATCATTATGTAAGGCCCAGACTGAGCGATCACGGTTTTTAAGGACTGACGTTTGTGTACACCACTCAGGGAATGTGTGTGTGTTTGGAGAGTCGTTGTGACTCCTGGGCCTCTCAGACAATCTGCCAGATATTCTTCTGTTCTGGGAACTCAGCCAAGCTCTGTCAGCATTGGGGGGGGTCCAATGACAAGCAGACATTTTGCCTGAAAGCAAGGCATCCTTTTAGAAAGCTTCTAAATGTACAGGATATATGTGCTGAAATTGGCGGTTTCAATTATTTCATGCTCACACAGGGGCCTGTTGAAATGCATGCCTGAAATTGTGGAATGTGATTCCATAAGTGTGTCATGGTATAACAGTGTGTCCTCACTGACTGTGTGCCCAAGGGTCATCACACATGGATAAATATGAGTTACATTAATGTAGCCATGGTCTCCGCTTTTGTGCATGGCATTACATGCAAAAACAAATGAAGAAATGTAGTTGTTATACACAGGCGAAGGAGATTTTAAAGGAAATGTGTGGTAATGCAAGGTGCCATCCAGAAGTTTACATGCACTCATCGGAGATATCAATGTCATTTTAATTTTGGCCTTTTAATGGTGCACTTTAGCCATTCGGTTTGTTTTTCAGAGTGGAAAAATGAGACAACACGCAGCTTCAATGCTTTTAAAACAGAATTGAATGAGAATTGCGAATTCAAGTTGAAATATAGTCATTTAATTTATTCTAATCCACACGTGTTCAAAATTACACTCAAATATTGAAATATTCCTGACTACAAGGAAAGAAAAAAAAGTTGCTGTTTATTTAACTTCCCCATTTATTTGGAATGTAATGATAATACTGAAAACACTGTTTTTAATAGAAAAAGTTTTTGTCTCTGAGCTATCACGTGTCCACTCCTGGACACTGGAATGCCATACAAGTGAAACGGAACTTTAATGCTGATCACTGAGTTCCAATAGAAAATACCAAAAAGTCAACATAAGAATGAGAGAAACTGTTTTGTACAGTATGGACAATTTAAACAAGTCAACAGAGGAACTTTGAAAGAAACTTCAACATCACCACTACGCTGGAAAGCTGATGTATTTCTGATTAATTGGGTCTGGTACTTCAAAAAAGCAAGTTCCATTCTTAGTCAGGATATATATACTATATCGACACTCCGATATATCACAATATTTTATTTCCCGATCAATATTCAAAAGCAGAATATCGATTTTTTTTTAAAAGTTTTAGGATTTGAACGGAAACATTAATGATGACTGTCTTTTTTGTAGTAAGATTAAAAGCAAGACTCGTAGTTTGTGGCCGTTTTCACCTTCTTTGTTCCAGTGGATCAACTAGATCTAGTAATAAAACTGGATGTGTTAAAGGATGAAACAGGGTGGAGTGTTTAGAATGCTGTGACAATTTTTCTACAGTTAAATTTAGTTTTAAAAATCACAATATGTAAGCAATATGCAATATATCGTATCGCCTTCCCTGTATCGCAATACATATCGTATTGGTATTTCTACCAATACACATCCCTGATATATATATATAGAGATATATATAGATATATATATAGAGATATATATAGATATATATATAGAGATATAGATAGATATATATAGATATATATATATATATATATATAGATAGATATATATATATATATTATATATATATATAAATAATTTTTAATCTTTAATTTTACAGTTTCTGCATGCAAGTTCCAGTTTTATGCACTGGGCTTCTTGTGCTTGAGTTGTTCGGGGTAACCACACCCTAAAGTGGACATCGGTTGGCTGTAAACTCATCAGAAGATGACTGGCTTCCATCGTGGTGGGGAGGGCGAGGTGAGGAGGAACGGTGAGTTGCCGACAATGATGCCAACTTTGCTATATTTGGCGAGTTTTTAGACCCCTCTTCTTTTCTAAAAAACAAAATAATAAAATAAAAACTAGCGGGAAATCGAGCAAATTTTTGGGTGAAGTAATGTTGTTACTCTTTTCACCGAGCAGCAGGGTGCTCTCCCGTCTCTGAGCTCACAGCAGGCAACCAGTCTGCACCGCACACTGCAGCTACACCAGGCTGCAGCAAGCCATCGGTATCAAAAATAATGCGCATATTACGTGTTGTTTTAAACCGTAATACAGTTGGACTCAGAAGATATTTATCCCACTGCGTCCAGAACGCTAATGAATCGCGCATGCTCAAAAAGAAGGTTGCAGGCGCCACTTGAGAAGGATATGAAAGAATTGAAAACAAGGGGGAGCAGAGAGTGGGAAAAGTAGAAGAAGATCAAAACAGAGGAGAAGTAAAACAGAAAAAAAAGAAGTAGGAGAGAGTGAAACAAAACAAGTGGTATAGAAAAAATTAGAAGCAGAAGAAGAAGGTGGATGACAACAAGGATATTGGGGAATCCAACAAAACCAAACATGGTATCAACAACACATCTAGTAATCTAAAGATGTGAGACTTAACAGAAGGTAATTTATAAGATCTAATTATTTAGGCTGTGTTGGGATGTTTTACAGCTCTCTAGGTATCTGATAAAAATGTTGTATAAATGTGGGGGGGGGGGGATCATACAGCAAGCTTAATAACTAAGCTGAAGCGTGAATTTTTTATTCACCTGAGGCCTTGTTTTTACTTCCAGACATTGGTCAATTTCTCTCAACTGAAAACACTTAACTAAGAAAAAAGTAAGTAATCTACACTGAAGGTGGAGAGGATAAAATGTGAGAAAATGTGACAGAGTAAATAAAAAAACACTGTATTTATGCTCCAGTGTGTGCAAGGGAGGTTGTGGAGAGAAACCACCGAGAATTCCACCTTTACTCAACACGTTACAGACCGACCCAAATTAGAGCAGTTGTGTGTTCTCAAAGACTAACAGACTGATTTCCCTTCAGGACAGAGCCAAACATACCCAGTACAGCTCAAAGTCAACATCAAGTGTCACAATAAGTTACAAGAGTATCAACAAAGGAGGCCAGTGTGAGGCTAACTTTCCGTATTTTCCCAAACTGTAGCCTAGGCTACAGTTGCCGTCTGCGAGCCCACGCTGTCAGCCCATAATGCAAACAGAGCAGCATCTCCATCATCATGAACCACTGTGTTGTGATGAAACTCCAGAGGGAATCTCTGCGCTTCCAGCTCCACCTTGTTGTAATGTGTCACTGTGTGTAAACACACACACACACACACCTTTTTGAAAAACATGAGCGATACATTTTCCCACTCACACTGTGCCAAACAGCCTTTCCCTAAAATGCAGACACAATGAGAAACAGAAAAAATTTTCAAATGATAAGAGAGGTAATCAAACATTGAGTGACATGAAAATGAGACTGAGACAAGGATGTGACATTGCATCAACCACATGGAACGCATTTTTCCTCTGGTGTTTGTCGTTGGGAACAGATGTCTAAATGGGTCACAGTACCGCTCCCCAGTCTGATAAATATCTGATGAAACCACAGGTATGAATACCTGAAGAGAAAAGCTTCAGTAAACATCTCTATACAATACAAGCACAGCTTAAGATTCCAATCCAATGCCAAGAGTTTCACAATTGAATTCCTTGTCACAAACTGATCTTTGGGGCATTAAGATTAAATATGACCTCTGTGACATGATTTGATTAGGTTTAATTAAAGTGCACCTGAAGGAAGTCCAAACAGTGAGTTTATTTATAGAATATCCATTCTGAAAGAACTCCTACAATAACATTGCTGACGTGTGTGTGCTTCAAATGTCTCATGAGCCTTTTTCAATGACAGACACAAAAGGGAAGTAGACAAAGTGTATCGGGAAAAAGTATTGCCCAGTGACATTTTTTTTGTGTGTGATTTCTTTCTCACTCTTAAATGTTTCAGCTCATGGGTGGCAACGCAATCATGTAACTGTATTCTTTTTAGGACTTTTTTGGGTTTCTCAAATCTCTTTTTACAGCAACTGTATCTTTCTCGTTGAAGTCTTTGATGATGGTTTTGATAAACTTCTCATTTGGAAACTTTCTAACTAGCAATTTCTACTGACATAATAGTGATCTAGTATGTGTTTCCTGGGAAGTAACCAGTGGTTAAAAAAAACCTAATTCTAAGCCCCTCTCCTGAATGAATCAGAGGAGCAGACTTGCCCTTGTTAAGAATAAGCTAGCAATAAAAATCTCTGAAATTATGCTCACAGGTGATCTTGTGAATCGACTAAACATGGTTTTAATGAGGTTTGAGATTAGATGAAGCATCTTATTTCCTTTCATTGCATTTTCAATTAATAGAATGTATTGGATTATTGTCCATAGAAATCTAGCCTTGATGCAAAATGATAGCAGATACAGCACTAAAGTTAATAAAAAACAGGAATTCTCAGGCTCAAAGCATTTGGCAACAGCTGTACTCGTAAAGTGACTGAACATGACCAGTGTATAAAATATATATCCTATGTTGAAAGTAAAATAAAGCCTTTCATTAAAGAAACTGAAGAATGTTGATATTAATGTCAGTTGATACTCAAAGTAGTTTCATGTTACTTCCTTGTTGAAAATAAAGTAACTCATCTGAACAGCTGAAAACTGTAACTGAAACTATGTCAATTTATCTGTCCATAAATGATATAAAATATGTAGACCTTTTCTTTAATTAACAGGAATATGCAACTGAGATCATATTGACAAAGAGTCATGTTTGTTGTTTAGTGAAGTCAATTCGAGCTCATCACTTCTAGGGTCATCAGAAAGTGTGCAGTTTCCCATGTTGGGACAATAACAGGCTATTTTTAGTCGATAGTTCCTCCAGTGAGAGCACAGGTAAAGTTCCTAAAATAGCCACAAACCACCGGTGCTAAAAGAGTTCCCATGCAACATTTTTTGCATGAATATAAGCAAGTCTGTTAAAGTTCTATTAACCTAGTTGGCAAACAATGAAGTAGAAAAACAAAAGAACTTTTAAAAAGGTACGTTTCTGTTCAAATTATGAAGTTCTTTGTTGGATTGTCTCCACGCTGTTCACACGTGTATTCTGTGCTAAGAAATAAACTACCTTTACAGTAGACCCCCTCCCATTTGCGGTTCAGTATTTGGGGATTTCTTCATAGCGCATATGTAAAATATTGGGAAAGAACTGCAGCTTGAGAAGCTGGAATATCTAGATACAATGCTACTTGACACCCTATTGGCTGGCGTTTGCACCGCACCCATTCAAAAAGGGCCATTAAGTTTCTTAGGCACTGATTGGTTGTACTCCTAAGAGCGGAAATAAGGAAGACAGTAGACATTATCTTCTACAGTAGTGCTAAGACGGTTTTCACTGAGCGTAATAATGCATATTAAGATACATATGGTGTGTGAACTATTAAAATAGGCCGTTATAACCGTTTTTAGAGGGGGTCTCGAGTAGTTGCGGAGTTTAACTATTTGCAGACGGCCGTGGTCACTAACCCCTACAAATACCAGGGGTACACTGTATATTTTATGCAGCCCCTTTCCTTTTGGGCTGGAGGAACAAACCAAGAACAAGAGATTCCAAGAGCAAGAACCAAGCAACAGAAGCAATTCATTTTACAGATTTATTCACGTTCGCTGCAACAAGCCAAAGTCCGATGTCAACCTCCGCTATTAATCCTCACGTGTGTTAATCAGAGGAAGCTGTGCAAAGTGCTGGCAAACAGTAACTATTAATAGTCTCAGTCTGGCTTTAAATCACAATCACAAATGGTGGTTTATGTGTTTCATGGAAACCTTCTACAAAGACATGAACTGCTTCAACATGATTTCAAAACAGAGTTTATCCCTCATTTGTTCAGGTCTTTCTTTTAATGTGGCCATTCACTGTTCGCACAGCCGCATGATGTGATGCTAAAGACAAAACTACTTAAAGAGAGTCAGGGAGATGGGATTTATAAGATAATCTTAAGTGCTTGAAACATAAAGGAGAGTTCTCTGTGAACATTAATTTTTCAAATCTCAGATCTGCACATGGCAGAACATGCATTCACCTGCTAATCCCCCCCTCTGATGTTCACTCATCATTACAATCACATCTCAATCCCTACATTTTTATGTCTAATTACAGGCGTCTTCAGCTCAGTAAGTGCAAGTGTTGCTGCAGCTATGGCAATGAAGAAAAACATGTACACAGATCAGGTGAATTTGAAAGACAGAGAAGTGGAGAGAAGTGCAGTGAGAGTAGACTATGTCAGGGCAGGTAGACAGAAAGTTGAAGATCGACTGTCAAATTAATTTTTGACAATGCGTCTGGAAAGTCCCTCATTTGTTTTGAGGCACTCTAAACCTTTCTCACTCCTTTTCTAGTTGTCTGTATGAGAATTATTGACATGATCTGAACTGGTGGTGGTTGTTCACTCCACAGCTTCCAGTCATTTTAACTCTAAAGCACAGATTATAAGGAATGTTTGACGTTGATTGATTCGATTGCGTTGATTTTGCATTTAATCTGGCTCGATTACTCAGAAATAAACAGTCTATATTTATAGTAGCTTCACTTTAGTGGAGAGAAAAATAATTGAAAACTCTTCTTTAGCATACAAAAAAAAAAAAACTGTCCTGACAAAACAACTGACAAAGGACTTCAAGACACCAGAAACGCACAATGCTGAATGGACAAAAACACAATCATCAACAAGTGTGCTGAATTATGTGAAAGCCCTGAATGAAAGCCAGGAAGTCAACCAGGCTAATGAATTCAACCAGTTCTGCCACAAAGAGCAGGCAATTATCTAGTCAGAATTATGCCAGAAGGTTTGACGATGGCGACAAATCGTTCCTCTCTCAACTTTATTTCCCTTTCAGTATCTGCATCATTGTGTCTATTGTTGGTTAAGAGCAGACAGCAGAGGTGGATTTGTACACTCCATTCCTTTACCATTGGATCAGAGAGCCAAAAATAGAAAATCCCTGGAAAAATCATTCAAGAACAGAAGAAGCTTCACATTCTTTCTTTCCCACAGTCTGCTCATCTTCCCTGCAGACATTTACCAATCAGTCATTCCTACCCTGCAATCATGAATACAAGTGTAAACATAGCAACAGGTCCTACAGCAGTGAGCTAAGGTCATGCCCAGGAAGTTTCGGTGAACGAGTCATTAATTGAGGACATGCAGGTAGGGTTCTGGTATCTGTGTTAATCCATCATTTTTTAGCAACAGAGATTTCAAAAGAGGTTTGTCGTACTGTGTCACCATCAGTTGAACCTTTCTTAGTTTCAGTCACTGTTATTTATTTTAATGATAAAACTTTGCCACTAGCTAAAAAAATGACCTTGTGACCTTTATTGAGACTTTAATCCAGAATTTTCTTACCACAAAAGTTGCTAAGAAAGGTGGGGGTGACAGAAAAGGCCGTTCCACACCGAACCACATATGTGCAAGCATTTCACATCAAAAATAATGTGTGACTGCTCCTTCAAAGTCTCTTTTGTATTGGGGTACTGTAGAACCCCAATAAAACTATCTTTTATCCCCCTTTCATCTAAAACTTTTTTTATGCTCCACTAAATGATAAGTGTCACCAATATTATTACTGCCATAGAAAGTCTGAATGCATGATACATAAATAACTAGCAAATATTTACTGCTGTCCAAGCAGTTTTTCGCAATAGGTATATTGTAAACAATTATATTGCAATAACAATGAAATTTCTCTGTGCTGCCCTAACAAAAGAAAAGGCAAACGGTCAGTTATGAGTTCCAACTCAGGTGTAAAATCTTGTTGTTTTTATTTAAAGAGTTTTTGTAGAATTGCCAAAGCGACACATTGCAAACAGATAACAAAACATTTTTTTTTTTTACAAATTTTGGGCATAGATGCAAAAAAAGTTAATTTCAGACACAACAAAGACAACAATATGTAATTTTGTAAAAATGTCCAGAAAAAAACTGTGTGGACAAAGAAAAATGCTACAGGCATTTATAGTGGGCTTCCAATTCAATCACTGCTGCTAAAAAATACAATTTCTTTCAATTACAGCTTTTTTGAGGTTGTGTAATATAAAGTAAAAGTTAATTGTATTTATAAAAATTCAGCAAAGTACCTCTTTTTTTTACTGGTTAATGTGTGATTCTTGTCGCTTAATTAACATTCTATTTTGTAATTTCAATTAATAAAAAGGATTTCTGTTAATTTACTCATTTTAACATTGTATTTCTGCTGTGTGTCTAGTAATTTTTGATTATCTGCTGGTATTAGCTTCCCTTTTGATCTTTTAATAAACATTTTCTTTACTTGTTCTCCATCTAACCCTGTGATGATTCTATTCTGCTCTACTTTTAAAAGATAGATTAATTGTTATCTACTTGCTGTATGTTGCTCTGAGTTTAACTACAGGTAAACAAAAAAAACCTGTTGGATCCTTTTATGACCCGCAACAACTGATAACTTCTTCCCCCTCTGTGTAACTTTTCACACTTTTTTTTTTCCATCAGCAGAGCAGGACCAGATTACTTCAAAGGAAGGTTTTTACTGTAGAGGCTATGAAGAACCTCCCATATGTTGGATAGGGGGCATCGACTGGAATGACGCTCCCAGTAACTGAACATCCTCCGTGTCCTGTTATCAACTTTTTACTTTCTTTAATATAGAAAGTAATTTTACATCAGTTCTTGTTACTTCCCTCTTTCAATGTTAATGGTATAAAAGGGGAGGAGAGAGTAAATTTGTGGAAAATAAGTATTTTATTTAACAATAGTAAAACCAAGTCAAGGGCTGGAGGCTCTAACAAAAATAACTAACACAGCCCAGCAAACAAATCCTGCAGAGGATTTCAAATAAGGAAGAGGAAACAAAACACATTAGTAGTACCATACCCAGATACCTGACAAAAGTTTTCTACCTTTAAAAGAAAACACTAGAATGACTCATTCTACAGTAGTAAACTGGGGAACATAAAGCCCTTTTACTAAAAGATGCTACTTATCTATTACTTCGTACAAACTACTCAACAGAGCTAGGCTCCGTACAACAAAGTTTCCTAAAAAGGTTCTATAAGCTTTATCAGCCGGTCATGGAGTCTACCTGATTACAAGTAGCTCCTTAAGTTATGGTCTATCCACCCTTTTATCCTCTTCCAAGTCGTTTGGTGATGAATCAATCCCATTGGTTCCACCTGGTGAAGAGCGGATGGATCTCCATGTGATGTGGCTGTTGGAACCTTGTGTCGTTTCCACGGCAATAGGACAACAGTAAGGAGGCGGCCATCTTGCTTCAGTGTATGGGTGAACAGTCACTCAATATGAGAGCAAGAGACAAAGAAAGACATGGGCAGAACACAGCAAACTGGGACAAACAACTAAATTATACAATATGACAAACCGTGGCAAACACGGGGGTCATAACAGTTCTTTTTGTTCCTTCTGTGTTTCTGCTCCGTCTTCTCAAACCTCCAGACGGGCGTGGCAGATGGCCCTTTCTGCTGGAGGGTTCTTCCTGTTAAAAGGGAGTTTTTCCTCCCCACCTTTGCTACATGCTTGCTCAGTACAACCTGAAGTCAATGACTTGATGCAATATGTTGAGGTTCCTTAAATAGCAAACTAACTAAAACTTTAAACTGGAATGTTTGTATGATTGTATTGAAATGACTTTTCTGGTAAAGTACCTTCAGATGACATCTGTTATGAATCGGTGTTATATAAATAAATTTAATTAAAGAAGTTTGAATATATGAGACCCCTGTCAAGACCTCCTTGCACAACTATCTTTTTTTCTGTCCTCTTTAACTCCAGCTACCTAAAGTAAAGCTCCTGCCGGTCCATTCAGCTGTGATGTGAACAGTATTGGGATTAGAAGGATTTGGGTTAAGAATGACAAAAAAATTGATACATTCTTCTTCTTCAACTGCCCCTCTTTACTCAGTCATTCCCAAGCTTCTTTCTTTCTCTCCCCAACATCCACGGAGCTCTTTCCCATCTGGCAGCACCCCAACCTTCCCATCCTTCACTGCTTATTTGATAATTGCCCTCCTTGTGCGCAGAGGAAGTCACTGATGAAAATCGTGCACACACTTCCCTGTTCTGCCATTGCTTTTGTAAACTACTTACATGCTTCATGATGTTATTGTTGCAGCTTGGTGTTTTTATTTTGCCGTTTTGTCAACTGCAGGCAGTCATCACCTTATCACTTGCATGACACACTACCTTTGCAGAAGGTCATACAAGGTGCCATCTTTTATTTTCATTACACACAAATGGACGTCACGGTTCTGAGCCAGGTTTTAAAACTTTGTGCCTTCTGACACACAAAATAAATAACTATTCCTTTTGCCGAATTGTTAAATAATCAATTAAAAAAAGAAGTAGACAGCATAAAAACAATCTTTCTTCATGTGCATTTCATGTTTTTCCATTTGTGGGACAGATATATTTGAAGTATTTCATTTTAGTATTTACATTAAATTTCATTTTTAGAGGTCATCTGAAGACTCCACGGTGGAGTTCACACCTAATATGTGGTAATTATGGCATTAGATTCACACAGCCATCTTTTCCGGGAATACTTCACGTCATCACACCTCTCAGAGTCCACCAAGGACCCCCTGGAAAGAAGAAGCTCAACAGCTGCATGGCTTTCGTAGAGACATGCAAGCAGGATCCAGGTTGGGTCCCGCAGTTTCATGAGGGTTATAAAAACCTTCCCGTCTGTCCTTCAGATTCATTAACGGTGTCTGGTTGGTGCAGTTTGAAAAGTGTGTTAATGTGGTGCATTAAGTTATTGAGAAGAAATAAAGTGAGGTCCAGACTTCTGCAAATTTGAAAAAACTACTAACATATTTCCTTCAATATATTTGTGCATCTTTAAAATGAGCGAAGAAGAAAAGTTATCTCCCACTCCCTCTATCTTGAAAATCCTGACTTAAAACTAATAAGAAATTTCTTTTAAAACTCAAAACACCAGAAAAATATAAAAGAGTTAGAAAAGAGCTGAAATTTGATGTTTAAACTTCATTTTCTACCACTAATTTTCCTGGGTAAGCAAACAAACTGTAAGCGACTAAAATAGGGATACGGTGTGACGCAGAAACCGCGGAGGCTTCCTCATGCAAGGACACCGCTGACGCAAAGCCAAACTAACACCGTGAAAGCTGGTTGAACGAAACCGATGAAACACCTACACCTTGCAAGAGAGCACGTTTGTGACCATGTGTGTTTTGCTCTTTGTTTCTATGGCTACACCCCATCTCTCAACATGAGGAGTCTCCTTGAAAGATGGTGTGATGTGGGCGTGGTTGACATTTTCCATTTGTCCCAACCCCTTCAATCTAACAGCTTTCATCTGGAGTGAATTAGAGACATTAGCACTTTCTTATCTCAATGCCTTCCCCCGTGTCTTTCACCATCTTCTCCCCCACGTTCCTGTTTCTTTCCTTTCTTGCATAACAAAACCCACTTTATTTTTTCTCTATACCCAGGAATTCTAATAAAAATAAAATAATAATAATAATAATAATAAATCAAATGGAATATATATATATATATTATTTTTTTTGCCAAGAATACTACCACGTTTGATAGACTTTCCTGTTAAACTAGAAACAGCTGGCTCAGATTCAGGCCCACAGATCGGGACACAGGCTTGTTCTTTTAAAAAGAGAACTGGCCAAGTCCAGTCTGCTCTGTCTGAAGATACAAAATATGTAGGTCAAATTATGGGAAAATAAGAGGGTCTATTAAAATTTGGTTTACTGAAGCTCATTCTGCACACATACAGTACATTACAAAACATTAAACATGTGACCTGACTGTGTGCTATGTGGAGGAAATGCAACAGGCCTGTAAATACAAGAATGTTTCCACAAAGGCTAAAATTAGCTCAGTGTGTATAAACAGACAGGCACACACACAGCCGGTAATCAACATTAATACCAGTCATCAGTCTTAATGTTGTGGAACCTGGGTAGTGATGGGAATTTAATCGTCATTTATCTCTATTATAATGGCTTCAGATACCCTACAGGTTTGACACTGCTCTGACACAACATTATCGGTAAATGGCCTGCATTTGTATCGAGCATTTTAAGTCAGAGGACCACAAAGCGCTTTACACTACATTCAGTCATTCACGCACACATTGGAGGTAAGCTACATTATAGCCACAGCTGCCTTGGAGCATGCTGACAGAAGCGAGGCTGCCGTAAACACAGGGGCTCTGACCACCACCAGCAGGCACGGAGGGTGAAGTGTCTTGCCCAAGGACACAACAACCGAGACAGACGGAGCTGGGTTTGAACTGGCAACCCACCGGTTAAAACTGCAGTCCGGAGTATTTGAGGGAGAGAGATTTTTTGAATCCGACGTACCAAGGCCCCTCCCAAAACACTACTCCCCCAGGTGATGGCAAAGTAGAGTTGTTTGGCCATATGAACAACACCATGTTTGAGATAAGCCAAACACAGCATGTCAACACATAAATCATACAAACTGTCAAGCATGATGGTAGAGGGTTTCTGATTTAGATCATCAAGAGGACAATGGCCCCAAAGACAGCCCCAAATCTTCAACAGAATCAATACAAAAAAAAAGACAAGAATCAAGGTGGTGTAATGGACAGAGGGTTTACATCAACCTGATCCAAAGGCTGTGAAGGGATCTGGAGGCCACCCCACATGGCTTGGGGAATATTTTCATGATGAAAATAATGTATTGTTTACCTCTGTCAATGCTATTTCCAACCTGTTCTGGGAAGAGCACCATGACTTCATCCCCCTGAGTTCTTTTAAATCACAACTAAAAACTCACCTGTTTAGAGCTGACTTTGAGTAATGCTTTCATGTATCAAATGTTCTGCATGTGCTTCTTGCTTTATTGCTGTTTTTACTTTATATGCTTTGTCTGCTTTTTGGTTATTTTTTTATGTTTTCATTCACACACACACACACACACACACACACACACACACACACACACACACACACACACACACACACACACACACACACACACACACACACACACACACACACACACACACACACACACACACACACACACACACACACACACACACACACACACACACACACACACACACGCCTAGGGTCGGCTCCGCCTACGAGGTACTGAATGGGGTGTGGCTGCAGTGATTATCAGAAAAAAGAACACGCAAAATACGTATGTTTAATCTTATTTAATAAAAGAGTATGATTATGATGACAAATTTATCTTAGTGTCTGTATCATATTGTAAACACAAAAATATTTGGTGACAACAGCCAGCATTTAGTACAGTACCGTTTGGATCATGTTCACATGACAATTTGCAACAATTATTCTGTATGATTCGTCATTCTCCTGTTCTTAATAATATACTTCAATAGTCCAACAAAAGCCACTTTTTCATTCTGCTTTTAATGCTTTATTTTTCATTAATCCAAAGTAATTATTGTAGAAAGCAAACAAGTTGATGCTGCACTTTGTCTTTGTCCCTTGCTGACATACAGCTGGCTTAAACATAATCTTTTCCGAAGCCACTGCCCTATTACTTATGAATTACTACCCTAACAGTGGACACTTCCCCGTGTGTGGCCCTCTACTGGTCACATGGCCTTAAATACCATTAGCATATCTTCAGCAGAAATGTATGATTCACACAAATCCAAGTGGAGATGCAAATGCACACATACAAAGACACAAAGGTTAGCAGAAGACAATTGCCTGGGTTCAAGTCCAACCCAGCTCCACCCGCCTCGCTCACCAGGGCGGGAACAGGGGAGCAGGGGTCAGCATGCTGGGGCGGACCGTTTCTGAGAACCTGGTCTTTGAAGGAGGCCTGCAGTAAGGAAGGCTTTTCGGAAAGGGGAAGTGCTCTGCTTGAAGTTTTGGATATCAGTGGAAAGCCTTTCTCCGCTATGCATGGCAGCAGATTCCTTTATCCTGCAATGCTTTTCCTACATCAGCGGAAAGACAGTGTCAAACAAACATGTAGCAGGATTATTTCCAGGAAGTGACAGCAGAAACAAGCGCAATACAATCCCAAAAAGAGAACATAAAGAGGTTATTGCTTGAGACAGAGTTGAAGTATTGTGCTTTATTGCAAAACTGCAACACACGTAGGTGACTATAAGATCACTTTGTATGAAGTGGAAAAAAAGTGATAAGCCAACATGAGCACAGCATGTAGGAAGAAAGTCAGCTGACCTGAACTATCCCACGATCCACCAGCAACCTGGCGAAACCACAAACTAAACCTCTGGCTATCCAGCTGCTTGCTCAAGAACATAACTCGATTATTTTCACAGAAACTCCAGCAGGGAGGACTCTGGGACTTACTCTCAAGTTACAGTTCAAACTAATATGCATTCTTTCAGTACAAGGGCTGACAACGCCTAGACCAAATTGAAAAAATAATGTTATTGTGTATATACAGCGTATACTTTAAGACCAGGATCTACTACGAGACTGTACCATCAAGATGGTTGGAGAAAATATAATAGAATTTAAGTTTCTTGGTAATATTGGATTTGATTTTGTTTTCCAATATCAGAGTTACTCCCACCAATGTGATGGTGTATTCCAGCTTAACAGATTCAAGCATTGTCATAAAGCAAGCATATTCTGCTTGTTTTTAAAATGTAACCTTATCAGATTAAATTTACTTTCATGTCGTGTCAATACAATACACAAATACAACCAAATCACCAGTTACAAAGCTCATTAAAATAGATCGGCACATCAAAAAGAGCTTCTATACTAATACCTAATTAGGTTAGTATGAAGATGGGCTGCGAGCCTGAATTGTTACACTTAATAAAATAAACCTTTTTCAACAAAAAGGGAGCAAAAGGTAAAAAAATGTATCCCAAGTTTCTCAGATCATAAAAAATGTGTTATTAATAACCCAACGAAACATAGATCATTACAAGAGCTATCAGTGTTTTTTGTTTTTTTTTCAAATGAGTTTATAGTAGAGCTGCAAATCATTAGAACTCAAATCTGTGTCAGTTGTGTGTGCTTCTTGCAGAGTCTCCATCCAACAGGCTGAATATTACATTAACACCTTAAGACTTTAAGTATCTAAGTCCTTGTTTACATCGAGTTGGTGTAGTTCGGTACGCTTTTTCGACTGTTTCAATATTAAAAGTGTCCCATACAACTGGCCCATACCGCAACATTTCTGGGCCCCCTTCAGCTGTTGGTCCATATTATAATGGTATGGTACAGTTAGGGTGGAGTAACTGGCCTCACACAACACAGTCAATTGATTGGGGGATAGAAAAAGTTCACTGCTGTTGATAAGCATGCGACATACTAGTTCGCCATTTTTGTCGTTGCAGTAGTATGATTCAATGTTAGGTATTTGGGTTAACCCCGCCTGCCCAGTGAGAGCCCAAGCAGAAACGCTCTCCTGAATACGCTGGACCATAAAATACCTTACCGAACCACACCAACCCATGCTGTACTGCTCAGTGGAAACATGGCATTAGCAAACAATTACTGTAGTTCAAACAGTCCTTGGAGAAATTATAGCTCACACAAACAGCCACTACCTTTTTTCACACGCTTTGGAACCTGGGTCATATAGAACGATGTGGCTAATTTATAGATTTTTTTACTGGCTAGCAGCCTCCAGGTGGCACTATAGCAGGAAGCACAAAAGTGAGACAGACATGTGGGGAGAGACATGTAGTGCTCTCCAGGTGGAGCTTGGGTGGAGGTGGCGGTCTTGGCCTTGCCTCCTCTGGGCGCCCTGTGTGGGTTCCTCGGTTGCTGCTGTTGATGTACCGCTGCTGGTGCAGATGGCTCCTCTGATGGCGTTACCTTGTATGGTTCATCTTCACTCTGCCCAATGTCCTTTTTTACAATTGCTTTTAACTGTGTGTGTTCATGGGAGTTGGGTTGGAGGGAGGGGGGTATAACTGTGACAATGCTTTTAAATCTGTGGGGGAGGGGTGAGAATGTAGTTTTATGTGGGGTGATTTTAATCTGTAAAGCAATTTGTGATGCAATTCTTGTATGAAAAGCACTTTACAAATAAAGTTTGATTTGAAAGATTATGCACCGAAGAAGACACTACCGGTAGTTTTCATGCACACACCCTGATCATGGAAAACACACGAAGAAATGTAGCTTTTATATTACTTAATTAAGGCAATCAAGCTGGCCACCAAAGAAGGAAGTAGAGCTACTGCACGTAAGCTTGACAACAATGAATCGATGGTGAGACGGAGGAGGAGGCAGCGGGAAGAACTGAATCAGAGTAAAAAGACGACAAAAGCTTTCAGAGGACATAAAAACACTGAAGAAGACGACTTCAGTGGCTTTAGTGAGGAAGAGGAAGATAGCAACCAATGACTTTTCTGGTACGCTAAGGCATATATCTGAATATATATTGAAAAACACCTAAAAACAGTATTTAATCAAAACTCGAGGAGACCAATCTTTCCAAGTTGTTGAATGTGAAAAGCACTGCTAAACTTCCTACAGAGCTTGAACTCTGTGGATACTTTTTAAAAGTAGCTAAATACATTTTTATTCCAAAAAGCTTATAGTTAAACCTTAGCTTTTATGATATGTATTTATGATTGTATTATGTTTGTTTTCTTTACTGTACATCACTGTCATTCTATTGGGTTTGCCCTTCTTGTGAAGGACTTTGTAACCATTGTCCATGAAAACGTGCTATATGAATAAACTTTTTTTTTACTTACAAAACTGTGTAATTAAGTAAGTACTTGAGTGTACATGTTTCTGCCTAAGCGGATGCACTGACATTTCTGTAAATTCTAATTATTTTTAATAAGTCTGCTGCTCACTTGTCTCCTGGTCTATTTCATACTTTTGTAGCTCTGGTTGTGTTGTACCCATCGTTTTTAGGAAAGAAATCAAAGTTTCTCCTGTAGGACCTGTTATACAAATCTTACGTTAATTCATCAGAATAAAAATTTAAAAAAAAGTCAGCTGAGCCAAATAGTAATTCAGACAAAAATCTCATAAGATTTGGGCATTTTTCTGACTACTATCTCCATCATTTATGAAAATACTTAATGACAAAATAAACTAATGCACAATGGTTTAGGAACATTGGTACAACATGAAACGTTTACAACCACTGAGGAAGGAAGGAATGCGGTGAAAAGCAATGGATGGATATGAGTCTTACTTTATTTAAAAGTTTGCCAGTGTTAACAGAGACCTTTCTTTCACAAAGGATCCTAGAGGGATGCACTCCGTATACTTTATTAAAAATCTGTTTTGCAATTTAAACATCATTTGATCAAGAGATTCCAGTAAGTTTTGGTCCACAACCTTATGAGTGCATTACCGGTCTATGCAAATGCAAGCCCACACTCATATCTGGTGTCTCGTCTTGTTTATGTTTTCACAGAGTTCTCTGTCCACACCTCTACACTGTTCTTCCACCCAAGCAGCCAAACTTACAACAACCTCAACTCTTAAACTCTCCGCTTTCCCGGTAAGGCTGACCACAACCTGTCCCTACTGGGTCATCTTACCCATTTACCACATGGTAGTGGGTACAGTGCTTCTGAACACAGAGCCATTCAAGGCCTCGCGCATATGAAATCTCTTCCGTTGCAGAGATGCTTTACACTTTTTCTGCATATTCACATATTCATCACCCAGTGTTCATGTCCTGTCTGGTTGATACTGAAGGAAAACAAGGCACAGAGACAGTATTAATAAGTTATCAAAGTGCTTCTGTTATTGATTCATAGAGACCAAACAAGGGTCAGTACATACCATTCAGAATTGGTTTTGATTTCAAAATATTGGCCTATGTCAGTTTTCTGATATAAATGCTCCATGCCTTTTTCCTCTCAGACGAAAAATTGTTGTTGAAATTCATCAAGAAAGAAAAGCTGCTGCCATTGCAACTGACAGTTGAGGGATTCTGCTGAGACCTGCCAGTCACGTAGCCTTCATGGATCATCTCCCAATCTGACAGCTAGTATCAACAGACGCTCACATAGAGAAATGAGAGCTAGTATTGTGTCTGTGACGATCTCCTTAGTGCGGTTACACTTGTAAGCAAACAACAACATACCAGAGTGACACAACTGGTCCTCTGCCAAGTCTGTGCTGGCAGCCACTCCTGTCAGATAATCACAAGCCCATTGAGGATGATGGTTTTTACAGTGTTTCTGTTCTGTTTTCTGAGCGTGGAAAAGCTCTGTGATTGTCTGAATACGTTTCGGTGCAGCGTGTTTAAACAGCCGACATGTACAGTCGCTGACGGCATCAGTTCTTTCAACAATGTCCTTCGGGATGGGATTATCGTCTGAATTATGACAGGATTTTAAATGTCTTTGCAGATTAAACAATCACACCTCAAGGTGGAGGCTTTACATAGGCTGTCTGATAAGAGATAATACATTAATGCCAATGTAGAACAGAAAATACATACAAAATAATAATAATTTGAAGCATGTGTGGTAACGATATTTATTGCAATATATTTTCTTTAGTTTATATATGTCACAATGACTGTTTGTGAACATTTTCACATACCAGACACATTGCAGCAGACCATTGACTTCAAAAACGAATTGAATGCCATCATCTATTGTGCAAAATGCATTTAAAAAATACAAAACCTTTCAAATATTTTTTTAAATTCTAAATTGCTGAAGCGCAAAGTGTAAAAAGAGAAATAACATTTCTTCCGTCTTTCTTCAATACTTATTTTTAAATTCAATATTGCACAAAAAAGAAGATGCATTGATTTGAACTCAAAATGCATTAAATTCAACAGGCTTCTTTTCCGTTAAATAGAAAACAACAAATTTTAAACTTACAATATCTAGTGTAAATACGAACACTGAACATTAGTATTTATTCTCCTTGCGTAGCTGGTACAGAGTAGGTGCAGCTTGATGACATCATCAACATGTACAATCGGGATAGGCTGGTTTAGTCAAGATCTCTACCATTGGCTAATTTCATATAATTTATTATCAACTTATACCGTTTATATCCTCCACTAATAATTTATGTGTATATGTATATACACATACAGGGTAAGGTATAAAAACTGCTTAAGTTTGGTTGGTTGGATAGTAGGGCTTGACCATAATTAAATAAAAATATATGTCGATTGACAGACGTGTGGTGCGATAGGGGAAAAAAAAGGGTAAATAAATATTTCAATAAAATTCAATAATTTTTGAACCAATACGGGAAGCACATGAACCCTCAATGTAACAAAATGAACAAAATAAAACACAAGAAATAGTACGGTCAGCAAAGTTGTCGTGGCAGGACCTAAGCAGGGCACCCTTCCCGCCACACCACCCAGGACCACTGCGAAGCGGTGCTGCTGTCACGGTAGCGTAGAGACAAACGCAACACACCCGGGCCACGCTGCTGAATAAAGGGTTGAATTGAATTTAGTTTTTGTGTGTACTTGATTAAAATTAGTTAATTAAATAGCATAAAGTGACCAGAGCTGTACTTAAAATATTCTACATTTTTTGTTAGTTATCAGTAATTATCTATATCAATCAATAACTTTTCTTTTTATCGATATGCTCTTTTCTGATATTGTTCAGCCCTTTTGGATTTATTTATTTATTCGAGAAACACAAAACATTTTGACACCAAAAATTTCAGATAGAATAAAAAACAAGGCCAAAACAGTTTTACCGCTCTATATAAAGACAATTGAAATACAGCGGATTAGCTTGAACATTATCTTCTGTTTGGGAGATGGGTTTATACAATGTACTTCTAGTATAGTGCTTAGGATCTATCCCAAAGAGAGCTGTTCAGGAAAGAAGAATACATTAAAACCCACTCGCCAAGGGCTAGAATTATGTACTAAACAAGTTTTTATTTGAACCATTTATTTTCCAGGAAGAATGTATCTAAAAATAACTTACACCTAAGTGATTTTTGAGAACAAGTACTGACATACAATTTTGTACAAATTGAAACAATAATATTTGGTTTAATGTCCTTTATGAAGTTTCACCTTGACATCACCCTTTTTTTAGCCATCAATTTCTTGCATAACTTTAGCTAAATATTTGACAACAGTTCTTATTTATATTGGCAGACTTTATTTAAATTGTTTAGTTTCCTGGTGGGCTGAGCAGGTGATGGCACTGTCATCTTGCAACAAGACGGTCCTGTGTTCAAATCAAAGCCTTTGGTCTTACTGCATGAAGTTCACATGTTCTCTTTATACATGCATGGGTTCTTCCTGGGTACTCCGGCTTCCTTCCATGGTTTAAAAACCATGACTGGTAGGTTAATTAGTCTCTCTAAATTGCCGTTGGATATGAATGTGTGACTGTATGTGTAATGGTTATTTGTCCTGTGCGTCTTTGTGTTGCCCTGTGATGGACTGGTGACCTGTACAGAGTGTACCCCACCTCTCGCCCACTGACAAACTGGAAATAAACACCAAACCCCCTGCAACCCTGCAAGAATAAGCAGTTATACCCAATGGATGGAGGGTTTCCTGGCATAGCCTTGACTTTCAAGCATCAAGTCAAGTCAAGTTGAGATCAGTGCTTTAGGATGGCCAATGTGGAAGCTTAATGTTGGCCTGCCTTATCCATTCCTACCAGCACCCTGAATTGTGTCTAGGGATTTGGAGAATGTTCTTCTTCCTCTTTCCCTCCACCTTGTACAAGAGGCAGAGTAACATTCCCTCACCACGATGCTCCCATTGTCTTCTCAGCGTGCAGTACAAAAATAACCAGGGTTTTAGGCTTCGCAACATCATTGACCGCAACAAAATCCTCTGACATTACATGTGCAACCTGTGTTTACACTCAAAAGCAGCATGGATGCCCTCAGAGCTGTGTTGGCATTATTAATTGTCCAAGCCCTTTTTGCTTGCTTGTTTGTTTTTACAAGCTCAATTCCTGTTCTAATTAGAAGTTAGAAAGTTATTCTGATTGGATAGGATAGGATATGCGGAACTACTGCCTACAGGTTTGGCATGCCTGTGAATGTGCTTAACAATGTACTTATGTGGTTAAGTGTGGATGGATTTTTTCTTCTAAAAACGAGGTGGTGTGGACCCAAAATTTTTCCTCGATGGAAGGGGGAGGATATTCGGTTTTACAAAAACCCTGCTACCTGTGTACATAGCCTCGCACCTTTACTGAATTGCCAGGACTTCCACATTTTTCATGGAATTGAGGTCCGTCAGACATCTTATTTTCATTACCATTAAAACTGAGCCTCTTTAAGACATTATTGCAGTTCTATCTTGTGTGATCATTTCTTTCTAGAATTTTTTTTTCCAAACAAAACATTTACGACATACACACACATGATGACTATATGTGATTTTTAAAAAAAATTTTATTTAGAAAAGCTCTGATTACTAGACCAAAACACAGACCTCCCACCGGTAGGAGTGCTAATCACACAACAATCCTAGTTTCAACAGGAAGAGGGGGAGTTGTGAATGCCCAAACCCCAAATAAACTAGGTGCTCACCGGAACTCAGTCTCTCTTGCCGCTGGACTGCCATTGGGAGAGAAATTGGCGCTTTGGGCTTCTATTCTCGCTGGTGAGAGGAGGAGAGCAGATCCAAACTCACTGGATCCAACAAACACAACAGACTGCTGATCGTTGATCAGTTGAACTGTATCTGGCCGATGGAATAAATCCTGAACCTGACTTGTTCAAGCCCTGAAGAATGAATCTTTGAATTACAGATTCGACCAAAACCCTTTTCAAACAGGCAATGAAAAACGGTACTTTTCCAGACTTCATCTGTTTTGCTTTTGAGTCTGAAAGAAATCTTCCGGACTTTTTTCCGGATACCCTTTACCGGTAACTTTACGGATGAAGACCTAGTAACAAGAGCAGACTTTTCACGGTATGGTGTTTGCTTTCAGATCAGGAAATGTTCCAGAAAAGCTGCAGAGGTGTGGTGCGGTCGGGAAAAGGAGAGGGGGGCAGGGAACGCTGTGAGCGCACACATTGATGACGTATAAATGCCACTATTTTCTTTTCAGCTTCTTCATCGATGTCTCTTAAGCGTTTCCATGTGCGCAAAATTGCACACATCACAAAGAAGAGCACTGTAAGTAGATCGGCTGTTTCGTCGGCCATCTTTGCAATAATCACTTTGTTTGGGGAAATGACATGTACACCCGCCACACTAAGTTTACATCATATCCACATACAATCATGTAACATGAGCTACTCTGTTCCACCTGAGTTTTTCCTTTGTTCTTTGGTGCTAAGCTAAACAGAGTGGCTCTAAGCTGTGCCACATACGATAGCTCTGCAAGCTTGTTCTCATTAGTGTGGCCTGCTTTTGCAAACTGTTCGCATTCATAAACAATAAGAACTGCTATCTATGGTATTCAAAATACATATCGGCTTTAAAAAAAAGATAGTTTAGCACCGTATAAGTCCCTTTAAAAAGTACTAAATTAGATCAATCACTCCAGTGACCGATCCATAAAGTAGAATCAATTCTCCAAAGGTTATTGATTTCTAATTAGGCAAATGATTTAATGAAACATTACATCCTCCAAAGAATGTTCTTGGTCCTCACGTCCGCTTTGCATTGTGAATTGGTTGTTTGATCACAAACCATAAAGGTGCTAATTAGTCTTAAACTAATTACAATTAAACTAATTACCAGACCAACTTATTAAGACCAACTTAGCTTCAGTCCCAAAACTCTTCAAAACAAGCCTTGGTCTTTAACCATACAAATTCATATTGAACTGTGACATCAGAATTAATTTGTTGGTTATTATTAGGGATGTAAGAAAATATTGATACGCCGAAATATCGGAATATTTCATGTCACGATACTGTATCTATATTCAAAAGTATTGTATCGATTTTTGTTAAAGAATTTAAATGGAACCATTAATGACAGTAATTTCTGAAGTAAAATTAAAAGTATGACTGGTAGTTGGTGTCTGTTTTCACCTTCTTCGTTGGATCAGCTAGATCGAATAAAACTGAATGTGTTGTATGAAAGTATGAAACAGGTTGGTGCTTAAAATGCTTTAAATGTTTTCCTTTTTTACTACATCTCTTCACATATGTGTAATTTTTTTTTCTTTATAAAGTAGGAAAAACCTTAGTTTTGTTAACTGTACTTTCGTTATTTTACTACACTAATACATTATAAGTTGCAACACGTTGTACGTTTCAACTTGTAATACATTTCACGCAGCTGTGTCAATCACTGAAAGAAATAACGAAGCGGCCACTTAAATGGGACCCACTGTACTCACCCGGGCTTTTTAATACGTGGCACCCGGTTGCACGTAAGGGAAAAAAAAAAAAAGAGACTGATGAACCGAGCTGCAAAGCACAACAATGTATTTTCGTGGTGGACCAGTCGCTGAAGCCAAAAAGTAAAAAAAAAGAAATAAAAAAAAGAGTGATGAACCGAGCTGCAAAGCACAACAATGTATTTTCGTGGTGGACCAGTCGCTGATGCCAAAAAGTAAAAAAAAGAAATAAAACTTGGCATCCGGATTTTGTCCTCAGGAAGGCGGTCAGGATCCACCTGCTACTCCAGGTCATTCTCCTCCCAGGTAACAGCCTGTGCGGCGATCCTCGCTCGCTTTTCAAAACACAGGTGAAACGATACTCACGGCGCGGTAGCACGGGGCAGACAATCATCTGCCTCGCGCTGCCTGTCTGCCGCTCACAGTTTTGCTAGAGACGTGTGCGCCGCAAGTCATCGCTGGCGGTGTTCCGGCCAGTGGGTTTTGCTGTCCTGTCTCAGCTCCTTTTAAGTGAAGCCTAACAAGTTTTTGCGCACCTGTAACAAAGCAGCTGATTGCTGCGCTCCTCCTCCTGACTCATCCAGATAGGTTGTTTTTCTCTCTGAGCTTTTATACACCAAATCCACACAAACAAACCATGCAAAAAATATACAAATATTTCCCACTGTGCAACACATACACATTAGTTAGCCTATATTCTCAATGTTACAGAGCAGTCCCTGCAAAGATTTTAGTTAAACTATAGAAGAGACTATAGGATTAGTGTGTCTGACAGGATGGGGGGCGTGGCAGCACGATGGTGGCTCTCCATCGTGATGTCGGTCAGCCATCACGATAGACTATGACATTGTCCATCGGCACAACCCGAAAACTTGGTAATTTTGACATAAAATTCTTAATTTTATTAATACTTGTCCAAAGCAATTATTCATGGCCAAAAGCTACATATCTGTGTCACAACTGTACTGTTCATGTCGCTAAAAATTATTTTATATGTCTGCAATGAGAATTTGTTTTAAACTGATGCTTCCCAAGGACATACACACTTCCATAATGCTTAGCTGTTAGCTTAAGGCCTGGCAAAAACTCTGAACAGGGCATGAATTGGCTTTTAAGTTATAAAGTATGCAATTAACAGACACGTTCATGTTCAGGGTTTATTTTGTGCCAATAATTTTGATGATAAACCACTCAACTTTGTGACAGATAGCATAATTACTGATATTTATATGTCATTTATACTTCCCAGAAACACCTACCTCAGCTTACAACCTACAAAAGCAATAAAAATCTTCAGTTGACTTCCAAAGCCAGATTTATGTTTGTATCAACCCCTGAGCAACACTCAAGTGGTTAACTGGTGTTTCTAGATAGTAACTATACATCTGTCCTTTTACAACAATGGCTAAGAGTGTCTCAGAACCAAGCTAAGACAGAATAAACATAAAACGGATGGCTCATTTCTAAAGGTTTTAACACTAATAACTTTAAATTAAACCAAATACAGAAATATCCCCAGTAAGATCCATTAATCTGCAAAATAAGTAATAATAGTGCTGAGTCTTGTGTGGTTATTGTGGAGCATATTTTCTTACTTAACCCACCAGTCAAAGCCAATAAGTGAGAGAAGAACTGAACATAACCATGAAAAACGGCTGCAACACTACAGTTACCCATAGCTGCTCCATGTAACAGCATGTGAGGGAGTGTTCTTGTAGATCTCCCCAAGGGCAGTGAGGTGGTGACTGACACTGGTAATGCCTTCATGTCTCCTAAACCTGAGCAGGGCCTATATATGCACACTGAATAAAGACATGTCAAAGAGGAGCAGTGAAAGGGAGAAACATCTGGCCCCGAGATGTTCCCCCCGGCTCCCCATCCGAGGGCTCAGCTTCCAAAACGATACAAGTTACAACAGAATCCAGGGAAACAAAAGACGGCGAGGCGGACCTCTCTGCAACGGCAGGCATCAGCAGCTGTGGAGGTTCACGCTGAGCATGGACCTCACAAATGCTTTGACATTCCTAGCCCTGATCACAATTGCTTTCTTTAAATTACTGGACCTCCAATAACTTGGCAAAAACAAGGTACACACTTTGTACCAATTTTTACTATAATGACTTTAATCTTTTTTAATGTCCAAAAAGAAAAAGGCATTGGACCCTATGAGATATGGTATATCTGCAGCTTGGAGTGGACATTTTTACAATACTGCTGTAACAAATGAGTAAAATTATGATTTAATAATAAGCAAACCAACGCCGAGTCTTCTAATGTAATAATTACAATTTAATTAATAAAAAATGGAATCCAAATTCTTTAAAGAAATTAGAAAAAAAAGGAGTGACAGACATACGTAAATTAAAGCGACGCTTAGACCTCATATGAAAGAGCACAAATAGCAATTTATAAATAAATTTTAAAAACCCTCTAGCAATAAAAAAAAATTTAAAAAAGAAAGAAAGAGCTTGGGGAAAAAACGTCTTATTTACCATAGTGTTACACATGTAAAACCCTATATTCATGGTAAATATTAAGGAACAGAACAATGTTAATTACCATAACAGATACAGTGCATTAGCCCACATAAATGCCTCAATAAAATAGAAAAGAATCCTGAATATCTTATGTAACTGATCATCTTTTAACTATCATTAAGGTGCTGTCTAGACTCTTAAGACTCTTTTTTCTAACCATTAATAGAAAGTAGGATAAAATATCTTGTTAACTTCCCACAGCCTTTTCTGTTAAGTGGATGGACTAAATGGGAAGTCAAACAATGTCTGGTGGCCTCCACTGTTAGTGGTTAAGTTAAATATTAATAATTGAGGAACAGTTTTCAATATTAATTTTTCTATTAGAATTTTTGTGCTATTGTCACTTTTCTCCAAACAAATTGCAGAAATGTTCATTCACCCTGTATTTTCTATACACATATAATCTTTTCATGGTTGTGGGGGCACTGGTGTCTATCTAGGTGATAGGCACAGTTCACCCTGGGCTATCAGGGCTTAACACTGCACAGATGGACCAGTTGAAACAGAAAGGCCCTAGTTGGGAAAGAAAATGAAGGACTTTCTTGAAATGAATGCTAACAGAGCCAGTGTGCAGCCTGAAAACATTTTTAAAATGTGATAAGTTGTCAGATTTTCTATGACAAAGTAGTAAAAAAAATAGAAAAAAGGTTTGAATTACTTTAAGAAATTAAGATATTTAAATCAAAGATATTATTGTCTTTTAACCTAAAATCAGGATATACTGTTGACACTGATAAACATTTCACAAGTGACTTCCATATAAAACGTTATTCTCATCAATACATCCTACTTTATAAATAGATAAATGTCAAGTCTCAACATTATTTTTTAAATTAACTAAACTACATATCATAAATTCATAATCTATCTACTTTGCTCTTAAACCACATCCGACTGATTAAAATCTACAGCTTTGTATTTTATGGGCATAGTTGTTAAGCTGTCTGACTTGGAACATACTTAAATATCATTACAATTTGAGGTCAGAATTGAGGCTTGCGATTTTACAACAAATAAACAGTAAACTAAATTAAATTTATGTGCAAACAAAAGTGCCTCCACATGCTGAGCTAGTTCTCTTTCTAATACACATATATTTCACACCTGTGTTTGATGGCAGAGAATGTTCTGGCAGGCAGGTTTATGTTTTTATTGAAGTTCCACAGTTTACACTCTTGCTGCCCGGGGCACGACACTTTAATTTGAGCATAATAAGCTTAGCACAACAGATTGGTTTCACTGCATAAGGCGGAACACTTCGACTTTTATTACAACAGGCATCGCTTGGAGAATGTAAATGTAAACTCTTTGCTGCGGTGGCCTGGGCCGACCACACATCTATAAACAGTCCGAGCTGAGATTGCTAGCTCAGCTTCATGCCAGAGCTGATATTACCACATAGTGGCATTGGGATGCTGGAAGGATTTATCATGGGAACACTGAATTCCCAGGTGGCTACATCGAAATGATTACCTCCTCAGAGGAAAGAATGAACCCTGCCCTGACCAAAGTTTTTCAGTTTTCTCCATCATTATGTGCGTAATTAAATGAAGGAATGACCAAAGTGCTGGAAATGTCAGAGGGCTCAAACACTTTGGTACGTTGTGACACTTTGATTAAAGTTCAACTATGTCACAAAAAGAAAGGAAAACAGATGTTGCAGAGAGGCAGAAGAATGCAACCGGCACAAGTTCTCACACAAAAATAAAACAGAGACGTCCACTCCTCCCTGTTCTATTTCATGTTAAATTCTGAGTAATCACTTTGCATACGTGTGTAGGTGTGTGTTTGTGTGTGTGTGCATGTGTAAGAGTATGTGTATGCTGCTGCGTAAAAGAGACGGTGTGAAGAGAGCAAAGAAAAGTAAAGAAAACATTGGGGTGTTTTCTTTGGAGTTTGCCCACACTGAACGCAAACGGAGAACAAATCATCGCCTGACTGATCACGCTCCGTTCTCTGGTAGATGCCGCTTATCACCAACTCACGATCCCACTTCTCTTTGTGATGACTGTCTTTAGTACACGCAGCATATCAGACCTATGTCAGGGTCACTTGCTACAGTTTGAGCATGTCTGTGACGCGCCATCTGGAAAGTGGGCACTTTCCACAGGCGTTTACATGCCTCAGAAGGGGCCTGCCATGGTTTCTTTGTAAAGAAAACAGCTGTGGGGTATTTTTGGACCAAATGGTTTTCTACATATGCCTGACTCAGCTTTATTGTGTTGTATTCTGACACATTTAAAATCTAAAGCTGTAAATCACGTGAATGATAAACTGATCAACAAACTAAACTGCCTGAAAATCAATTTATTTATATAAAGTAATAGCGTTTTCATACAAAATATAGGAAGTAAAATCATAAAATGTTAAAATTTGGGAAGTTTCAGTAAACATTATCTTTGAGTGTTAGACTTTGATACTGAGTAAACAAATGTTGGATTTTATCAATTTTGTCATCATGATCATTTATTGTGAAAACATGGAAAAGATATAGCCTAGTTAGAACAATACGTTTTTTTGTAAGAATGTAAAACATTTCAAGTTCAGAAAAGCCATCAATCGCTCCATCTATACATATTCAAAAGTTTTCAGTTTGTCATATGAATCAAGATGCCTCTTTATTTAGGGTCATTTTTGGCCAATTTCGTCTTTGCTCAGGCCTGTATAGGTCCAAACATAAATGTAAATGTCTCACAGTATTCTTCATGACAACACAACCTACCCCAATGCAGCTCAGGTGGTGTAGTTTCTATCCATGGAGCTTCCATGCCCCTCCAGTTGATTAATGAGAAATGATGCCACTTAAACCGGATCAAACCCATTCTTCCTCCTGTACAGCCCCATATGTTTAAAGTTCCTTGTTAATACACACATGATAACAATACTGTCCAAGCAGCTAAATAACAGCTACATTTTTCCATGGCTCAATCCTAGCATGAAATAAATCTTAAACAGTTCCGATAGACATTTACCGTCATCAAATTCATTCAGGTAAACATTTTATGTTCCAACAATAAAATGCATCATTTTAAATTACCATTTTGTTCTTCAAACAATATAATGTTCATGTTTGTACAATATAGTTTCACACGTCTATAATACTAATATTATAAGAACTTAAAGTTTGTTATAACGTGTTATTATATTGTTCAAACATGAAGACAATAAATAAGAACAAGTCAGTAACTGATAGAATATTCCTGAAATTCTACATCAAGTATATATATATATATATATAGTTACAATTACACAAACAAACAGTGTGCTATTATATCCACTCATTCTTGCATTAGTTTGGTTTGGTGTGGAATGCATTAGATCAGAGCTGTATCTACTGAGTTTCTGTTTTGACATCTAAATAAATAGCAATAAAAAGACATACGGACATTCTCTTGGAAATTTGAGAAGTAAAAGCTTATTATTAATGTATTGTTTGCCAGACTGCAGGTACCTGGAAGTGACATGTGCACTGTGACAATTCAGTGCAAAAACATAGTTTCAGCCTGGATACCTGAATATTGTTAAGCATACTTCATCTATCAACAGCTGCCACTAGCAAGATGGCATAAAAAATGGGCTTAACCCCTAAAGATTACCCCAAGATCATTTAAATGATTGCACCACTGTTGGCTTATTTTTCTGATAATGATGAGGAAACCAGGTTGCACTGTAATAAAAACAATTACAGAAATCCATCTGCGTAATATGCTCATAGGGTGCCAAGCGGTTCCAGGCTTCAAGTCAACAGTTAGAGGTCGGAGGCCTCCTGACAGTTCAGTACTCATCTGCCTCAGCCTGTCTGTCCATCAGAATAACCCGCCCCACCAGACGCCAGCGCAGATGATTGATGGTCCTGTGGAAAACTGAAAACCCTTCTTCACAGTGACAAAATCAACCATCATAAATAACACAGACACGCTCATTTATCTCAGTTTGCAATTAGATTCTCACAGTGCCAGATAGTTTTCTTGTCACTACTGGTGATACCAACGTTAACAATGATAATGATGAGGAGATGATATGATCTAACCAATCATTCTACAGCAGCCCTGAAGGCAAAGGGCAACAGACATTTCAAGAGCCCTGGCACACCTGTTTCACCTTTTGTGAAGACATGTGAAGCACTCGATGTGTGAATTAATGACTCCGGTTGAAAACAAGCACTCAAGTCTAATGTTAGTCCTGTATGACTGTTAAAAACGAAGTAAAAACGATTTCAATTGACCCACCTGAATAAACAAAAACATTTTTTTTTAGAGCTATGACAAGTTAAAAGAAAGGACCTCTACATTTTCCACTGAAGCAGAGCTGGAAAAATCTATCAGAAGGAGAAGCCAAGGCAGGAAGGCCGAAGGAAACAATGAACATGTGCTGAGAGTTTGATTAATGATCTTTTTGCCATTTGCCACTCATATGTCTGGCAGGAGCACACTCCTGGACAGAAGGCACCGGCAGCGTGTGTGTGTGGCCAAACACTCACCTTATGACAAAAACTCACAGAGCGAGAGAAAGAAGTTTGGTCACAGACACACAGAATACTAAGTAATGAGCAAAGCAGCTATATCAGTATTTTTATCTATATTATGCCAATTGCCTATACATTGTTTTTGGGAAATATAAATTTGAAACACTTCAGCCTTTTTTTACAAACTAGCATTGAAAATAATACTTTTTTTAGAAGTTTTCACAAATTAACTTTCATGTATTTATTATACATGTGCAAATCTAGAATTTCATGTTTGCAAAAACGTGGGGGAAAAAAAGGGCTAACCCCCATCTTTCCTGGAATCCGTAACATTGTCCTCCGCGAAAAATGCTGCAGCATCTACACAGAAAACAAACCATGTCTGTAGCCTATAGTGGAATAGAGTGATTTAACAACCAGTCTGTTCGGATACTGATTATACGGAAATTGTGCTTGGAGCACAAGTGGATGTTGGATCTGCGCTGACATTCCGCATTAGGTTTTTAAAAGCGGTGGGGACAAAACTGCCAATTCTAAATATTATTGGGGACATGTCCCCCGCAAAAATGACGCCTTAGTAGATGGTGAGTTAAAAAAAAAAAATCTTGTCACATAAAAGATTATTTTTAATTATACAAAGTTATGTCAGCTATCAGTAAAGAGCCTTGTGCTGATGTCTAATAAAGTAAGTTGTTTAAAGTTTATTGAAATTACACAGACTTACGGAAAATTATTTCATTTCATTATTTTATAAAAATGTTGTATATTTTGTTTACAGAATTACCCATTTGCAGATCTGCATCAGGTATTTAAACAATGTTTACTTTTTAGGAGATTAACTAGAGCTTTATACATTCTAGCTTTCCAGTTCCCTTTGGTCAAGGCTCTGGGGGGTGGGGACAGGTGCCTCTGCCTTCATCTGCGGGGACCGCCCCGCAGCAGTTCCATGCTGCAGATGCATCAAGTGTAAATTAAGGTAAGGGGTAAGGAAGACAGATTGTTGAGGATGAGTTCAAGTGGTAATAGCAGATTGTATCAGGATTGGGTTAAAAATACACACACCCACACACAACAACAACAACCGAGATAGTCCCTACAGACACTGAAACACGGAAATATCAAGATTTGAGCTTTTCAGGCAAAAATGGATTGTAGCTGACAATATTTAATCACGTGAATGGTTTTGGACGATGGAAGAAGTCAGAACATACAAATTCCACACAGAAAGGCCCGAGTCAGGATCTAAACCATGAATCTTCCAGCTGTGAAGCCACAGTACCAACAACTGCTCCACCATCCACCTTGCTGGCATTAACAGTGCATGGGGTGAGATGCATGGCCTTAGAACTTTCAGGTGGCACTGAGAAACTTTCATATCCTTGTGGTTAATATAACTAAAGCATCTTTAAAACGACTGTCTTTATGCACGATGTACAGCACCACAGATGCAAAGGTAGGAACCTTCGAGGATTTCCAGCAAATATGCAGGTAGATCTTGGAACTATAGAGAAACTAAACCCTCTACCACATTGTTTACTGTCTTTCAATGTGTGTTGGCATTTAAAACATGTTATGCAGCTCTAAACATGAGGGATAAAGACATTTTGTGCATCATATGCTTCTTTCACTTTTGATGTACTCTCGTTCAGCATGTTGGCCTCAAGGGTGTGGAATTTAGTGTCCTGCTGCATTAGGATGAGGTACGTTACTTTTGCCTTGACCGCCACCTCCTTTTACAATTACAATTTACATTTTACAATTATTTAATGAGTGCTGCAGCTATTCTATGAGTGCTGCTGCTATTCTATGAGTGCATACTCTTGAGTATGTTGTTATTTCAGCAAGATAATACCAGACTACATTCTGCAAAACCTGCAACAGTGTGGCTGCGTTGAAATGTCCAGATCGGTCTCTTTGAAAATATTAACAAAAACGAGCAAACATGCTGAGAAGGAAAATGGTTTAAAGAATAGATATAGATTTAGATAGTAGATATCATTCAAAGTGTGATGGGACATAATTCAAAATATGCTTACCTTTTGACCATAACACTTAAGATGTTTTAGATTTGTATTTTTTTCTTTTGGGGGGGGGGGGGGGGGGGGGGTAAAGGAAAAAACCAAAGTTTCAACAGTACGTCTGATAGCACATTTTAGGTTACCAAATTCAGGGCAAGAAACAATACAACAGGTTTGCTTAGCTTTGGTGCAACAGTATAGCCATGGGCTTTTTGTTGGGGCATCAGAACAATCCTACCATGCACAAGGACATGCCCACAAAGAACTAGTGGAATATTTTGACCTGCCTGCACCAAGCCATCTTCAAGCCAAACACTGACCAAACATGATATGGATGTGAAGCATTTATCTAAATACACTGCAAAAAAAAAGACATCCTCATCACCAGTAGATGCAGAAATTTTAAATCTACCAAGGTCGTTAAAAAGTGATGAATATGATGTTATGTATATGTTTACTCTGCATGATATTAGTACCACAGTAAATATTTTAACCTTAACACGCCCATCCATCCATCCATTATCTGTACCCGTCCATCCTAGGCAGGGTTGGGGGGGGGTGCTTCTCCAGCAGTCAGGGGGCAAGAGGCGGGGTACACCCTGGACAGGTCGTCTCTCCATCACAGGGCCACACAGAGACACACAGGACAAACAACCATGCACACACACACTCATACCTAGGGGCAATTTAGAGAGACCAATTCACCTAACAGTCATGTTTTTGGACTTTGGGAGGAAGCCGGAGTACCCGGAGAGAACCCACGTATGCACAGGGAGAACATGCAAACTCCATACAGAAAGGCCCCAGGCCAGGATTCAAACCTCTTGCTGCAAGGCAACAGTGCTACCAACTGCTCCACTGTGCAACCCACCTTAACACACCAATACCTGAAATTAACTTTGTGTAAGTGTTCTAACCTTTATTTCTATGTATCTTGTGTTATACACAGCTGTCAGGGTTTTCATAGATTCCTACACATGGAAAAAATGTGAATGCCGTTGAGCAGCTGTAGTCTGCATATTCCACCTGAAGCTCCTACTCTCTCTGAAAGTAAAAGCTTGTTTGTTTGGTTGACAGGAGACAAAGTTAGGAGTGGCCCATAAAAAAATATGACAGCCTGATTTAAACCTTTAATGAATACACACAGGTAAAAACAGAGCCCTGTACACAGACATTGATCAGAAATTCCAGACCGCCTTTATTAAATGAGACTAAAACAATTACCAACACACAGATTAGAATCTAATGTCGTAACTCATCCACCTTTCGAACATTTCTCATCTCTGTCCTCATTGCAAACATCGCCCCTCCTCTCGTTATTTTGCTCCAGGATCATCATTCCACAACATTCAAACGAGTGAGATCATAGCTCATTACATCAGGATTTTGCAAACTGCTTGCAACCCTTAAATTACCCAACCGATAAGCTGTTATGCATGGACCAACATGTACACGCCACAAACACTTTCAACTGAAATAAAACTTATAAACTGCCTCTCAAAACAAAATGTCTTCATTACAGAATTTACAGCTTGTAAAATAACAGGAACAACCACACTTAAAAGAGTAGCACCTGTTAACATCATAATCTTAGTGTTTTTAACAATTTAAACCAGTAAAGCTTTGGATCCGACTGAGGGTCTATCTGGGTTATAGAACCACAAAACTGAAGGCTGAATTGCCCCAACACGCCATCCACAGGGTAAGTGTGTGTGCTTTATCTGTGAGGGTGTGAGCACACAGCAGAGAGGGCAGCAGCAGTCAGGACTTGTGTTCACAGATTAGCAAGAATGTTTACTGTGAGTAATGCGCTTATGTCACTTATGGAGGGATTGAGCGAGGCTGCATCTTCTCGCTGTCTGTCACGGCCCGTGTGGGTGATTGTTAATACGGTGCAATTAAGAGCCTGCAACCGATGACAAGAGACTGATTTCTCTCAGTGAAACCATAATAAGGAGTGGGTGCTGCCTAACAGCCACTACTGAAACAAACACCATATGAAATGTGTCTCAACAAAGTTTTTGTTTGAGAGTATAAAGTTGCCAAGTCTCTCACGGAAATCCTTTGGTACACATGATAAAGCTCAGAGTCTACTGAGCTGAGTATGTTTGTGCTCTTTGTGTAAACCAAAACGGCGCTGACTTTACACAGGTATTTACACTGCTACTACAACCCAGGATGACCTGATAATACTAATAATACTATTAGCACATGTGACTGGTACAAAGCTGTCTTGCCACCTCAGGAAGGTGATTGGATCAAACTTCTGTGTGGAGTCTGCACGCGTCTGTCATCATAAACCTCACTTTCCTGGGGGCAACCGTGGCTTAGGTGGTAGGAGCTCGTACTGTTGCTGGTTCGTACCAGTCGTCTTGGTCGTTGTGTCCTTGGGGAAGACACTTCACCTGCCCTGCCTACCAGTGGTAGGTAGCTTGCCATCACTGGTGTGTGAATGTGTGCGTGAATGTGTGAATAACTGAATGAAGTGTGAAGTGCTTTGGGGTCCTCAAGACTAGATAAAGTGCTATATAAGTAAAGGCCATTTATCATGATCTTCCTGTGAATGGGTTCCCTCCAAGTACTCTGGTGTCATCCCACAGTCCAGAAACATCCACATTAAGTTAACTGGTGACTTTATAAAATCCTGCATTAATATCCGGTTTCATTAAAACCGCTTTTTATTTTTAACCCTTGGATGAGCTGACGACTTTTTCAAGGTGTATTCCCCTTAAATGATGGCTAGGGTTTAACCATTTATGTAGTGGTCTGTTTTTAAATGCATCTCACTGGGCAGATTTTTATGATGTAGACAAATGAAACTTTTAAAACTCATTTTTAGAATTTTTTTACCTTTAATCTAAAACAAATAAATGTATTTTAAAAAAATACATAAAACGTTGCAATAACTTTAACAAATAAATGTCCACACCCTTATTTAAATACTTTATGGCAACCACTTTTGAACCAGTTTCAGCATTCATTCTTCTTGAGTTAACATATCCAATCAATTATAGTGAATCGGATTAACCCTAAATAAAGTTTCACTGAGTTGGTAGGATTTTTCTGAAATGTACTAATTTGCATTCTTTAGCTAAAGCCATAATTTGGAGACCAGTTACGAAGGAGCAAAATTATCTCATTGTACAAATATATTGCTAAAGCGAAGGGTACAAATCCTCAGCAGTATATAAATACTATGGCATGGTATTACAATAACTAGACATTTTCAATGACAGGCTAGGAGAATACGGACTAGGCCCAGGACTATTGCTCCAGTGCAACAGTCATAACAACGGTACCTGTTTGCGGCTTCAAATGCTGGAGGTACATAAATTAAAGACATAAATAATGCTCGATGAGCCTGTAAAGAAAAGTTTGTAGATTTAGTGCTTTTCTCGTCATAACAGCTGGTGACGATGGCAGTGATTTACACTAGAGACATTTTCCCACAATCCCACAGTCATACACAGATACCCAGATTGCTAGGCAACTTGGTGTTAAGCACCTTGCTCAGTGGCATGTCAACATGTTGCAGGAGGAAGCTGACACTTTCAGACTGCAAGAAAAGTACACTTTCGTTTGAGCAACAGTCATCCATTTTGTTTGGTGACTATAGTACTGGCAAGGAAAAATGGTCTAATAATTACATGATTAACCATCATGCACATCTACGGAGGACAGGACAGGAAAAATTAATTCTGAACATTTTAAAATTAGTGTCAGCTAAATTGTTTTGTTTTTTCAGAGAATCTAAGTAAGACGTGTATTTTTGATTTTAAGAAAGCATGACAAAAAAAGATACTTAAAGAAATTAATGCAATGGACTGATTGAAACGCAATATTTGCTTGAATGTCATAAGTAATGCCATCTACTAATTATGTTAATAAAAGGGGGAAGTAAATACAAGAATATTATTCTTACATCAGCTCCTTTCTGATCATGAAAATGTAAAGGAAAACTTAAAGTATGAATTGTATGTGCGTTGTACAAATAATGCATTTTCATGAAAGGAATAAAAGTGAAATGAAATGAAATGAAATGTCACAGCTCAAGGGGAATGCATTCCCACTCTCCGTGCCAAAAATATGTTCAGCTAATTGGATGGTCTCTAAATGCCCTCAATGCCCACATCGTATGTATATTTTTAGTGGCTGAGGAAATTGAGGTAAAACTGTAATGACAGAAGGGAGTTGGGTAGTGTGAGTTAATCATAATAAATATTACTAATATTCAATAGCTTCCCAGTTACATGTTTTCCTAATATCATGCAGCCCTATAACAAGTTAATATTAATGGAATAATGGTATGTAAATATTACGATAATAAAAACACCATGTAATATCACAATATACAGTATTTTGCCTGATGGTCTGATTTCATGACGATATTTTACCTAAACATAGCTCTACAAACTGTTTTGACTGCATCTTCAATTCAGAGCACTATTTCTTTTGGCGTAATAACTGCCTCCCTTTTGTAACTACACATTTAGACAGACAATTGTCTTCAGATTTGATAAAGATCTGAAGCAATCAAACCTAAGACGTGGTGTGTAATTATCCAGAAGAAAAACAACATCCAGCAATATGTTCTCGCAAGGCAAATCCCTTGGAATTAGCTGAAGAAGACTCCAAAAGAAAACATGCAACAGCAACTGCTTCTGATAAATCATTAAAGAAGATCAAGTGGGAATCTGCAAGGCTGATCACTGCCAAATGTCTCCCTGGAGGACATAGCAACAAGCACAGGAAGATTGATGAGTTTAATAAATATTTTGTGTAATCCCTGGTTACAGCCTTCTCACCTCAGTGCTCGACTAGCACAAACCAAACTAATTAACACAAAACTATCCTAGCATTGTGTCTATTAATTGTCGTAAGCCTCGTAACAACAAACATGCAGATAACCACTGTCAATCACTCACCATGCAGGTAAAAATCTTGACAAATAATTGAGCAAAAAACTGAAGATAATAAAAAATAAAGTACATGATGTAGAAGGATTATTTCATCTTTTGACCAGAACATTTAGCCAACTGAGCTCCACATGGTTTCTAAACATTTCATTTTTCATCTAATCTGAATTAAATTTAATTTAATACTAGAGATTTACCCACTCAGAAGATGTGTAATAAAACAGAGACCTGCAGCGGGTTGGTTCTGAAGTAGTTTTTAAACAACAAAAATTATCTGTTAGAAAAAATTTAAATATCAGGGTACTCTAAGACGTGTTATAAACAACTAATTCTTTAGACAAAATCGCAGTTCTAGATATTTATGTTGCACATCCTTACGAAGATAAGTATTTTCAGATGTGCAGTCAGCTGTTTTTCCTAGAAGTCCACGTGTTTACCCTAGAAGGTGCAAATGCAATAAATAAGACTCATTTTTATCTTAGTCGTGTATCCATTGCTGAAGTTATCTAATATTCAAAATTAGAAACTTAAAGTATTCAAAAAATTGCTAAGAACAGCACACAAAAAACCTAAATTTTTTGTTAGATGAATAAAAGGCCAGATTATTTTATAAACTGCTGTCTTTGCAATTTTCCCCCTCACATTTGTCCTTGCAGCATGTATTGTAATTTCACAATCATGATTAAATGCAAAGAAAGGAAAACTCTCTCTGGATATTCAACGTGTTGGTGTTGCCCTCATTAAAACCTCCATCAAAACTGTACTTCATCACAGCTGTTAATTTACATTTCAAGAATCAACAAATGACAAATATTTTATTTTACTTTTTGTTTTTATTTATAGAAAAAAATTCAATGAAAGTTTAAAAATGAAAAGAATTCATTGAAGTAACTATGATGCCAGAGAACACATTAGAGGACATTTCATTCTCACACATCTGTTTTATTGCTGATAAAAGACATGACTCAAAGCCACAAAGGAAGGTTGATGGTAGCTCACTAGTGCCATCTATAAAATAAAAAGTGAAACTGCATCTGCACAGTTTATTTTGGCTTCTGTGTATGAGACAACCCACAGGAAGACAGCTGAAGTGGAATATTTAGGGTTTGATTTAAGATACAGATGCAATCACATATAGCTTTGTGATACTATTTATTGACTCCGTATATTTAGTTAACAGACCTTAGAAAACTCCCCATTCTATCCTTCCTGTTTCCCTTCAACTTTTCTCTCACTACATGTTTCCATGTGTTACAACATCTCAAGAAAACAGAAAAAGGTCTGACTCATGAGTGGAGCAACGTATCTGACCCACAAAGCACAACTGCAAAGCATTCCCTGAACAGACCTGTTTCTTTTGGCACATTAGACTCTATTCTTAAACTCAAGTTTACCCTCAAGTCCATCGAGGCCAGAGAGGATGCCTTATATGTAAGTCTACCCCCTTAACACGGGGACTGGATTCCTCACAGAGCTATGCTGGGCACTGGCTTCCAGACCACTTTGCTGCAATCAAATATGCAGTACCCACTACATTTAATTATTTTTCAATTCAGTTCCATTGTATTCGATTCCATACCACTCAGTTACATTCAGTACAACACAGTTCTATTTTAATTCATTCCCGTCCCATTCAATTCAGTTCAATTCTGTTTCCCTATTTTCCAATTAACTCAGTTATATTCCACTCAATTCAAATTAATTTAATGATTTTCAATTCAACTAAATTCAACTGCTGTCTACTAAACTCCATTCCATTCAATAGGACTCAGCTGAGTTCAATTCAATTCAGTTGCATTCCATTCCATTTATTTTCACTTATACAGTGGCTTGGAAAAGTATTCGGCCCCCTTGAACTTTTCCACATTTTGTCACATTACAGCCACAAACATGAATCAATTTTATTGGAATTCCAGGTGAAAGACCAATACAAAGTGGTGTACATGTGAGAAGTGGAACGAAAATCATACATGATTCCAAACATTTTTTACAAATAACTGAAAAGTGCGGTGTGGGTAATTATTCAGCCCCCTAAATCAAAACTTTGTAGAACCACCTTTTGCTGCAATTACAGCTGCCAGTCTTTTAGGGTATGTCTCTACCAGCTTTGCACATCTAGAGACTAAAATTCTTGCCCATTCTTCTTTGCAAAACAGCTCCAGCTCAGTCAGATTAGATGGACAGCGTTTGTGAACAGCAACTTTCAGATCTTGCCACAGATTCTCGATTGGATTTCGATCTGGACTTTGACTGGACCATTCTAACACATGGATATGTTTTGTTTTAAACCATTCCATTGTGGCCCTGGCTTTATGTTTAGGGCCGTTGTCCTGCTGGAAGGTGAACCTCCGCCCCAGTCTCAAGTCTTTTGCAGACTCCAAGAGGTTTTCTTCCAAGATTGCCCTGTATTTGGCTCCATCCATCTTCCCATCAACTCTGACCAGATTCCCTGTCCCTGCTGAAGAGAAGCACCCCCAGAGCATGATGCTGCCACCACCATATTTGACAGTGGGGATGGTGTGTTCAGATTGATGTGCAGTGTTAGTTTTCCGCCACACAGCGTTTTGCATTTTGGCCAAAAAGTTCCATTTTGGTCTCATCTGACCAGAGCTTCTTCTTCCACATGTGTGCTGTGTCCCCCACATGGCTTGTGGCAAACTGCAAACGGGACTTCTTATGGTTTTCCTTTAACAATGGCTTTCTTCTTGCCACTCTTCCATAAAGGCCAACTTTGTGCAGTGCACGACTAATAGTTGTCCTATGGACAGATTCCCCCACCTGAGCTGTAGATCTCTGCAGCTCGTCCAGAGTCACCATGGGCCTCTTGGCTGCATTTCTGATCAGCGCTCTCCTTGTTCGGCCTGTGAGTTTAGGTGGACGGCCTTGTCTTGGTAGGTTTACAGTTGTGCCATACTCCTTCCATTTCTGAATGATCGCTTGAACAGCGCTCCGTGGGATGTTCAAGGCTTGGGAAATCTTTTTGTAGCCTAAGCCAGCTTTAAATTTCTCAATAACTTTATCCCTGACCTGTCTGGTGTGTTCTTTGGACTTCATGGTGTTGTTGCTCCCAACATTCTCTTAGACAACCTCTGAGGCCGTCACAGGGCAGCTGTATTTGTACTGACATTAGATTACACACAGGTGCACTCTATTTAGTCATTAGCACTCATCAGGCAATATCTATGGGCAACTGACTGCACTCAGACCAAAGGGGGCTGAATAATTACGCACACCCCACTTTTCACTTATTTATTTGTAAAAAAAAATTTGGAATAATGTATGATTTTCGTTCCACTTCTCACGTGTACACCACTTTGTATTGGTCTTTCACCAAGAATTCCAATAAAATTGATTCATGTTTGTGGCTGTAATGTGACACAATGTGGAAAAGTTCGAGGGGACCGAATACTTTTGCAAGCCACTGTATACCATTTAGCATCTTTAAATTCAGTTCTGCTATATTCCATTTTAATCACCACCAATTGCTGCAGTTAATTCCATTTATTTCAATTTCCTTCAATTCATGTCAATCCCCTTTCATTTGTTTCACTCATTAGTTCTGTTACATTTCATTCCCTGTTTTATTTGAATTTAATTCGGAACCATTTGTGTTAGGTTCCGTGGGTGTTTTGATTGAGTTTTTCCTTCCACTTCGTTTCCTTCCCCTCTTTACCCCAAGGTGCTCTCTTGTTTTGTTCCTCCTGTTTGTGTTTAAAGTTAGTCCTTTTCCTTATTCGCTTTTTATTATCAGTCATGTACTCTTTGGTATTCATGCACTTCCTTGTTTTCTTATTTCCTCTTTGGTCAGGTGTTTTCACCTTTGTCTATGTCCACCTTCTCATTTGTGTTTCTTTAGTTAATCTCCTTGTTTAATTCTTCCTTCTGTTCTCCAGTGTCTCCTTAAGTTTCCCTTAGAGTCCTCCTTAGTCATATCTTTAGATAGTTTCTAGTTTCTTAAGAGTTTTCTGTTTCCCTTGCCCTTCTTGTTGTCTCCCTGCCACTCTGCTCCTACCCAGTTTCACTCATTGCCCTCACTTGCATCTGCTTCTCACTAATTGGTAATTGGCCTTCTCTGTCAACTTTTCAGCTCTCATTCTGTCACAACTCACTGGTTCGTCGTAATTTCTTCCCTGCATGGTGCCTGCCTTCCCTGTCGCCTGCCAATCTTTACCACCTGATCCTGTTTTCCCCGTTGCTGCCTTTTGATCCTCCTGAGTTTAGTAAGTTTATGTTCTTGTTTTTGTTGTAATTAAATCTTTTCATTTTACTCTGCTGCATTTGGGTCCTTTAATTTGCAAACATGACAATTTAGCTTACATCCATTCAGTGAGGTCTAACTCAATTAAACTCCGTTCAGCTCATAACACTTTGCCTACTATGTCTAAAGAGACAAAAAAAAAACACAATTTAAGCAGAGAATAAATAAAAAATCCTTTAGCCAAGTCTCTGTCTTTATGAGATCCAAATAACGCAGCTAACGTGCCGCTATGGACTGATTGGTGTTCAGAATACTGCAGTCCAATCAGAGAGTGAGTGAACCGGCTCAATGGACTGTTGCACAGAAAAGACCACTCATCATTTTCAGAAAGGTTTAGGAAAAGAAATGAAGGCTGCTCTCTTGTGGAAAGCAGTTTCCTCCAAAACCATTTTTGTTGAAAGATCAAGCTTCCATTGGGACAAATTACTTTTTGTTTTATAATAACTGCTGCTATCAGAAGAGGTAATGTCATATGTTCATACAGAGACAAAAAGTAACGGCCAAACATCTGGAATCTTTCTTTACTTTTTTATAAATTGCTTAAAAAACAACAACCTTCTTTTAAAGCAATTCATATCAATATTTCTTTAGGGTATCTGCAGTAGTGGATCATTGTTAAACTGATATTTAGAGAAACTAAAATATAATTTTCTTACAACAGTTTCTGTCCTGTAATGTTTCCTCTCATGTTTGCCGTGCCACACACACATTTTAGTGTGTGTGCACTCTGTAGTGAAGTGGTAGAGTGGGGAGGTTTTAAAAATATACTAGGTGTATTTTGGCATTTTAAGTACAGAAACCAGCAATAAACAACTACTTTTTTTTAAAATGACATATAACCTGACATATATAAATGAAACATTGCTTCCTGTCCATCACTTTATGAGATGGATGGTAATAGGACATAAATGATAAATGTGTGCACAATTTAATATTTTTTGTAGGATCACACTCAATTTAAAAAAAATAAATATATATATATATATATATATATATATATATATATATATATATATATATATCAAACTATTAAACTGGCTCTTTACTCATTGATGGGAAAACAACCCAAATTAGGAAACATTTTTTACTTTTTTACAAAAAAAAAAACAATACTATTGTCACCTATAAAATATTGTCAAAATAACCAGATCATCTCATCATCCCATATTGGTGATTTGCCTGAACAGTGAAAGAGGAGTAAAAGTAGAAAGAGTTTGGCCTGCCTATTTATATTCATCTAAATGTATTTGAGCAGGCATAAAAAACAAGACAAAACTATCTTCATGTTAAAAGAACCTGTTTTTCTTTCAATAGGCTCCATAGTAAAAGGTTACATTGTAGACTAGTCCCAGATGTTTTTAGAAGTGAACTTTTAAAATTAATAAAAGAAAGAAACAAATAAAACTAACAGCAGAATAAGACCTTAGTAGAATCATTAAGGTTATGATTATGTGTTTTGGCATATGCGAAAGCTGCTTTAATCCTGTTCTTACAGTAGCTAATCACAAAAAGTTATAGTCACAAGAGAATTGTAATAATGAAAAGCTGATCTAAGTTGTTTGGGCAATAAAACTGACAAGTTGAAATTGGAAGCAGTCAATAGATTAGTTTGATTATCATAAGAAATGTGATTTTGCATTAATCAATGATAAAACAATGAACAATTTTATTTCAGTTATTTTTATATTTCTTAAAAGTGCCTTCTTAACAGAACAAAATTTGTAATAATTCTTGCATACGAATAGAATGTCCCAGGCTAATAGGAAAAAAAGGGAAACACGAGTTGCAAGGCTTGGTTTAACTTAGAAAAGAGGTGGAGGCCGAGCAGGTAGATTTGAAATCTTAACAGCAGCCTAATAGTAAAAATATATGATTCAATGTAGAAAAAAGACCTAATGAATAATTATGAACAATTCTAGAAACAACTATGAAACTTCAATTCAAAAATACTTTATTGATCCCAGAGGGAAATTAAACAAGGTGATGTTTGATGTGAGCTTTTGTGATTTGGATTATTATTTTTATTTTTTTAATGTAATAACCATGTAAGTTAGGGACAGGATATGGCTAAACTATGGTGCGTGAACGAAAAGGAAAAGCAGACCAAGACAGAGGGGCATGGGGCAATAGAAAGAAAGGTAAAGACAGGTCATGATAAGTTATAACGTGAGCATAAAGAAGAAGTTCATCTGATGTTAGGAATCATGCACTTAGTAACAGGGAGATCTGGCAAGGATGTGCAGAACAATTCTAGTTTGATGCAAAGGTGTGGAGAACTATAAAAGAAAAACTAGGTTGTAGAATAGGGATGCAAGTCAGGTTGGACATCACATTCGGGTTTCCTTTTTTGTTAGAATTACCTTTTTTGGGCTCCTGTTCAAGATTTCTGTTGAGTTTGAGCATTTTCATCGACCATTAGGATTTCCATTTTTGTTGGATTGCTTGTATTTACAACCGCCAGTTGTGGAAGGCTGGATTTCAACATGGTTTCCATCCAATACCCAAAATGGATTACCACAGGAGGAACTGCCTAGATGGGTACGGACTCTTCTCCTACTCCTACCTACGAATCACTTTAACGGACCATTCAGTTCATAGGTGGGCATGCTGGGTCGCAACGGGCCACTTCGAACTGAGTCAGAGGTAGTGCGAAAAAAGGTGTCAGCTCAGCCCAGACAAACATAGTGGAAAGGTGCTAAATAGGGACCAGGCCAAGCCGATCCTAGTGGAAAAAGGGCATAACTGTCCAAGCTATTACAATGTATCCATCTCTGTTACCAAGTGCAAGTTTTCAAAGAGGAAGAGCTGTCATTAATGGGTGTGGCAGGGGGTTACTGGCTGGCTGCTGGGCTACTCAGTCGGGGCAGACCATCAGAAGAAGCGTGGTGAGACACTCGGAAGTAGGCAGTTAAATGTTGGACGAACCTTTCACAACACTTGCTTAAACAGACTCCCGGCAGGACCTGCTAGGAAAAGTTCGGCAGGGTGAGGGGGTCCCGTCCCTTTATATTGAGAGCTGTTTTGGTCTGTCTTACTAAGAGGTGAGGCAGCATTGCCAACAACAACAATACATGTAACTGAAGTTAATTTTAAAATTATTGTTATATTTCCCCTTCATCTAACGCTAAACCTAAACTTGTTCATATCTAGAGTCATAGCAATAATTATAACTGGAACTGTACCCACAAAGACAGGACAAGAACCCACGATTATTTTTGCCAACATGCACAGTGAGGATTAGGACCAAGCATGTAAAAAATCAAGATAAAAGCAACATTTGTCAGCATGAAATTGTGAGTATAGTTAATGTTTTTTAGTGACGTAAAAGCATATCTGTATAACTGAAGAACACAGAGTAAATGACTAGTAACTCAAATACATTTCCATGTAGTATATAAACATGGAAACCTTGTATATCTATGCTCTTTGTGAATTGTGATGCTGATGTCAAAATTGTTCAAGAGCTTAATGAGATGCCCAATATCTTTAGGCCCCAGTTCAAGGTGAATTAGCCCCCTTAAAGTTGCTTTAAGTACAACTTATATGAAGTTTTACTTCATGTGGGCAGTCTTAACTTGTTGTGCATTAAGCCCAGTTCAAAGCCTGGGAAGCTGCTTGTGATGTGGTTGAAAGCAAACCTCATGTGGATTGTTTGTGTTCAACAGCTGATCAGTTTTGCAAAGGGACATGCCTTCACATTTTCTTTCTTGTAACCCAACTGATGTACTTTCAGCTATTTGATGGTTTTAAACACATTGAGATGAGCAAAAGTTGCCAACCTTCAAAGCCCTGTTTGTTTGTAATTGAAGATTCTTTTGTATGAGTTCATGAAAAAGTTTAAATACTAAGAAGCAGTTCAGAATTTCTCCCACAATCTCAACTTTTTGTATTCATAAACTCTTGCTTAAAAGTAGTTTTGGCATAAATTAACACAAAACTCTAAAAGGGCAAAAATCTGGCATGTTTTCAATAAAAAAATAAATAAAAATAAATAAAGATATTTCCAAAGTGATTTCAAGCCTCAATGGCTCAATGACTACCTCAATTTTGGACGCTGTCATATCCGCTACAGACACAAACAACTGGATTAATTATGGGGAATCAAAACAACTAAAATACATCGTTAGGGAATCATAAGTTTTGCGTAACAAGGCCACAAACTGTACCAAATAGAGGTTTTATTACCCATGTACAACAGTAAAATGCTGGAAAACTACGGAGCAGCCATGACAGGCCTATAAACACATCAATTCAGCGAACAAACACCACAGAGTTTTGTGGGGAAACAGGCATGTTAAATCCTGTGCGCGTCTCTGGAAAGGGAGCCTCTTCAAACCCGGATGGGGGAGAGACCAAAGGGTAACTGAGAGAAAGACTTTTCCAAGTAGACAATGGGATGATGGTAATCCACTTTAAGAAATAATTTTGTATACAGACAATTGGATTTTTCTCCTGAGTGTGATCAGTTCTTTGTCTTCAAAAACCACCAGACACAAGACCCTGGAAACCCACAGCCATTTCTCAAACATTGCCCACTCTGTTCTGCACTCTTACAACCTTAAAGTCTCTCCCGGTCGTGTCACTTTGTCTGTGTGCAAATAATTCAGACGGTCTGCTGGTGTGTCTGCTGTGACAGCTGCAGGTGGGAAACCTTGTGTGCAGAAAGCAACATTAAGGGGTTTTGTTCATGCCCTTCCTGTGAAGCGCTTCACTTGGACAACACAAAAGGATTGTTTTGAACATTCAGATGCACAACAGATTACCGTGAGCACTTCCCCATTTGAGGATGTTCTTCATGCATATTTTAGGAGTTCAATTTCCAAAATACATTGTTCTTATTATTATCAGATATATAAATACATCATCTGTTGTGGTGACTGTTCTTTTTTGTCTCACCTCCTCATCTGTACATTTTCTAGAAACAGAAACATTTTAATACACAAAGCCTAACCAGGCTTGACTGTCAGGCCTCCTTTATTCAGATCACCATTAACTGTGACCCATGTGTCGAACACCTTCATCCAACATCAGCTGGGATTAATAATTAACAATTTTATCAGACTAATTTCCTTTTCGCTTTGAAGCTTACAAGAAACTATATGAACTTTACAGTCCAGGATGACTTTGTCCTATGACAGACATTTCTAAAAGAAATTTTGCTAAAGAAACCAACAACTTCTCCTCTAAGGTCTGCGCATAAAAACTCCAATGGTTAGGTTCCGGCACAGAAATGTCAAATCTCTGTGCTGCAAATTTTTAGTGCTTATATTTTTAAGATCTGTGTTTAGCCATGTCTCCTATCTGGAAGGAGCAATTAATGGAACTATTGTCATCTTAATGTTGTGCTCTCACTCTCTGCCATGCATTCTTTCAAAGGAAGGAATGCAGGGCCCTGTTCTTCACTGTTTGCCCTTCTGTCTTTCCTGGAAGTGTTCATTGATTGTGTCACTGCTGTTGTTTTCATAATAGTACTTGCACTATATTTACATGACCAGAAATCTGTCTGAAGGGTTCAACTGAAATTACTTTTTATTATTGTAGCGCCTCAAGACGACATGTGTTGTAAACTGCCTAGGCTATATGCTGTTCCAGCATATCGTGAAGGTGCTCTATTGGGTTGAGATGTAGTAACAGGGAGGACCACTGGAGTAAAGTAAATTAATTGCCATGTTAAAGAAGGCAGTTACAAATGGTTTGAGCCTGGGCAACAGCGCATTATCCTGCTAGAAGTAGCCATCAGAAGATGCATACATAGTAGTCATTATAACAAATGAACATGGTAATCGACAATACTGAGAGACCGGCTCAGTTTCCTGTTCTTAACTAACAGGAGTGATATTGTCTTTGGCCGCTATCCCCAATCTGCTTAAACGTTCAACTTGCATATACAGAGGGTATTCTCCATAACTTGGTTGTAACAAGAAGTTATCTGAATTACAGTGGCCTCTTATCTCTCTGTCTGGATCGTTCTCTTTGAATCCAAAGGATGGTTGGGAATGAAATTCTCAGTAGATCAATTGTTTCGGAAACACTCATACTAGTCTTTCAGGCACCAACAGCGAAACGCCTTCAAAGTCACTTGAATCCTCTTTCTGCCCCATTTTAATGCTCAGTTTGATTTGCATTAGGTGTTGATGGTAAAGTGAATTAAGTGAATTGCTGACTTGCTATTTATGATAAACAACTGAAAAGACATACATAATGAAGTAGTAAATGACTGAAATTAGACAACACATAACAGGATCTGAATCTGACTGGTTATATTGTTTTGCAAAAAAAGAGAAAAAAAAGAACGGGCCTTATAATTGGACTTTATTGTCTTGCAAAATGGGTGTCACCCAAAGTTTTAACAATTAAATTGAAATCCAAAAATAAGTTACATTTCTATTAAATTGTTGGTGAGTATAAATTCATCAGATTCTGTTCAAAAAAATAAATGTCTAGAAGAAAGATGAACCTTAGTGTCTCTATCGACTTTCGGTTTGCCTGCCGATGATGGATGACAAACTACAACTGGATTACAATAAACAAGAAGATTTAACAGACAAAATCATTTGCATGAAGACAGCTGTATCTTTTGTTTCTGTCTCTCGTGTAGGTCTGAATATATACAGATTTCCAAAAAGGGAATTATTGCCGAGCACAAAGATCAAACTTAGCTCTTTTTCAGAGTCAAAGAAAAAGCATAAAGACCTTTCTGTTTTACTTGGAGCATACTCCAGCTGGTTGTCTCTCATGTACTACAGAGTTGGTTCAACTATTCCCTGTCCACCTCCACCCATGCAAAATTAGAAAATAGCCTTAACTCTATTGGTGATAATGACTCTCTTTAGCGGAAACCAGCACCCACACATCCTACGTCCAAGCAGAACAGCGGCTCATGCAAAAAGGAATCAAGAAGGATTCCCTGGAAGACAGCAGAAGGAAGAGCACTGGTGGGAATGAGACGGAAATATGCCAAGTTGCTGCTGTGACTGATCTTTTCCTCTGTGGTGGAATAGACGGGAAGTTGCAAAATGACACTCCTGCCAGTAATCTAGAAGGTTGAGGTGTTCGACGTGGTGACCGGGAAGAATCCAACCAGAGCTGTGTTTGTTCTTGTGGAAACCAATAAACACGAAAACTGTGTACAGGTACAGGAATATTCAGTCCTTTTTTTGTGTGATGGCCCAAGGGTGATTGTCTATGTGGGAGGTGGAAGAACGGCCATGTCCTTTTACCACAAAGGATGTGGTGAGTGGAGTCATTAGATCTTTTCCTTACTTATCCTGAACTTTTTTCTTTTTTTTTAAATTAAAGTAAACTCTCTGATATCATCTTTTTAATGTATTTTTTTTCTATTTAATGTTTAACATCTGCAAAACATAAGAAATCTGGATTCACAATTCAGAAAGTCATGAACGGGTGTAAATAAAGTTATTTTTTTCCCCTCTTGCAGTTTTCCATCTTCTTATTTTATGTTGTGTGCAACAAAAAAGTTGAAGCGAATAAATTTTTTTTAAGTTATCTTAATTTTTTTTATTTAGTCCCCATCAGACTTGGCAAACAACCCACTGATATTTAGCTTTTGGGTTTGTGAATTGCAAATAAATCTGGTTTCAGTTCTGCAACCAATGATGTAGCAGAGACTGCAGGAATTTACTGGTTTACCTAAAAAAGTTTGTGACATTAAAACTATTACTATGCAAGAAAAACAAGTACTTTTTTAAGTCCACTGTATACGTTTCTGAATGAGAAAGAAAATGACTGATGTAATTTCAACAACCAAGAAAAAAAAATCTGAATCTCACTAACAGAAAAGTCAATGTAGAGATCATTTTACCATTTTTCAATGCTGCTAGTAGCTTCCAACCAGTTACTAAAGCAGACTTTGCTTTCAAGTCAAAGATGTCATATAACATCATCAATATAAATACACGGATGTCAGTAGAAAACTGATGTTTTAAACCTGACACCATCAAACAAGCAGCTAAAGCATAACCATTATAACGCATTTTAGAGTTGGTGTCATTGTTTTTCTGCCCCAAATCAGAAAAAAGGCAAAAATGTTTGAGGCGGTGGTAGTTTTGTATTTTTTTTTTTTTTTTTGCAGTTCATAGTTTTTTTTAAAACAGGACAGCAGATTGATATCACAGCTGAGATATTTGCCAGCTAACCAGTCTCTTCCAGTTATACTGAGGTTTACAAAATTCAGCGTCCAAATTTTGACTCAGGGTGAATTTTAAAGAAAGAACTGCTTTTACTCAAAGTTTCCTGTTTACATTACATGAAATACAACTCTATGCTTTTTATCAATGGTCTGAGTCAGCTACTGGCTTCTCCAAAAAGATGAATGAAGATAAAGTTTTGTGTGGGGAGTCATTAGATCACAGAAGGGACAGAGGCGGTTCTGGGATCCCCGTGAGGCGTACAGACAAAGAGAACACTGTAACACAGACTGACCCGTTCAAGAAAACATTACTTCCTGTCCCTCCCGCCTTCAGTGCTTTTTGCATTTTAGACGCTCAGACCCCAGAGATAAAGAAAGCTGCTTTATAATGTAAATATGTTGATTTGGAAAAAAATCTTTAAAACATTTTCAAAAATTCTCTCACATTATTCTTAACTAATTTTGGTGGTATGATTAGAAGTCCTACTTGTGCCCAGCTTTAACTCTCTGGGTAATGACTTGAAATTGCTGTTCCTGATGATGTCATCTTTTTTAAGTGCATTCTAGCAGAATACACAAGCAATACAAAGCTGCCACCCCCATACTTCAGTTGGGATGGTGTTCTCAAGCTTATGAGCTTCCTCCTTATACCTCTAAATTTAACAATGCTCAATATAGCAAACCACTTCAGCTTTAGTTTAATCAGATCATAGGATATGTCTCCTAAATCTTTGTTCTTTGTCCTGGATTGTATTTGCTCTCTGTAATCTGGCTTTTTAAGTTGCTTGAGAAGTAATAGATTTTTCCTTGCCGGTTGGCATTTCAGCCCTTGTCAGTACAGTACTCATTTACTGTAGATAATGACACTTTCTTATCAGTGTTAGCCAGGATCCTCTCAATGCCTTTTGTTCTGGGGTTAGGGTTAGTTAATTAGGTACGACACTAAGCTTTCAAAGTGTTAAAACATGTTTGAAGTCATTCGGTGTTGGTGGTAACGTGTAACATTATGTGTGAAAATTTTAAATACACTGCTTAAATACAAATCAGTCAAATCAGATTATCATGTTTGTTTTTTGGGAAGCTTATTCAAGAATCTTTTATTAAAGGATGAGGTCACATTTCAATGGAAATGTTTTACCTTGGAAGCAACCAACTATCTTTTTATGTTCACTGGATCGTCTATATCTTTCCAAACTGACTTTCATTACAGTACTTTTCCAGATCACATCAATGACATCTTGTCAACCCTTTGTTCCTAGTTTCACTTTTCTAAGCAATGCACTGACATTCCAGGGAATGGAATTGAAGTTCAGTGTAATAATGAAAAGACCAAACAGTCAGTTTGTCTCGGTTTAAATGCAGATGAGAAGATAGAAGAAATGTTTTTGAGGTCACGCTACCTTGACGTGGCTCTGAGCACCCAGGTTGTAGATCTCTGTAGGCTTCACCTCATTGATGATCTTCACCAGACAGGTGCTGTCTGTCAGGTCGCCATAATGCAGCTTCATGTCTTTAAAAGAGTAGCAAAAAACATGCTTTCAATCATAAGGTATATGGGCCTTTTTTTCTATTTTTTCACAACCTTCTTTTTCTAAATGTTTTAGAATCATTCAAAGTCAAGAGTAAAACCCTCCGGTATGGTTGAAAATACAGCTCGGAACGTTAAGGGGTTAATAACAACACATGAATTGCTCTTCAGTCTAATTTTACAAAGTTCATCTCTTTAAACATGAAAAGAGCTATGCCGAACAAGTTATGTAAAGGTGTGCATAAAGGGCTAATTTAAATGTGGCATCATATATTTTGTTCAAACTTGGATAAAAAAGGCCTTTGATGTTTAACAGATGTCCACAAGGTGGTGTTGAGGGGTTTACAAATGGGATCAATGCTGCAGAAAGTGTCAAGTTATACAGACTAAACCTGCTATTCTGTGTGACAAAGCACAAGTCTTCATCAAACATCATAAAAATGAGATACAAAACAAGATACTTACTGCCCTCCGTATGCGTCTGTGGGTTTTGGTAAAGATGCTCGATGCGACCTGTGTTGAAGGAGCTGGAACGCCGCAAAATGCCATGAACCTGGGGGAAAAGGACAGATAGGATTGGTACTAACAAAATACGGTGAGTATTTCAAAACACACAAAATTGTGTTTTTTATTGATAATATTGTTTAATTGGCTGAATTTTAACCTGCAACCACTGCAGGTTACACAGGCCAACACAGTTTAAAGAGTGATACGTTTTTGGTTAACCATTACCTTTTGGCACAACACTGGCAATAGTATATTCGTGATTGGTTTAAATACATTTCGAATTAAAACGCAGAAAAAGCACAACGCAGCTATAAAATGCATGCAGAGACGAATGCACTGCCCAAGCGTCCCCTCTCTCCGCTGCCTTTCAGCAGCAGCCAGCAGAAAACAGATCTTCAGACGAGGCAGAGAGGATATTTGAGTTTTAATGTTGCCTACAGCATTGCAAAAAAAACGAAGTTCAAAATAATTCTTCAGAAGAAAAATAGCTTAAACATAATGAAATGTTCAGTTTGAGATGTTCACAAGGGGACAGAATGACTTAAAACGTTTGAATTCACAATATATTCATTCATTTTTTTACCTTGTGATATTTTTATGTTTGGATTTCAGTGCACTGAAGAACTTTAAACACCTTTTCGGTCAGTTTCGGCATGGAGGTCCGGGGTCCGGTTGAGTGAACGCTGGCGTGCTTGGCCGCCGCTGCTCACCGGTCACCATTTTTTGGAGTTTTCTACATTTTTAATCTGTTAGATGACAACTAAAATCAAGCATCTAAAGAAAAAGTCTGGTTAAAGTTGATCATCAACATCTACGGATCGCTCACTGCTTGTGCTGCAGCTGTCTGCTAGGATTCTCACCCACCTCACTTCCACATCCGCCTTCTTCCAGCGGTCTACACTCAGTGCTTGGACCTGATTAAGATGTGGATCTACGGGGGGTCAATGCCAGCATAATAAACATCATGTTTACTAGATTGTTAATCAATCAATTGCAAGTAAATATTATCTCTATGGGTAATGATTAAGAAAAAAAAAAGGGAGAACCTGTAAAACTGTGATGTTAAATGCGATGGAGTCGAAGATTTAGGTGCAACTAGTTTTGTTGCTGGTACACCTAAGAAAAAAAGTTAGGTGCACCAGTGCAACAAGCTAGTCTGGGGCCCTCTGATGGGGAAACTGATTCCTCCTTGTCTTTGGACATTTGGTGCACTACTTGGTGAAACTGATCATTTCTTTTAACTGTTTTTCTGAATAATATTAGATCCTTTAAAGAGTTGTTTCTAAAAAGACTTTTTAAAGTGTCACATGAGTATGAAGAATTGGGAAATAGGATTAGGTTGCTTTTTTTTTTTTTTTTTTTTACGTGTCCTGTTATGCAGTGTGGAGCTCAGAGTTGGTGTCTGAGTACCAAGTAGACGCCCAACAGATTTACTTTCACAAGCGGAGCAGTACAGCTTTTGCTATAGTACTCCACTTGATATATGTGTGAAAAATCTTTATTATGAATTGTTGGGGTTTTTATTTCCTGATGTTATGGACACGGAGACGGAAAATTAAGGAGAAGAAAGAAGGAAGATGAAGAAGAGAGGTAGGAAACAAAAAGCCAAGAGAGAAGGTGAGTTGAAAATACAAGAGAGGAGAGGGGAACAAAGAAAACACAGGAAGACATTGAAGTCTGCCTCCATACCCACAGGACGGCAGAGAGAGGGGGAAAAACAAAACAAAACACAAAAAAGGAACATCGACAAAACCAACCAAACATTGTGAACTAAGAATTACACAACCACATCACACAAAAATAGATATAAAAATACAACAACAATGTCACAGAAAAACTCATGGTACCGATTAATCAAGCTCTAGTAATGATAACCTCAGCCCAAGAATATATCCTTAAACACCAGAGACCCCTCATCTATGTGTGTGTGTTAGCATGCTGGTGCATATAAGGTTTCTCCATAAGAGTGTTCGATAGTTGGTGTGAGCAGACATCAATCCGTCTCCCAGGAATCGATGCAGACATGAAGGAGATTGGAGCAAAGACGTCCAAAGGACCCCCAGAGCCCCAGGCGGACCCGGACGGGGCCGACCGCATCCCCCAAGAGAGGAGCAAAGGAGAACCCCAGGGGAACATCCAGCGGCCACTATGCAGGGGCCCGGGGGGCCGCAGTGACGAGCCCACGGGCCCCGCCGGCAACCGGCCGCGCCGGGGCGGGCCGGTCAACGGACCGGTCAACGGACCGAGGGAGCCGGGGCCCCTGCCGACGAGGGGCCCCCGGCACTGCAGGGGCCGCGGCCGGCCGCAGGCCACCACGCACCGCCTCCACCCTAGGCCAATCCCCACCGCCAACATCCCAGCGCCCCACCGATAGCCGCAGGAGACGGACAGCATCCCCAGGCCGGGCTCAGCCAGCATCTGGACACCAAGTTGTACCAGCTCCCGGGTCCTGATCCCGCGCAACGCAGGGCGCCGAGACCAGGCATCCAACGAGGGCCAGGGCCGGTCCAACCCGCCAATGAACCGGCCACGCACGGCGCGCACAGAACAGGTGATCAAACGAGCAGAGACGCCGGAACCGCATCCCGCCAAGCCACCGAGCAGGCACCACCCAACAATCCCAAACCTGGCACCTCTAAAAGAGGTGCCCCAACCAACCAAAGGAAGATATCGGCCCAGCGCATCGGCCAACCGACACACCGCCCCCCCCAGGCCCGGCCAGGCACGCACCAGGTCCGAACCGGATTGACCACAGATGCACCGGCAGGCAGGGGCCCCCGTCACCGGCGGGGAGTGACGGAGGGGAAACAGGCCCCCATTAAGTGTAAGGCCTGAGGTGCGCCAGGCAAGGGGGCAGACCAAGATCCAACCTGACAGGTAGACAAAGACATACAGACAGTCATACGTTCCCTCCCTCTTAAACCCATACATTCTCAGACTCACCAAGACACCCAAAAGAATGACGCTGTACCCTTTGCTTCATTCAGCTTAGCGCTCATTTCTGTAAATTTCTGAAACTTTCAATGATTTGAATTACTAAACACAGATATAACTTCAGTTCAGTGTTTAGTTATTGCTCTCTGATCTGTGATCTTTCCTCCACATTCAGTAGGGAGTTTATGAGGAAGGTCTGTTTGGGGAAGATAACAGGACCTGCTCCATTAGTGGGAGGACACTGTGGCCCGACCTCACTTCCTTTATTCACTGTGCTCTTCCTGCATGCCACCTCTGCACTCTTCTTTATTGCCCCCCCCCCCCAAGCTGGACCTCATCCACTTCCTGTCTGCTGTCCCCGAGGTAGGCAGCAGATAAAGGTCTGTGTTTCTTTAATCAATCTACATAATATTTATACAACTTAACTTTTTTTTTTTGCTTAATCATCACACATTTTTATTTACCTGTCTAAAAAAATATTTGCCCACACATGAATCTCTTTTTTGTCATACCTAAATGTTTCAAATCAAACAAATTTCAGTATCAGTATGCTTTCATTGATCAAAGGGGAAAAAGCTATCCAAACCATTCTGTCCTTTTGAAAAATAATGGTCTGATTAATTCCAGACTAGTTGAATATTGTTTTAATAACTTCAAAAAAGGACTACCCATTAGCTAAAAAAAAAAACCTAGTGCAATTCAGGGGGGCAGCAACTGCCATTCAGCATTATCAGTCATTACAGAATTGTCTTATTTCAGCCATATTGGTGCTTTTTGTAAGCATGAACATGATATGTTTAGCAGCTCAGTTGGATTTTAGTCCAGACTTTGACTAGAACTCTCTGTAAGTTTCATTTGGGTTTGGGTTTTTTTACCCATTCAGAGGAGCAAGACCTGGTTTGAATGCTGCCATGGTTTAGAAGTTTTGCTCAGTTCTTTGATGACCTCCTGGATTGGCCATTGATGAGCTCTTGGAGTAATTTTGGTAAGCCAGTGACTTCAGGGAAAGTTCTGCCCTCTTCATGTTTTCCTGATGTCATAATTTTTTGGGACCAACAAAGCAAAAACGGAAGAAATCTGTTACGAGGCTTTCTTTTTCTTTTTCAGCATGGCTGAACTTCCCCTAAGAATACATCAGGCTTCACATGAAAAGTTAGTGACCTCACTGTTATGGCTGTATGATAACAATTTCCTGAGAATTACATTGACCCCGGGGTGAGCACCACAGTCAGGGGTGAAAAAGCTCATTCAGCAGGAGGGTCTTATCAGGGCGAGGTGTGAGTGACCCAGTGTCTATCTGAGCTGTCAAATTACGTCACGATTCCCTCAGGAGTTCCCACAGCCAGCGGTGGCTGGAAGCAGCCTATCGAGGGAATGTTGCTGTGTGGATGTTGGCCTTCATGATTATCGACTTTTCTTTTTTATGTGTCTGTGAGCACGTCTGAGCATCTGAAGGAAAAGATCTGGTTCTTTTTAAGGCTGCAGTGTGTGTTTTCTCTCTCTCACCTCATAGCCTTTAGCAAGCAGGAACTCAGCCAGGTAGGAACCATCCTGAAAAGAAAGAAAAGACCACTTAGGAATAATGTACTAAACTAGAAAAAGCTTCACCATAGCAGAGACAATAAAAATAGCCCTGGTAAGTAGAATCTACACACACTACACCCATCTTTATTGACATAATTCATCAGCATAATGAAATGGCTTTTGTTGCCATTAGTTAAAGAGTTAAAGAGGAAAATAATCTTAGAAACAACAACATATCTTCAGAAATGGATCAGGGAAACTGAGTTTGTAAGAATGTGCCAGGATATGTACATTACTCTAAACATGCAAGCATTGCAGAGAGTACCATGAATGTACAGCATATGACAACACCATAATTCAATAACCACATCAAGTATTGGCGTTTTTGCTCTTCCTTTCTGCTCGCCCTCGCAGCGTGAGCTCGTACGCCGGTCGCTCTCAATCTTCAATCTTTTTCGGGCACTTGTCAGGGGTTTAACTTTTTTTAGCCTTATGTGGAGTTACTGTTGGTGTCAAAGTTGTATTCGCACAATCCATTGAACTGCTTGCGAGTGCTGACTACCGGTAGTGGCAGATGATCTGTAACATTTAACATGAACGCGCTTGACGTCACATCCGCAGACAGCGCGGGGAAATCCGACCCGACAGAAAATAGAAAAAATTGGATACATGCTTATATGGGCACCCACTGTGAGCTGACAATGTGTCAGTATGCTCATCAGGAGATGTTTGAGTCATAAATGGTCAAATAAAAAGGCTATTGTTACGTTTATTTTGGGGAAAAAGTTGCATATAGTCCCTTTAAACCAAAAAAATATATTCACAAAATTAAGCTTGCAAAAGGGAGCATAACAGGTGAAAAACAAACAAGTTACACAGGGAGTTGCTATTTTGATAAAGGTAACCAATTACTGCCCCCTATCTGTAGTACATAAAGTACTCTACATCCCAACCTTTCGAAATAAAAAAAAATATATAAATCCCCTTTCAGAATATGATGTAAAATTATTCTGCATGTCTTTGTGTATCAGGACAGAGAGTACTGCGAGTCAAAGTTGACCCTCCACCGCAGTGCCTCAAAGTCCCCCATGTTGGGGACAGCATGATTAGCTCTCGACTTTATTCAGTTGTGCCGCTGCCAATCGCAAATTTCAATTTACATACAGTGAGGGAAAATGTATTTGGCAGCCACCAATTGTGCAAGCTGTCTCACGTAAAATGATGGTGTGTAATTTTCATCATAGGTACACTTCAACTGTAAGAGACAGAATGTAAAAAAAAAAAATTCCAGGATATCAAATTTTTTGATTTTTAGAGAATTGATTTGTATAATGGTGCAGAAAATAAGTATTTGGTAATAAAAAAAGTTCACCTTATTAATTTGTAATGTAACCTTGGTTGGCAATGACAGAGGTCAAACGTTTCCTGTAGGTCTTCACCAGGTTTGCAGCTGATATTTTGGCCCATTCCTCCATGCAGATCTTTTCTAGAGCTGTGATGTTTTGGGGCTGTTGCTGGGCAACACTTTCAACTCCCTCCACACACAATTCCCTCTATTGGATTGAGGTCTGGAGACTGGCTAGGCCACTCCAGAACCCTGAAATGCTTTTCCGTAGCCACTCCATTGCTCAGGTGGTGTGTTTGGGATCGTTGTCATCCTGGACGATCCAGCCACGTTTCATCTTCAATGCTCTCACTGATAGAAGAAGGGTTGTTCCCCAAAATCTCACGATACATGGCTCCATTCATCCTTTCCTTAATACGGATCAGTCGTGCTGTCCCATTTGCAGAAAAGCAGCCCCAAAGCATAATGTTTCCACCCCCATGCTTCACAGTGGGTATTCTTGGGATGCAACTCAGCATTCTTCACCCTCCAAACACGGTGGGTGGCGTTTATACCAAAGAGTTTTATTTTGGTCTCATCTGACCACATGACATTCTCCTAATTCTCCTCTGGATCATCCAGATGATCTCTGGCAAACTTTAGATCGGCCTGAACATGTGCTGGCTTAAGCAGAGGGACTGCCTCACCATTCTCAAAGTCATGTGTACCCCACGAGGTGAGATCTTGCATGGAGTCCCAGGTCGAGGGAGATTGTCAATTATTCGATTTCTATTAATTGCTCCAACAGCTGATCTCTTCTCACCAAGCTGTTTGTCTGTAGTACATCAGCTCATCCCAGTTGTGCAGGTGTACAATCTTGTCCCTGGTGTCCTTACACAGCTCGCTGGTCCTGGCAATGGTGGAGGTTGGAGTCTGACTGAACGTGTGGAGAGGTATATTTAATACAGGTAACGAGTTCAATCAGGTGCTATTAATACAGGTAACGAATGGAGGATAGAAGAGCTTCTTAAAAAAGAAGTAACAGGTCTGTGAGAGCCAGAATTCTTGCTTGTAGGTGCTAAATACTTATTTTCAGCACCATTATAATGATAAATTCTTTAAAAATACAGTTGAAAGGTACCTATAACGAAAATTACAGACCTCTCTCATATTTTTAAATGGGGACAACTTGCACAATCACTGGCTGATAAATAAATTTTTGCCCCACTGTAGGCATCTTTGGTTTTAAGCTGCCTTTTTTTTTTTGTTATCTAAGCAAACATCATCACGGGGTGTTGTCCACCTTAACTGGTCTGTTTTGAAAGACCAACAGGTAATCATATCTGCATATTAATCACATAGCTGCATGAAAAGGGCTAATATCTCACCGAAACATTAACAATAGAAAGTTAAAAGACTCACAAAGAAAATATCTTCATGAGTTTGATACCCGACTTAGTTGGTGCATCAAATCATTAATTAATATACAAAGAGATAACCAAAATTAATGCATAATGTTGCCCAGGAAAGATCATAGTACTTGGTGAAAATGTAATCAACACAACATCAAGTTGTTTTTGTTTGGGGGGGTTTCTGCATGTTTAAAAATAAAATTATTTAAAAGGTCATTATATCAACATCTTTGGTGGTGTTGAAAACGACCCTTAGGAAAGCTGTACAATACAGCCTAGCAGTATCATGGGAGTCATGAGATCAGTGGACATAGCATCCCCATGAATATTGAGCTCTTGGCAGACCTGTGTGTGAGCAAGCCCTGTCAACAAGGTCTTGTTTCCCTTCACCCGTCTTACTCCACGTCTTTTTTCCTGCTCAAACTTTCCAACTGCACTCTCTGAAAGACTTTCACTAAGTCATGCCATTCATCTCTCATTATCCTTCACAAACTACATAGACACACATACACACACGCAAGTCTGTATTTCTACCCATATTAGGACTTTATATTGACTTCCATTCATTTTATTAGCTGCATTTATGCCTAACCCAAACCCTTACCCTAACCATTACCAGTTTATTCCTAACTCTAACCTTAACCAGAACATAATTCACACCATACCTCTAAACCTAAACCCTAACCTTAAGAAAGGGGATCCACCATATTTGGACCGGGCTTTGGTCCCTATAAGGTCCATCGGTTTTCAGGTTAACAAATATGCCAGATAAGGTCCTAAATAGGATAGCTATACAAGGACACACAGAAAATCATTGATTCAAACACCAGCACTGTGCTTCTGAAGTGAGAGATCAAAACAATCTGATCTAAGAGGAGTGAATGCTGCAAGTCAATGACTTGATGCAATCTGCTGGGTTTCCTTAGGTAGAAACTTTTTTTAAGTGATTGGAATAATGAACTGAACTTAATGCACTCTTTAATAAGTAGGAATAATTGGAATGCATGTATGATTAAATTGAAATGACTTTTTGTAAAGTACTTTGAGATGACGTGTGTTGTGAGCTATAGAACTACACTAAATTGGATAGAGAATTCGGCTAGATTTTGTAGATGCCAAGGTCCAAGGGTTGACCATTTCCAGTCTTACTGAAATTGTTTAGCACAGACAAATCTGGGAAATCTTTAGTTAATAGAAATGGCATTACATATGCACACATTAGGTGTGGCGTACAATTACAACAGTTTCACCATTCCAATTGGGACAGTGCTAATAAATAGGAAAGACAGAAAGGTGACCAAGAACACACAAAAAACTGCTAACATCCAGTCCATCTTTATATAAATATGACAATATGAAACGTGTCCACTTGGTGTTTGGAGCAGTTGTAGGGTTTTTTTGTAGCTAGGATTACAGCTCAGTGAAAGTGCTGTAAGATTGTCCCAGCAGAGTTGCTTTATTTTCCTAAATCTTTATAATTCCCTTTTCCATCAACCCTTGTGTGTTTTATGCCCATTGAAAGTAAAAGAAATATCATAATTATGATCAATAATAAATATTCTCTGAGGCTCTGTGGTGCAAACACATCCATTCTCAATGAAACTGATAACAGAGTAGACTAATTAAAACTATAAGATTGATTTGTATTATCAGTTCTTCATAGAAGAATTCGGTTTTACCTTTTTGTGGAAATAAAATGTTTATAGAAAATATTCTAATATTTTAACTTCTCAGGGATCTATAACTAAAGAAAACTTTGTAGGAGATCCTGTCGTTCTAGTTCCAAACTGCACACTAAATTTGTTTAAAAAGGGAGTGACTTCGTTCTGTACGAGCTGTGTGCAAAAAAAAAAAAATCCTATGCAAATACCTTTAAGGATTATTAATTTCAGCAACCGAAGAAAAAAGTTAAGACATTTCACATTGCCCCAAGTCACAATCTTGTGTAGTGTGAGAGAAACTGAACGCTTTAAAATAACAAATAAAGTGAAGATTAGGTTCATAGTTAGAACAGATTTTAGAAACTGCCTTAAGTTTTACATTCTTATGATGTCTTTTCAGGATCATTCCTAGCATCAGCAGGCTGAGCACCATGAAAGTCAGTTGGCACTGAAGCCCAAGCTGTTTCTACCTAAAGCAAGGGGTGATGCACTAAGCATTGGCACTCCCTCATCCATGCACACAGTGTTCAAAGCTCCGGCTGGTGTCATGTTTTCCTGTCCTTCTGCCAGGGTCAAAACGTTCCATGCAAGTTCAAAACGAAAAAAAAAAAAAAAAAACAAGCTTAAAGAGCTGCAGCTCTGTCTCTATACAAGAAGCTCCTTTGAGGCCACATTATCCCATAAACCCTGGCTTCACCTCCTTGTTTCCTGTTTTTGGGGAGCTGTGTGCTGGAAGCCACAGTGGCAGACATCCACACAAATACGTAATGCAGTCACCTGTCAGACTAGCGGCCACACCACAAACTTCCCCAAAGTCTCATTTAGGAATGTGACAAAAATTATATCTTTGCTCTACACACCAAAGGTCTGGTTTAATGATAGAAGAGCCACCTCAGGGGCTCAAACACTAATTCCATTGTTATGAGGAAATAAATATAAAGTAAATCATTTAAGCCATATTAGGCCATTAAAAAGAGAACAAGTTTGCCTGTATGAATTATGTTTAACTAAATAAATGATCAAATCTGGACAAGTAAAGAGGAGTATAAAGTGAGCAAAATTATTAGGCAAGTGAGCATTTTGAGTATATATATTTTTATTAACCTTGTACACCTGTTGAACTTAAGCATATCCAATCGGAGGGTCAAAGGTTCAATTCCAGCTTCCTCCTGTCACATGTCAATGTGCCCCTGGGCAAGGCACTGCATCCAAAGTTGCCTACCAAGCTCTGTATCCGTGTATGAATGTGTTTGTGTTTGTGCATGTGGCTCCAGTGTAAAGCGTTTTGAGTGGTCAGTATGAAGTGCTGTGTAAGTCTAGTCCATTTACCTTTTTTTCCCATGTTTAATTCAGTTACATAATAGTTGCACATAATTGTTTGCTATTTGGACATAATGAATAAGTGAAGCACACTGGTGGAGGAATAATGATTTGGATTTGTTTTGCAGCTACAAGATCACGAATTACAGAGTATATAATATTGTCTAAAGCCAAATGTGATGTCACCTATGTGAAACTTCAGCCCAAACTGGGTCATCAATAGGACAATGGTTCCAACAGAATAGATGAGAAAGAATCAAGGTGCTGCAGTGGGCCAACAAAAGTTCACAGCTTTAATTGACCGATATAATGTGGTGAGACCTGAAGAGAGCTGCACAGAAACAAACATCTATAAACCTTAATAATCTAAAGCAACGCTGGAAAGAATGTGAAAGACTGATATGGTCATCCAGAAGAAGATAACAGAGTTTTGGTTGCTAAATTAAGGGGTATACTTTGCCAAAATGTAAGAGCAGCACACGAGAGACAAAAGTTTGTCTAAAATGGAAAGTTTTACATGGCAATACATCACATGCTTTTAATATGCAAGATTTTTTCTTTACTTCAATGTGAGAACTGGCCTGACCTGGATAATTTTTTTCCATAATTTTATAGAAAAGAAACAAACAAAAACAGTGTTTATTTTATAAGTTTAGGTTTTTAATATAATGGAAAAACACTAAATCTCAAAGTAACTCAACTGAATAATATCAAAATTCAAATGTATGTGATTCAAACGACATATAATGAGAAATTTAATTAAGTTTTTTTTTCTTGTTTTACTTCTGTTTAAAATCAGAATCGTTGTTTTGATGTCAAGCTACAATTATTAGCTCAGATCTAAATGACCCTTCTCTTCACCACCATCTTTATTAAGCTTTCATTATAGTGGCTTGATATATATCAGTGACAGAGGCATTCATGAGTAAAAGTAGTTTCTTTATTTATTTTTAAATTAAGAAATCATATTTTACTGCAATAATGAGATCTAAACATATCAGAATTTACAAATATATAGCTTGCAAAGTGGCAAAATAATATTTAGTGTTTGGTCAGAACAAATCTGAATGAGTAAACATAATTTTTACTGTCTTCTAATATCTCTGTCATTTGGTTGACACAGTGTATAAGGGTTGGCATTTTATTTTTTTGTCATAATTGTTTTATAGACAATACAAAAAATGACTAATGAACAAATATATCTCAAGTTCAATTGAAAAATGTTAGTTACTGAAAACAATCTGTTTTACACAAATATATATATATATATTTTTAAATAAAAAGGTCAGAAGGTTTGCAAATTCTGAGTGTATGTTGCGTAACTATTGTTTTTAAACCTGATTATTCTGAGAACAAAATGTCTGGGAGATCATTTCTGGTTTAAAATTTCCAAATGTCTAAAAAACAACTTAAATGCACTAAAATATAAATTCTATTTTAATTTTATGAAGGAACAAAAACAAGGATGATTCAGATTTGAGAGATATGAGAGTAAAGCAGAGATGATAAAAGAAATACTCTGTGAGTTGGCTGCCCTCTGCTGGTTTTGCAGCAAAATTGAGAAGATATGGTTTTAATACTCTACCATCTGTGTAGCTTTTGATTAACAATTCGATCACCTGTCCAACATTTGGGAGCAAAGGAGCCACCAGAAAAACACTCCTAACTATATCCAACATGCAAGGAACTCTGAAAGTGCCTGCAGCCATGAGGCATACATCTATGTAAACACAGGGGCCAGGCGGGCATTAATCTATCATTATGTGCAGACTGTGAATGAATCACTTTAATGTGTTTTCTTTAAACCCCAGGCAGAAGCCGGCAACCATGGCAGTTGCACGCGATTATGTCTGATACGGCGTAATGATGCTACAATCACAGACCTCAACACGTACAAACACACAAATTAGGATTTCAAACCTTATTAGGAAATTCTACTGACTTCCATTCATTTGATAAATTCCTTTTTTTGTGACTAACCCTAATTATAACCTAAACTTAATCTTTTCCCTAGCCCTACACCCACACCTCCAGAAACAATGTTCCATTATCACCAGGCTTTGGCGTCCATAAGGCTCATCGGTCTGAACAGGGAAGGTGACAGCAAAGGTCATTGCAAATCAAGAATCAGAATAACTGAAGGAAGAGATATACCTTTTTTTTTTGTCACAAATATCAATATACTGCAGACAAAACATCTGAGGCATTTAGAGCTTTAGCAGCTGTTCTTGTTTGATCCATCACCAAAACAATTTCCTGATACCAGCTCCATAGCTGATGACACAAACCTTAAAAATTATTAAATACATTTATTTAAACTGAAAAGGTAATCCAGGCATGTACCTCAAGCTTGACCCATGTGACCAGTGACAAGCAGACCGTACTGATATAATCATTATTTATCTATTTTATCGTAATACATACTACAGCACAGCACCTAATTCATATTGGTTATTGTAATTATTTTTTGTCATTGCAGAGCACTGGGAGAACATGCAAACTCCACAGAGAAAGGCTGAGATTTGAATCTTCCGACTGTTCCCTTGCCTGCTAACATCTGCAAATCCCTGCAGCATGCCACACAGTAGAGTAACACCTGTGTCCCAAAAATATTATATTGGACTTTGATTCAGTCATAGCACACAATCTACAAAGTATTATGTGCCTAGATAGTTTGCTTGAATAAAACAAAAACAATAAATAATTTTCACTCTACTGTTGGTGGAAACAGCTAACTGAACAATATGCTGCTGCTCTTTACCTTACCCTTGAAGAGTTACACAGTATTCAGAAATCTAGCTAGTTGCATTTTTAACCAAGGCACATGTAGCCACACAGCCAGCTGTTTTAGTGGGTCTCTTAAAGACTGTACCTCAAAGTACAGTCTTGGGAAAAATAAAAGGTTCCATGACTATAAATACAGTCATGAGAACATTTAAGTACGCCCTTGCCATTTCTATAAGATTTAAGATAAAAAGTAGCAGCCAGGAGCTGCAGATCATATTAACTTGATTAATTGATCATCAGTGTGAGCAACACCATAATAGCAAACGTTTTGGTAGATCGCTGCTCTGGAGTATACAGGTGTGTGACAGCAATGCCAAGAAGGAAAGAAATCAGCAGTGAAACCAGTGAGATCAGTTTCTATGCATTGATATTTTTCAACAAGCTATTGAATCAAACTCTCTCTCATGGCTGTATTTAGTCATGCATACTTTTTTTCTTATAAATGTACATACATCTTATGACAATTAAATTAAATTTATTTATAAAGAGTAAATTGACAACATATGTTGTCTCAAGCCAAGAAAATGTATTCAATCATACAGATTTAAAGTCAGGTATATATATTCCAATTGGTCCCAGTTACCAATCAATGCAGTCAATATCAGTTCACTATAGAAACTGGCCAAAAAAGCCCTCTAAGTAAAATCCACATTAACTCTACCTGAGAGTATGTCGTGAGAATGGACAGTCGCCTGCATTGGTTTGTTGATTTTGCACCAATCCCTCATACTGAGCATGTATAGCAACAGTGGAAAGGTAAACTCTGCTTTTATATGAAGAAACCTCAAGCGGAACCTGGCTCAGTGTGAGGGGCCATCTGCCACAAATGACTGGAGGTTTGACAAGATCGAGCATACAAACACAAACAAAAATAAAAACGGAAGCACTGATCCAGGAGCACTTTTTATGTTAAAGATAAGTAAGAAGGTTATGACAGCAGTAGCTCCTTTAGGGACTTTATCTAGGAGAGAAAAAACACAACTAAGCATATAAGCTCTGAGCCGGTTGTCAAGCCTGTAGGATGTAAGTCACCACAACACATACTGTTAGAAGCAGCAAAGCTTAGCCAGTAGCTTTGCCTAGGAGACAGACAGGGTTAAACAATAGGCGCGTTTCCACTATCGGAACTTCAGGGAACTGTGTCTCCACTTCATCGGGCCGGGCCGACAGGGGTGTTTTCGATGCCATTTCAGGAACCAACGGACAACCAGCATGGGGGTATGTACTCGGAATGACTCGATCGAATTGCTGGGTGGGAACTAGGGATGTGTATTGGCAAAAATCTGGTGATACAATATGTATTGCGATACATGGGAGACCATACGATATATCGCGATACTATGAGTAAGACGATATATTGTGATTTTTAGAACTCAAATTAAGAGTAGGAAAACTGTCACAGGATTCTAAACACTCCAACCTCTTTTATACTTTACCACATTCACTTTTATTACCAGATCTAGTTGATCCACTGCAACGAAGAAGGTGAAAACAGCCACAAACTACCAGTTATACTTTTCATTTTAGTACAAAGATTACTGTCATCATTAATGGTTCCATTCAAATCCCAAAAAAATAAAAAAATAAATCTAAAAAAAACAAAACAAAAAAAAATTTTTTTTTATATCGATACAAAATCAGGAAATAAACTATCGCAATATACAGTGGCTTGCAAAAGTATTTGGCCCCCTTGAACTTTTCCACATTTTATCACATTACAGCCACAAACATGAATCAATTTTATTGGAATTCCACGTGAAAGACCAAAACAAAGTGGTGTACACGTGAGAAGTGGAACGAAAATCATACATGATTCCAAAAATTTTTTACAAATAAATAACTGAAAAGTGGGGTGTGCGTAATTATTCAGCCCCCTGAGTCAATACCTCGTAGAACCACCTTTTGCTGCAATTACAGCTGCCAGTCTTTTAGGGTATGTCTCTACCAGCTTTGCACATCTAGAGACTAAAATTCTTGCCCATTCTTCTTTGCAAAACAGCTCCAGCTCAGTCAGATTAGATGGACAGCGTTTGTGAACAGCAGTTTTCAGATCTTGCAACAGATTCTCGATTGGATTTAGATCAGGACTTTGACTGGGCCATTCTAACACATGGATATGTTTTGTTTTAAACCATTCCATTGTTGCCCTGGCTTTATGTTTAGGGTCGTTGTCCTGCTGGAAGGTGAACCTCCGCCCCAGTCTCAAGTCTTTTGCAGACTCCAAGAGGTTTTCTTCCAAGAGTGGGGATGGTGTGTTCAGAGTGATGTGCAGTGTTAGTTTTCCGCCACACATAGCGTTTTGCAATTTGGCCAATAAGTTCCATTTTGGTCTCATCTGACCAGAGCACCTTCTTCCACATGTTTGCTGTTTCCCCCACATGGCTTGTGGCAAACTGCAAACGGGACTTCTTATGGTTTTCCTTTAACAATGGCTTTCTTCTTGCCACTCTTCCATAAAGGCCAACTTTGTGCAGTGCACCACTAATAGTTGTCCTATGGACAGATTCCCCCACCTGAGCTGTAGATCTCTGCAGCTCGTCTAGAGTCACCATGGGCCTCTTGGCTGCATTTCTGATCAGCGCTCTCCTTGTTCGGCCTGTGAGTTTAGGTGGACCGCCTTGTCTTGGTAGGTTTACAGTTGTGCCATACTCCTTCCATTTCTGATTGATCACTTGAACAGCGCTCCGTGGGATGTTTAAGGCTTGGGAAATCTTTTTGTAGCCTAAGCCTGCTTTAAATTTCTCAATAACTTTATCCCTGACCTGTCTGGTGTGTTCTTTGGACTTCATGGTGTTGTTGCTCCCAACATTCTCTTAGACAACCTCTGAGGCCGTCACAGGGCAGCTGTATTTGTACTGACATTAGATTACACACAGGTGCACTCTATTTAGTCATTAGCACTCATCAGGCAATGTCTATGGGCAACTGACTGCACTCAGACCAAAGGGGGCTGAATAATTACGCACACCCCACTTTTCACTTAATTTGTAAAAAATGTTCGGAATCATGTATGGTTTTCGTTCCACTTCTCACGTGTACACCACTTTGTTTTGGTCTTTCACGTGGAATTCCAATAAAATTGATTCATGTTTGTGGCTGTAATGTGACAAAATGTGGAAAAGTTACAGGGGGCCGAATACTTTTGCAAGCCACTGTATCGGTGTATCGATATTTTTTTCACATCCCTAGTGGGACCTGTGGTTAAGTCACGCTGATTGGTTGTAATTCAGAGGTAAATGAGCAGACGTCGTCAAACAACCGGCTTTGTAAATTTAGAAGAGTGGCTGGCGAAGTAGTTTATAAACAGAAAAGCAGCAGCAACAACGGAGGAAAACCGCAGATTCCAGATGTGCGATTCTGACTGAGACCTATCCACACAGACTGTATGCAGTGATTGCAGCCAAAAAATGCATCTACTAAATACCAAGTTGAAGGAAGTAAATATTTATGCAATCACTTATTTTCTGGTCATATTTTGATTTAACTGTCATTATTTTGTAGAAATCAGTTTTCACAGTTTTATAGGCACTGTATTTAGTCACCACATTTCTACACTACTACTAAATATCCACTTGTAGAACAATCAGGATGTTGCTACTAACTCAATAACAGACACTTGGTAAACTTATATTGACTAAACCTCAAATACTTCGTTTTGCATTTAAAATTGTTTCCTATTATGTACCATTATTATTACATCTTTAATGTTGAATCTGGGTTCTAGTTTTTGGTAGTTCATCTTTACAGTCTTCGTCACACGTTTTGCAAACTGCAAGCTAATAAATAATCCAGTCTAAGCTAAAAACAAGCCAGTCCTCAAAAATATGCAAAGGCGGGTTCTAAAGAAACTCTCCCTTTTTGAATACTGTGGCAGCATGGAGAGCTCCCCCATAGCATACTGCCCCTTCCAATGTAATAAAGTCAGCCATTCTCACTTTCACACAATTCTAGACTTATAAAAGCATACTTATGAATATCATGTTGCCTTTCTAACATGAGATCAGCCAGGAATATTACGCTTTGAAACTTTAAAACTGCCAACAATTTCCTGTGGTGGAAAACCCCCTGAAGAGAGCATTTTGTTAGGTCACATTTATATTGTTGGTGAATCAATAAATCTAGCTTGTACAAAAAAATCAACTCTGGTAGAAAAATAAATGTAACATTTTTATATAAAACCAATCCCTTCTTCCTTATCTGAAATTTAATCCTTTTTTTCTGCTTAGAAAACAACTACAGCTAGCAAAGGAGGGAAACTATTTTTCTCTGCTGGGGTAAAATAAGTAACTTTAAATACAGTTTTGGGAATTAACATAAAAGCTGGTTGATAACCTCCACTGTGAAGGCAGCTAAGGCAAGTGTGCAGCTAATTCAGCTTTTTACAACTGCAGCTGAACTCATAACCTCAACAGAGGTTGCCAGACTTCTGTCAGAGGAAGAATCAGTCTTTAAGGAGCCATCAGCAGCCATTATGAGCAACAGAGGAGATGTGTGCATGGATTCTTAGCTTTATGATTATTATTGCTGGCACTTGCTCAGACTTTATCCTGTGTTGGTAACGGTGGAGCAAGTGGAAGGAGGCGAGGAGAGGATGAGCGGATTAAACAGGAACAAAGACGAAAGAGTGAACAGGAGTAACATCAAACAGTTTGATGGGTCAAAACTCAATATATCGATGTTTTCCCAGACAGAGCTGAAAAGTTATGTTTAACAGCTCAAAGGCAAGAGAAGTTTTATTGTCGCACAGAGAGCTCGAAGCTGTCCTTTCTGTAACCCTGAACATCATCCAGAACCCCCCCCCTGCACGGCTCTGCTGCTTTGGCTTGGCACCGAGGTGGTCTCCAATAACTCACACCATCTCAGACCCAATACTTCACACTGAGACAACGCTAAGAAATATTCAGAATGAGCAGCAGGCTGCCCTGGAATTTATGAACAGTAGTTAGCGAGGTAATTTACGGAGTCGCCGTGTGACTTCTGAGATGGTGTATCCAGATGCCTCCCTGCCTGCCTCTTGCATGAGCTCTCAGTATTCCTCAGTAATGCCATGACGGGAAAAATAAAGATGAATTAATGCTGTTATTCTTCTTGTCTGTTAAAGAGGGCAAAGGGAGAAGGGGGTTTGGAAAAGTGCTGCTTAACACGGGAATGTGAGACTTTCCAGGAGCGTCGATGGCTGTCTCTGAAGAGCTGCATTCTGGGAGCGCACGAGTGACGACTGCTGCTTGAGACCATGAAATGTCCCTCAGCTTTAGGCCTATTAATTCTGATTATATTAATCTGCTAGATGCATACATGTGCATGCTACAAAATATGACAGATGTTCAAATGCAATGTTCCAAAAAGCATATTTAGAACCATAGGTAAAACAGTTTGACAAACATACCCATTTATGTAAGCAATACTGTGAAAAGTGAAACACTTTGGACCTAATTTGGTTTTAATGAACACTGTAACAAAATCTATTAGGGTATCGTTTTAAAACTGATCTCAACATCAGGGAAAAGTGAATTTGCCTTAAAATAGGGTTTTCTTTGTAGCCATAAATTAATCTTCTTGGAGTTACATAAGTAGATAAAAATGCAGAAAAACTATTATTTTAAAATAAAGAAATTTGAAATCTGATTGATCAAAAACCTCATTTAAATAAATTAGTTTTGGCTTATGTTTAACATAAATCATTTAATTGTAAGTAAATTAAGTAGATTAATAATTGATTCAAGAAACTGCACCTAAATAAAAGAGAAATCGGAGAAATAGTGAAAATGGAAGACAAGTTAAACTCAATATTAAACTGAACAATAAACTCAAGTCAAAAATTTTATTCTAACATGAAATACTTTCAGGTTTACAGACATAGTGTAAGAAAGTCATGGTAAAACAAAAAGTATCCACAAACTCACTCCTTCAGGTTGAAATGCAGTAGCTGTTGTCGGGATCTCCTAAAAGTTTTCTTAAACACAACCAGCATTTCCAGAATTCTGCAGCAAGAGTTCAGATCAGAACAAAGAGTTCAAGTTTATTTTTATTTCAAATTTCTCTTTTTAACTGCAACACCCTCAACTAACCAAGTTAAAAGGACATAATAGCTCCATATTTTCCCACCAGACCAACTGACTGTCAGACTGTAGGTTTACTTATGGTCTCTAGGGTTTAAAAGTTGAATGGGAGGCCGATTTTTTCAATTTATAGCCTCCTATCCTGTGGAACCAGATTTCCGTTTTAATTAAGGAGGCAGACACCCTATCCACTTGAACTGCACAATAAATGAAGTCAAAATAGTTATCTTAATACTAATCTGTGTAATATCGCAATCACAAGTGATTGCCTAGAGGCAATATTTAAAAATTGAGGGTTAATCATAATAAATAAACTTATAAACATTTTCCTGATATCTTGTAGCCCCACTGTCTACCTTGAAGACTTAGTTTGAAAATGTACTTCATTATAAAGCGTATGATTATGACTGGCTGAAAGGAGACATGCCTTTAATTATGCAGCTCTTGCCCTAACCTGCTAAAGAAAAGGATGAACTGAGCACCTTTACCCTCAAACTTCTCTTTTCACAATAAATATATTCACATATCATGATTACATCAAAGTGAAGTTTTGAAGCTGGCTTCTGAAACATATTTAACATTTTATCATTTATCATTCTATGATCAACTAAATCTGATTACTTTAAATTGGAACTGGCTCACAATTTAGACCAATTTCTAGCCTCCAGGTATGGAAAAACACCAACAAAAGTCACACAGGTAACATAATACACATCTTTAAATATGCAGTCTTGAAGGGGGTGCTAGCTACTGCCCAGTTAATCTAATTTTGTGAATATGTCACTTTTCTTTACCAACTTGTCCCCAAGTGTCTAAATTAATAAACACTTTTCACTTCTGGAACAGATAACAGCTTTGTTTTCAAACAAATGTCATATAAATTCAATATGACAATCTTTGAATCTTTTAAAATACACAGATGGTTACAATAACTGTCCCAATGCATCTTCAAACTAGCTAAAAAGTAGTTCTGTGAAGAAACATTTGACTCTGCTGCCCCCAAGTGGCTAGGCATGTATGTTGTAGATTAACAAACCTGCTTTGCTTGTTTTACATCCACATTTGTGTTACGTTTTTTCTCTCGTTTTTTTTAACTAACTTGAACTTTAACATTTAACTGTTAATATTGGAAATAAGGTTAAAACTTTCTACATTTTTAATATGGTACCGACTTCTTTTAAAATCAGAAACTTGACAATATTGTTTTATTTCATCTGTACATTACAGATGATATTTCACATAAGCATTGGCTAAAAAACAGTAAGCATTTGACTGCATTGTTGAAAAATTATACGTTAGTTTGATAGATGTTTTGCATAGTGCATGTAGAGCTTATTTTAAAAGTCAGTGTGTGGCCTTTCATCTGTTTATATGAAAAAAAGCCTTAAACATGTTGTACATTCCTAATCTAAGGGCTGCATGAGACGGTTCTATAGAAAAAAATATAGCAACTCATCACTCTTTAGATTTGAGGACAAGACAAGAATTGATTCCAAGAACAGAACAGAAAAGAAAAAACTTAATACCACACAACATATGCTGAATGTTTCCTAGTAACAGCCTGATGGAGTATACACACACACACACACACACACTTCAGATCGCACAAAAACCCAGCAGGTTTCGAATAGAAAATCATTGAATGAAGTGATTCCGACTCCGCGATGCTAGGCGGCAACAAATGCCCTTTCGAGCTGGCATTCTTCCAGTTGGCCTACAGCGTCACACAGATTGTAAACAAATGCTGCCAGCAGTAAAGCAGACGGAGTAAAAGCTGAATATGCACAATGAGCAAAATGGCCGACAACGCTGCAGCACAGTACATTTTGTAAGTACTTTACTGTTTGATTGTGTTACACTCGTTTTTGCTCCTGTGTTGTTATTGTCGTTCCGGCGTCGTCATTCCTGCTTCCGAGGTCTCGTTGGTTCCCACAGGGGAAATACCCCAGCTGTAATAGCTCAGCCAAGCTGCTTCTGCTGTTTACATGCAGAGAAATCCACCTTTATAGTCGCATTATCTGGGTATGTTAGCTCGATAAATAGTAGGCCAGTTTGGTTCAACTTCAGCTGGACGAAGGTTAATGCATTTCAAAAGTCCAAATTCAGTTGGACTAAGGCAATAATTCGGTTTTCTCTTACTGCATGTAAACGCACTGACTAACACAAATACCTCATGCAATAAGGCGTTCTAAAGCAAGAAACTACTTTTGAGACCTTTAGCCACCTCTTATAACACAATAACATGCAGGGTACACTCCTTAGTTAGCATCTTAAAACTTAATTTTTATACTGTAGCGGTGTCCAAACTTTTTGCCATGAGGGCCAACATCGTCACATTGAAAGCACTTGAAAGCCAGAAAAATTGTTTTATTATATAAATATTTTAAATCATTTAAAAATGACCTTTTTATTTTTATCTGCCCAATAATGAACTAAACATGCAAGATTTTATGGAGATAAACAAAATAGTATTTTTTTTTTAGAAAAGGGAAATGAGAAGATTCCCAAACATAAAAAGTGTCTCAGACAATTTAGTTTTTACAGAAGAGAATAAGTTTCCTAGTTTTTCAGTTTGATTGTTTTCTTTTTTGGGCTAGAAGAACTTTTTTCCCCTTTCCTACAGCGTTCATTACAATTACATGCACATTATGCAAATGAGGCAATGATCTCATTTAGCGACTTGTAATTACTTCTGGGGCAGCCAATAGCTACTCTCCATGCTGAGGAGTTGGCAACACTGGAAGAGAGACACGTGAGCAAATGGATGAGGATTCAAATTGAAGCGGGGAGAAGCCACAACCACATCTAGTGAAAAAATATGTATTTCTCAGAGGTGGGGTCGTTATCGTCCATTTATCGCCCTCGAGGTGAACTGCTCAACATATCGTGATATTGATTTGAGGCTACATCACATGTGATGCTAACATCTGGGAGCCCGATTTAGCATCAGATCAGGGCTCCAGTGGAGTACTTCCCTCAATGGGTCAGGGGTCATTTGGCAGCAATGTGAACACAATATTAGGCCAGAGATTCCTCGTTGGTTCTCATACAGCTAACAGAAGTAACAACTCTGAAGTTATCTTCAATTTACTTTAGTTATGATTTAATCAGCTGACATTCTTGAATTGAATAAGGATTTTATTAAAGACACAAAGTGACTGCAGTTAAACAAAATCTTGACATGCAGTCTTTCAGTCAAAATTGTAGACTCGTTTTGTTTTCTGACAACTTAGTCAAAAACTGAGACAGAAAAGTGATAAAGTGGCTCAAAAATTAGAACATAATTTTTTTTTAAACCAGCAGCCAGGAAATCCTCCAGTTCTTTACCCCAATGAGATCTCAGCTCTGAAACAGTAGTTGGAGAAACAGAAGCCATCATGCTGTGATCAACCTCAAGCACTAAAAAACAACAACAACAAAAAAACTGAATGTGTCACATTGGGTGAGGATTTCGCCAAAGTTTGTGCCTGAAGGATCTTAGGTATCATGATGCTATGCTCATTAGGGATGGTAGCATGGAGTAGAAAATGGTGAGACGGCTCAGGATTTCAGGGTTGACAGCATTGATGTGGTGTTGAAAGAAGAGCTAAGCCTAAACAGCAAAAGTTCCTAATTTATCATTCCATCTGCATTTTAAGCCTCACTTACAGCAATGGTAAATAACAAATTATAGTATAGGACAAATGTGGCCTGGGTAAAAACAAAATGTAGTGTTCTAATGGAGAAAAACTGGTTTCAATTTCACAAAACAGCTCCAGACCTGACTACTGCTAAACCTGTAGGCTCAAAGCACCACGTACAGAGCCCGTTGGACCACATGAAAGTAGGCCAAAAACAACAACAAAACCACGCATAGTAGTGCGGGTTATGCATGACCAACTTCCACATTTGGCCAAATGGGACGCATCACTTCCTTCCAGTTTGGAGCCCTGTGGTACGATTGCGGGAGCAGTCGCGATGGCGTTGTTTTACACACGTTGCCTCCAGGAGCAGCAAGTATTTCAGATGTACATCAAATATGTTGGGTGTCATTTAAAACTTATACCACTGAAATTAATAAGAATGCTTTAGCTTAGTGTACTTCACCGTTAGCTTCGTAGCCAACATCCCACATTAAGTTAGGTTTATCGTAACAGATCGAAAATGTCATCACTTCGTGTCCGTTACTTTCTTGATAGGACTCTCATTTGAGCACAATGACAGTTTTTTTTCTTCTTCTTTTTTTCCCCCTAAGTATCAAACAAAGACAGAGTGACCAGAACAGTCAGCCTCAGGGCTGAATTTCACAGGTCTATGCGCAAAAATGAACTGAACCACAAGCTTAGAGTAGGCCAAATGTTAGGGATGGATGAGTGTTCGGTTCAGTTCCAGTTCCCGCCTGTTCCATTTTGGGGACAGCATTAATCAAGCCTTTCAAATTAAGACAACAGTAGACCTATTGGTGAATATTGTATGACTAAGTCCCCGTGATTATCATAAAATCATCATTATATGATAATGTTCACTCATACTCAGAATGGCACACTAGAGAAACACCTTGAAGGTTTAACACCTTAAATGTATTCCTACAACATTCTTTTTTTTACACATAGGTAAATTTAATATCACATAATTTTACTAAAGTAATATTTATTTGAATGGGTTATGGGTTTAGCAAAGTTTATATTTTAATATAGAACTTTTTTTCTCTACTATACCTTTTGGATAAAACAGAGAAAGAACAGAAAAACCACATCCTGAGAGGCTTGGTAAACAGTTCATGAATGCTTGTTCCAAGTTCAGAGCCATTGTTTGTCTTCTTACAATAAAGATTTTATCACAGGATGATATTTGACTTTGACTATAACCCTTTTATACTTGTGCATTATTATCCATCCCACTTGTTACCTGGTCAGTATCACAGGGTCAGATTCAGCCCATCCCAGCAGTCATCATGCAATGAGGCGGAAAGGCTCATTTAACTCCTAGGTGGAAATTTTGAGCCACTTATGAAATATCTGGCTCTGATACAGATATTCTCATTGTGTATCTGTCAAGATCAGTATTGACAATAAAAACTGACAGTCTATCTGTCGGTGTTCCTGAAAATGTTTTTCTTTACACTTTTGAGAAAACAGAGCTGTGGGATTCGTAGCCTGTTGTCCTCATTTCAAATCGGTCCTCCTTTGTAGCTGGCACTGCACTGCAGTGTGCAACCACACTGTTGCTTTGCTTTTTCAAACAGCCCATTATTCAGAACTGAACCTGCAACTTGTACCACCTCTCCATACCTGCACAGAGACAGAGCAACAGTGGCACAAGCCGAGAACAGCAGCAAGTGTTCAGATGCTCTTCATGAATGTTTAGTTCTGATTGTTCTAAATGTGAATCCTGGCTTGTTCAAATCATGTTTTCACTAAGGTTGTCCATTCTGTATTCTGTGAATTTTTAAGTATTATTATTTTAAGTATTATCAAAATAAAATTTAATGTTTTATATATGATGTTATAACATATTAAATGTCATTTCCGAGATTGATTTGCTGCTATTTTTTGTCAGGAACTAAAACCAAGGCCAGCTGATGAAACAATCATCACCAGACCAAGACTCAACAGAGTCACAGAAGGAGGAATCAGGTAAGGTAATATTTATCATTTCTGAGTGTGAAAAGGTTTGCGATGCCATTTGTAAGGCTTTGGGTATACAGGAAACCGCATTGAGAGCAATTATCCACAAATTGGAAAAACAATGGAACAGTGTTGAAACTCCGCCATGACTGCTCCAAGAGCGCATCGGGGTAATTCTCATATTCAATATAACATACTAAAATGAATAAAATGCTGTTACATATACATCAACCAATTAAAAATATTTTATAGAATTAAAATCAATTAAAGATAAATACAAAACACTAAAACCAGCTATCACTGCACACGTATTCATGTCTCTTCACGATGAGATTCAAACATTGTGGACAAACCGGAGTGAAATGGGCATCTATCTGCAGGCTTGCAGCCTGATTTGAGAGGAAATGAAGTCTTGTTTTACTAATCTGATTTTCAAAGAAAGTATGGCGACGAAGACATAAAAAAATCATCCAGTGTGATGAACTTAAAAGTTTTCTTTTGGAGGTTTTGAGTGCATATGCGCAAAAGCATGACTTTGCACCACACAGGTCATGGCTCAGACACAAGTCAGGCGGACTCAGACTGACCAACACCGGCGGCGGTATAACAACTGCAGCAGAGGAGGAGCGCTGGTTCCAGCTGGGGGCTAAACCAAAAGCCCCCATCAGCTCCGCTCCGGTGCCCCAGGGTGCATGGTCGACGGTCGGGCCTGGCTGCGGTGGGGGCAGCCTTCCGCTGTCTAACCGCTTCGGTGCCCTGGACCACGACTTTCCTCCTCTGGCCGTCCCTCCGACCGCACCGAAGCTCAGCAGTTCCACAGGACCGCCGCCCATCCCCTCCCAGCAGCTGGAGCAGCAGTCGGATTCCGGTAGCCACCCACGTCGCGCCAAACCCAGCACTACGGCCGGGATCTGCCGAGGAGTGCTCCATTTCACCCCGAATCCACGGAACGAGTCCTCTGCGCCCACTAAACATCGCTGCAGTCCTGGGGAAGCCAAGCCGCCCAACATCCAGCAGGTCCTGGACAGCGAGGGATCCTCTGCTCACCATCAGCCTTCAGACCAGCCATCCACCACGCTCATCATTGGAGACTCAATAATCCGGCACATTAGGATGAGAGGAGCCGTTACTCTTTGTTTTCCGGGGGCTATGATAAATGACATTTCTGAACAGATCCTGGACTCCATCCGAAGCCACCCAACCGTGAGTAAAGTTATAATTCATGCTGGCACCAACGACATCTGTAAACAGCAGTCTGAGCTCCTAAAGTGGGATTTTATTCATTTGTTTAATCTTTTAAAAGACAAACGCATATCTGTTTTTATCTCTGGCCCCACTCCCACCATCAGCAGAGGAATAGGCCGTTTCAGCAGGCTGCTTTCTCTGAACACCTGGCTTTCCACTGCCACCCTGATGCATAACATTGGTTTTATAGACAATTTTAACATTTTCTGGGGCAGGAGTCAACTGTTTGGGGCGGACGGACTACATCTGAACAGACAAGGCACACGTATGTTGACATTAAGCCTGGCATACCCTAGTCCACCCCTGTCCACCACGCTGTCTCCAGCTGCTCCTGCCCTCTCTGCCCCCTTAACCACATCCTGATGTCCAGCTTGTCCCTGCTCCTATAAACTCAGTCCTGATTTTAACAGTAACTCACATATTGGACTTGGACCTTGCCCCACTTCTTTCATTCCTGTAATTATCAGCAGAGAGCGAACAAATAATCATAAAGTGAACAAATGTAACCCAAATAATCTTAAACCGTTGCTAAAAATCCCACCTCCAATAAATCATACAGTCACTCCATCTCCAACCACTATTAATATGGCACTTTTAAATGTTCGCTCTCTGCTGAATAAAACTTTTATAATAAATGATTTGATTTTAGTCCATAAACTTCAAGGTTTATTTTTAACGGAAACATGGCTGAGTGCAGATGCTGCTGCTGTTCTTACAGAGGCCTCCCCACCTAATTTTAACTTTTCTTATTCAACCAGGAGTAGCCAGAGGGGGGGTGGAACTGCTTTTATAAGTTCATTAACCTTTTACGCCAAACCTGTTTTACTTGATAATTTTACCACTTTTGAATATACTGCCTCTGTTTTTAGCACTCCTCAGATTTTATGTATGACAGTTTATAGGCCTCCTAAAAAGAGCGCACTTTTTATTCAAGAATTTTCAGAGGTTTTATCAATTTTGCACAACTCTTATGAACAAATAATTTTAGCTGGTGATTTTAATCTACACGTGGATAACCTTTTAGATCCTTTATCAACAGAATTTTTAAATATTTTGAATTATATGGATTTTAGTCAGCATGTCATGCAGCCAACTCACAACAGAGGACACACCCTGGACTTGGTCATCAAGTATGGCCTGTCCACTAGTGTGTCCTCTGTTGTTGACTTGGCTGTCTCTGACATTTTAAAATCACCTTTTTTATCCAAATAGAAACCTCTGTGAGAACTATCAGGAAATGTCATCTAACCCCTGAAGTGGCTGCAGGTTTTCTTGACATTTTTAATAAATTTCCTCCTGTACCTTTATCTGCCCCAGTGATTTTATCGTGAATGATTTTAACAGTAGGCTTCAATCCGCTCTCGACCTGCTGGCTCCACTAAAAGTTGTAAAAACTTATTCAAAACATACTATACCATGGAGAAATGAAAACCTTAAGAAATTATAGAGGAGCTGCAGGGTGTCAGAAAGAAAATGGAGGAAAAACAAAATCACAATAAATCAGATATACAAAGAACATTTCAAATCATGCAATAACGCTGTAAGAAATTCCAGAAATGTATACTTCTCCAGAATCATCTCAGAACATAAAAATAATCCCAAAATTCTGTTTTCCACCATTGACATTCACAATCATACCTCTACTGCACTTCAGAAAACCCCCTCAAACACTCTGTGTGAGGAGTTTGCAAACCACTTCAGAGGAAAGGTAGACACCATCAGATGTAATATTTTATCTTCTCAGAGTAACATGGTTTTAGACAAATCTGATTGTGTGTCTCTACAAGAGGAAACGCTGGACAGTTTTGTCCTGGTGGAAGCTGGGACCCTTGATAAAGTTTTCTCCTCAGTGAGGCCCACTACAAGTGCCCTGGAACCGATTCCCACCCGGTTTTTTAAGCAATTTTATTAATCTTTTAAAGACGAGATTTTAACCATGATGAATTGTTCCCTTCAGACGAGGGTCTTTCCTGCCGCCTTCAAAGGGGCGGTGGTGAGGCCCCTGCTGAAGAAGAGCAATTTAGATTTTAATGATTTAAACAACTTCCAACCGGTATCTGACTTACCGTTTTTAAGCAAAGTTTTAGAAAAACTTGTTTCAAATCAACTTAATGATTTTATTAACGCTCATAATGTCCCAGAGAAATTTCAGTCTGGTTTTAGGGTGAACCACAGCACAGAGACGGCTCTTTTAAATTTTTTTTAATGATTTTAGATTAAATTATAATGCTCAGAAGGTGACAGTGTTGGTTCTACTGCATCTAAGCGCTGCCTTTGATACAGTAGACCACACTATTCTTTTAACTCGTTTAAAACAGATTGGCCTCTCTGGTGCAGTTCACAAATGGTTCACATCCTATCTCACAGACAGGACTTTTATGGTAAGTTTGGATACCTGCTCCTCTAAGGTCCACAAGATTACATGTGGTGTGCCCAGGGTTCGATTTTAGGCCCAGTGCTTTTTAACCTCTGCTCCCTCCTGCTGTTGATGTAGATGGCTCCCATGATGACATTTCCTGGCTCATCTGTACTCAGCCCGTTTTGGTTTTGTCTATTGTTGCTTTTATGTGTGTGTGTGCGTGGGAGATGGGGGGGTTATAGTTGTGGTGATGTTTTTTACTTTTGGGCTTTGGGAAAGGGGGGGGGGGGGGGGTTGTGGGTCATTTTAATCTGTAAAGCACTTTGAGAAACTTTGTTGTGGTTTGAAAAGCGCTTTATAAATAAAGTTTGATTTGATTTGATTAAGACATGAACATATTAGAATAGTGTGTCCAAAATTGTAGTTTTTGGAATATATTAAGTTTGCTTTTACTCCCACCTTATAAAAATGGATTTCCACTTATGAATTACGCCAACAACCAAACCAGTAAAACGTGCCATTCCCCTCCCGTCCGGGCTGTTATGTGACCGGCAGTGGTGTGCAGTGATAAAAATCATTTCCTGGTTCTTTCACAGCCTCTTTTGAAGTGACACAACCAAGCGATGTTAATCAAAAACTACAGTTAAACCTGAACTCTGTCATTACAACGGCTGTAGCTGCACTGCTCAAACTGACACGCAAACACGGAAGCATGATTTCCCAGACGGAAAAACAAGCATAAGCACAGAGACTCCCTGCCGAATTCCCTCTGACCCATCTTTCACACAGCTCACTAAGTGAGAGCCTCCAGCAGCCGCAGCAGGAGAAGGAGGATGTTACCTGGCCGGTGATGCCGGTGATGACAGCCACATTCCTCTTCTTTACGCCCTCGCCGTTCACCGAGGAGCCCACCTTAGCAGCTTCGGAGCACTGAGCCATCTCTCTCTTAAAACTTGACGATTCGCTGCGCGAAAACAACCTTTAGAGGCAACCGAAGGCAAGTGGTCGTTGTTGGCAGCAGCAGCCGGTGTACCAGCGAGCCTCCTCAGCATCCGTAAACTCATGACGCAAACCAATCAGAGGCGACCAAGTGGGCGGGCTCTCTATGAAGAAACGTTTTATTCGGTTTACTACAGGGTTGTTGAACACAGTGCCCCCAAATGGAAAGGAGGGTGAATTACACCCATCCAACATATTGTCCATTCCCGGGCCATCATTACAGGGTTGCAGGTAGGGGGAAGGCTGTGGTTGGCATCTCCAGCAGCCATTGGGCGAGAGGTGGTAAAGCCAGGACGGGTCGCCAGTCCAACACACACACACACACACACACATATATATATCTATATATAGATATATATATATATATGGCTTCAATTTAGAAAGACCAGTTAACCTAACCTGATTTTTTTGGACTGTGGGGGGAAACTGGAGCAAACCCAAGCATGCGCAGGATCAACATGCAAACTCCATGGAGAGAAAGCCCAGGCCAGGATTTGATAGATAGAGAGATAGATAGATAGATAGATAGATAGATAGATAGATAGATAGATAGATAGATAGATAGATAGATAGATAGATAGATAGATAGATAGATAGATAGATAGATAGATAGATAGATAGATAGATAGATAGATAGAGAGAGAGAGAGAGAGAGAGAGAGAGAGAGAGAGAGATAGATAGATAGATAGATAGATAGATAGATAGATAGATGATAGATAGATGGAAAGAAAGAAAGAAAGAAACATCAAAGCACAGTTTTTACAGTTTTCCTTTGCAGAATTACAGCTAGTTCCTTTGTTAGTTCTTTAGAAATCCTAGACATAGTCACATGTTATATGTAAAAGAATATTAAATACTTTAATAATTGGGATTTCATGAATGGCTGCTCAGTGGCACAGTTGGTAGCACTGTTGCCTTGTAGAAAGAAGGTGGAGGTTCAAATCCCAGCCCAGGTCCTTTCTGCATGGAGTTTGCATGTCCTCCCTGTGCATGTCTGGGTTCTCTCCTGGAACGCCAGTCAAAAAACCTAACTGTTAGGTCTCAAATTGCTTTAGTACCGTAGGTATGACTGTGTGCGTGCATGGTTGTTTGTCCTGTATGACTCTGTGATGGGCTGGCGACCTGTCCAGGATAAACCCCACCTCTTGCCCCGTGACTGCTGGAGATAGGCACCAGCCCCCCTGCAACCCTCTATAGGATGGATGGGTACAGTTAATTTTTGTAAACATCAAAGTTAAATTTAAAGCTTTGAATGCTTCTATGCGCAACAGATTATGGAGATCACAAATCTCTGTTATTTTGTGTTACCAGTGCTTATATGATCCCAGCTTAGTTAATTTTCTAATGTAGCATATTGTCATAACACTCACAGATAAGAGATATCCCACCCCCACAAGATCATATAATATATTTTTCCCCAATTTGTAGCTTTATGATATTGTTGATACGCCTTTGTGTTGACAGTTAAGTTGTGTGTTTACACCATTTGAATGGAATGGGATTCTGTAACAGAAAATTTCTTATGTAATTAGGATTCAATTACTTATTCTCTGTCTTAGTGAAGTCAAGTTAGAGAAAACAAGCTCATTGTTCAAGTATGTTTCTGATAGAGATGTGTCAGATCACCTGGTGACAGACGTCAGAGCAGCAAGATAGCTACTGGATGTTCTGGCCTTGGGGTTCATGCTTTACTTTTAGACTGGTATGAACTGGTTCTACAGGAGCTGGACAAGAAGATTGAAGAGGACATGCTGGAGAAGATAAACAGTGATTATTAAATACTATTTAAGGTGTTTAATCAGAAGGGTTGCGAGGGAATGTGAGAGTAAGCTCTGTCCCTACATGTTTTGGCCAAACGTGTTTATTCAATACTTAAAAACCTGAAGGACTCAGTTTAATCTGTTTTTTAAAGCTATATTTTGAGCCATAACAGATTCTTTAGTAATGTGCTTTAAAATGTTAAGTCAATTTTGTGACCAAAGTGTCATTGAAGGCTACTCAAACACCTTTTTTGCTTTCACTTCTTTTTCCTTACATAAAAATAAAAGTTGAACCATTTAAACCATAGATGGTTGCAAGCCTATTCAACAAGCAGCAGTTGCTTCGCTAAATTCATTGCCAATATTTTTACCACATCAAGTTGTGGTAAACATCTGCACATTTCTGACAAGTAAAATGCCCAAATTCCTGCTTTTATTAAGGGAGTCACACTTGCTGATGATTCATAATCAATTGCATTTGATGAACTATATTATCATTAAATTCTCAATTTCTTAAAAGAAATAAAAAAAACATTTTTGCAAGAATCCGTTTTTTGTGTGCATCATTTATTAACATATTCATGTCCTACATTTATTGTATTTAAATCTCAACATTTCAAAAGAAATCTTGAAAAAGGTATCATAAATTCAAATAAACAAATATTCAAAACACAAAGCTTTTAAATTAAAAATAAATAATCTAACAGCTGAGTGTCTTGCCTCTCCATCACACTGAGCTGTGCATTTAAACTTTAAATGTATGTGCATGACTACGTGAAATCACGTTTGTGTCCTCTGAAATAAAAACATCACATGTTGAAGAAAAAACTAGCACTTCAAGTACCATCTGGTGCTGAACCAGTAAATAAATGAACATACGAATCCACTTCAGTCATAAACAAGTATAGGTCATAGGTAGTAACGTGTTGTTCATTATGCCTTCATGGAAGGTGAGCTGGGTACTCCAAACTGCCAAAGCACAAAAAGCAGGTGGGATGAATGCACACAGACGTCAAGGCAGTCTACAGAGAAAAGTACTAACACCAGGGTTATAAAGTGAAGCCTTACTATTGACAGTTTTCAAGTTTTAGGGAGACTGATGCAATGCTGCAATATATGCACAATATAAATTAATGGAGTCAGATTTCAAATTGTCTTGGAGGGAAATAACATTATAAGACTTATAAAAGAAAGAAAACATAAGCAGATGTATTGAAAGAAATTTTTTTTTTAGATTCATTCACTCAATCTTGTAGTTAAAAAAAAAATCAAAAATGTGTGCAAAGCACGCCAAAGCATGCAAAAACCATACCTGTTAAAATGTGCTAAAATACGTTTTTCATTGGCACATGCTGCAAATATGAAACTGACATATATTATAGGGTTTTACTTTGGCAGCAACAGTATTTGGCAAGAAAGTCCTCAAGTAGACAGTACAGGCAACTTTAAAAGTTTCTTTTTCCAGGTCAGACCTACACAGTGTGCAGCTATGCAAGATGTGAGGCAGATAGTAATAATCCAGTGGCCAGGTGCAGCAGTATTGGTCCAGTGTTGGGCCCCAGGGTCATACAGAGTCACAAAGCAAACCGAGGGCCTGGTTGTCTCTGAAGGGGAAACAAAATAATTGTAGGGTAAAAGGAAATATTTCAAATGGGTTTATAAAATGTAATTTGTATTTTATAAAAAAAAAATCTAAATGATGTCTGAGGAAATAATCTTGATGTCAGATGAAGTAATCTTACCTGTTTAGCTCTCTGAGGGTGGAGCATGTGAGGAGTGACACTTGTTTTTCTGCAATCAGAAAATCCACAGAAACTTTACCATGTTACGAGCATGCATTCACAAACTAAATTCTTTAGATATTTTCTACAATCACACTGAAAATGTGCACAAAGTCATTAAAACAAAACATGGTGACAAGTAGTGCTAGACAATACATACACTTTGTAGTATACATACTTTACCAAAAGCTTTTATTAAGGGGTGCTGAATGTTCTAGGATGTCTTTTAATTTAACTTTACCTCAAGGCCAAGGTAAATTAACTTCAAATCAGAGACCATGACTGCAATTGCCTGCAATTGAAACGGTAAGGCTGTGTTTTTATTGCTCTATTGTAACAAACAGCAGCTAACTGCTGATGCGGCTATTGTATGCTAGCGGGAGTACTAGCTTTGGGGACAACACGGGTAATGGCTGCTACTTTGCAAACAACAAATGACCCAGAATGCAGTTACAATTGAAGGTCGGGTTCATTCACAACTTGCGCCATGATGTCATTATGATATGCTGAAGCGTTACCTGCGGTGTCAACCCCCCTCCTTCCTGCTACCAATCATCGCGCCCTTCATTTGCATTATTACAATGACCGTCCACGACAGCCAAAATATTGCATCAGATCTCGCGAGACAATAATGCCTTCAGAAATAAGGGTCAGAGGAGCTCTGTGTTTATTTTTTTCAACTTTTCTTTTTTAGAAGGGCCTGAAAGACTATAATAGAGCGTGGATATCCAAGGTAATACTAGGTTATGACTCCTTTAACTATCCATCAAACGCAACAGAGATCAGGTCTGTGATTGGTCAGCCCAACATCAGCCCAAGATCATTTCACCAGAACGGTGCTCTATAGTCGATGTCATTAGTAGTCAATGCAGCTTTTAGGCACTAGATGCTTTATAGTGCAAGGCCAGTTTATCTAATATGGTCTTTTGGTGATTTTGAACACCAGGAGGTGTAGAGAACAACAAAACAGACCACTGTGTTTGTTTGTTTGTTTGTTTACATGAGTTTTTAAAGCATTCAATGAGCTGCACTTCTAGTAAAAAGCTTTCCAGCTCAATCAAAACCCACTCTCTGTTGGCCATTGCTCCTTGAGTGGAAATCTGTTTAAAAGCTTAAGTAAATAAACTGTAGTCCACCAGAGATGTCACTGCAATGGTAGGCAGACCCGCCAGAAAAGGTTTGCACATCCTGCTGTCCTGGTGGAGAATTGCTTTGCACCACTGACACATCAACAGTGAAGTAAAAAACGAAAACGTCTCCTTCAATACGTGCGTGTGGGTGCAAACATGCTGATGGAGAAGTATAAACTAGACTTTAAGTGTATACAAGCCCTAGACTGCAAATGTGGATAAATTTTTTATATGGGACATTTGAAAGTGACTCATCAATTTTGCACACAAAAAAATTAGTGTATAAAAATATAATTATCTAAAGTGACATGCTCAGATTACTTTGACTGACTTAATCTGGTACAAACCACTAGAAAACATGAACTGCCCTAAACAGTTTCTTTGCACCATCCTTTACTTAGATATATATGCACCTCTGTTGATAGTACAGAATTGATCATACATTTACAAAAGAAAATGGCTGCTGCAAATACTCCCCCATCCTTCTTGATTAACTGATAAGCTTTATCCTGTCAATATAGGGAGTTTTGTTTACCTTCTGTTGTAGTCGATAGTGCAAATTTCGGTCCAACAGCCAGGCATGTCTGAGGGACTCTGTCGCGCTCATCCTCCAGCTCTTGCTCTTCACCAGCAGCCGGGTGATAAAGTCTTTGGCCTCATCGGAAATGTCTCCAAACTCCTCTTCTTCAAAGTTCCACTGGCAGGCCAGAATGTTGTTGAGCGTCTCATTGTCATCGTCCCCCAGAAATGGAGACAAGCCACTGAGTCTGGACAGGTAGGAAACATTGGTTTGGGACATGATATCTTGCAGTGCTACAATTCCCTTTGATTTTCAGCCTGGAATCAATTTTTTCTTCTTCCTAGAGGTCAACCTGTGATGTAACAAGTTATAAGTGCAGATAACTAACCATCCCTGACTTACAGCATGTACGTGATTACTCCAAGACTCCACATGTCCGTTGGGAATGAAACAAACTCATAATTGATGACTTCAGGGGCGAGAAATTCAGGAGTTCCGAAGTTGACTCTCAGTTTCTCCCTGGGTTTATACCTTTTAGAGACAAAACAATTAAGCTGTGCAAATACTGAACAAAACTTACAACAGATCATTTGGTTTTACATTTCTTACCTCCTTGCCAGGCCAAAGTCAATGATTTTGATCTTGTTTGTAGCTCTGCTAACGCAAAGAATATTTTCTGGCTGAAAAGAACAAGGTTTAGAGCATGAAAAACAAGCAAAAAATAAGAATATTACTATAAGATAAATATCTAAGCAAGTCTACCTTGAGATCAAGATGCAGGATGTAATTTTTGTGCATGTACTGCAGGCCTTCACATATCTGACGGATGAACAACACCGTGTCCAACTCAGTCAGGTTGTAGTTCTCATCAATGATGCGATCAAACAGTTCTCCTCCTTCCACACTGCAGCACAGAGACACAAACACAGTTACAGCCAAGGAAAGCTTGTCTCTCTGTCTTATTAAAGGCACTCAAACAAACGTCCCACAACAGACTTACTATTCCATGACCAGGATTATGTCATTCCGCGACTCAAAGGCAGCGTAGAGTTGGATGAGGTTGGCGTGATTAAGCTGGTTCATCACCTGGATCTCATTCCTTACTACCTCCTGAGAGACAAACAAATTTAAAAAAGGAATCATGTTTCTGTAATTTTATACTCATAAGAGTTTGTTGGTAGATTAAAAAGGTAATGTCATACTGTGCTTATCTTATTACATATGCTGACATATCTACAAACACATTTTAGAAATGAGGTGTATCTGTGGAACTTTATGTCCTCTTACCTCTATAAAGTATGGGAGTATCATTATTATTCACCCCTGTTTTGCATGTAATTACATAGAAAACAAATTATTAACTACTTTTTGCCATGGTGTTATGCATGTTTTCTTTCTTTTTCCATACATGAAAATCGCTTGACCACCTTGGGCTCAAAGTTCAATGCTACGCAACTAGTCGATGTGTGTTCAAATGATTGTAGGCTAATTTATTCCAGAAACGGGTCACACCACTCACCACGGGTAGGACACTCTTCACATTCTTATGTTTGACATGTTGAAGGGAGCTAGCCTTCAACAGTGCAGACAGAACCTCTGCATGGCATAGCATTTGAATAAATACAGTAATGTTACTGAGTCATAGCTGTGACATTTGAGTTGCACTTGTGTAAAATCCTTGCAGCAGTGGCACCAAGTACTGTATCCATGGCAGTCTGGCTTTTCTGGAGATCAAATGTCCCATGCTACAGTATGTGATGTATAAAAACGTGACAGTAGGGGACACTTTACGCATTCTTACAGCAGAATAACTTTGTGTAGCACTAAAACACAAGTCAAACAGAACAAGTAAAGATTTTAATGTATTTTCCTAAATTGTGCTCTGCTTAATAAAAGCAGTCACTATTGAGTTAAAATAATGTATTGCAAAATTGAGCTAATTAAAAGGATTAAGATCAAGATTTGAAAAATATTTCTGATGTTACATAATATAAAAAATCTTTTGTTTCAGAGGGTAATAAATACACTGGTCATTGACACAAAGGAATATTTGTTTGGGAATCGCTGACAACTTCAGTGAAATCCTATGTAACGTAGCTTTCAGGATTAAACGATTTTTTCATAAATCCAAAAAACTTCATACTAATTAGAGAAACAATTCTCATGTCTACTTGTGTTTTATATTTTATTTACAACTACATTTTTTTTTTACTTTTAGCAGTTTTAAACAAACAATCAATGTAACAGATCCATTTTGCATTAATAAACACCAAACATATATAGGAAGCGGAGACCAAAAAAAAGGTTATTTCTGTTATCAATTTGATAGTCCAAATATGATCTGGGAATTATTTAACAGTGAGAGTCTGTCTAATTTAAGTTACACTTGCTACAGAGTAAACACTTCCGGTTAATCCTCCACTTCGAAGAACAGGTGAGTACTTGAGAACAATGAATCATACTGTATCTGGGAACAGGTAGGCTGTTGAACAGGTAATGCAGGTATTTTACATTTGTATTTCAAAATACCATACCATTTCAAACTCAAACATTCAGATTTAATCATCTGCCATAGTAAATACAAAAGTTTCCAATACAGTTACAAAGATATTTTGAGGGTGTGACTGCAGCTGTATCAATACAGCTCAATACATCTGACTTTGAGCTGAGATGGAGCAGATAGGAACAAAACAACACATAAATTCTTTTAAAGGGACCATGTAAAACATTTTATAGAGAAAACATTCTGTAAATGCAAAAAAAATGTCATATTCATTTTCTTTTTTTTCCCGTTCTTATCCAGATTTGGATCATAAAATCCTGAAATCCCACACAGATCAGATAATTAAAAGGAAAGGTTAGCATGGCCACACAGCAACTTTTGAAAAATAAAAACTTTGAATTTGGGGGAGACAAATACATAGTCTGTAGTGTCACTTTGTATTGTTTGAAAAACAACTCTGAGATTAACTCACTATTAGAGAAGCCACACAGAGTCACAATTGATGACTGTTTATTCTGTACCATATTAAATGGAAAATGGACTGAACTTTGCTTTTCTAGTCATACTAATCACTCAAAGCGTTTACACTGGAGCCACATTCACCCATTCGCACTCACAAAGACGCACACAATTACACATCGATTCACAGCTCAGTAGGCTACTTGGGGTTAAGTGCCTTGCCCAAGGACACCCGGACATGTGACAGGAGGAAGCTGGAATTGGACCAACGATTGCAAGACAACTACTCTACCTACTGAGCCGCAGTCATCCACGTGCTATTAAGTATTAAAAGGTGATAGTTACTGCACCTTCTCTTTCTGGCTCTTTGCTTTGATAATTTTGGCAGCGAGAGTCAGCCCAGATGAGTTCTCCATGCACTTGTAGACTTGTCCGAAACGTCCCCTAGTAAATGAAAACACACAGAGTCAAACACATAAATAGATAGACACATAATAGGTGACATTAAAAGAGGAAGACTGCCAATCTGGAATTTTTGATTTTACTGCAATATGTTTTACTAAGCATCCCAAAGGTTTCCTGGTTCCAAATTAAATCATTTATTTATGGACTGTTTTTAAGATTTTAAAACACAAAAGTCATGAGAATAAATCAAAATAACCACATTTGATATCCTCATCTGTTGCATCATCTATTCATATAGTACATGCATTGCATCTATCTCTTTCAAACTGAATTTATATTTGAATTTCCATTATCTGTACTCATCCATCCTATGCAGGGTTGGGGGGGGGGAAGAAAACACAGAGACATACAGGACGAACAACCATGCACGCACACACTCATACCTAAGGGCAATTTAGAGAAACCAATTCACCTAAAGCCGTTTTCAGACAGAAGTTTTGGAATATTTGCGGACAATTCCATCCGGTCTTTAACCGGAGTTGTGTTTTTGAGCTGTGGGAGGAAGCCATAGCACCTGGAGAGCAACTCCATGCAAAAAGACCCCGTGTTTTGAACCCAGGCCTTCTTGCTGCAAGGCATCAGTGCTACCAACTGCGCCCCTATTTCAATAATTAAGACAGAAATTGTAAACATGCACTGCTTTGCAGAGAAGTAATCTTTACTTTAAGAGATTGGATTTAGCACTACCCCATTACATTCAAAAGGCATGCTATTTTGCGAGTGTCCCCTGTGGGGCAGAATCATTTACCCTTTAGGGGGCAGCACAAATGTCTCGAGAAACATTGTTGGGCATCCCTTCGCAGGGTGTTAAACCTGCTGTTATTTCATTAAGTTATTTCCATTAGTAGATCAAAGCCTCTAAATGCCTGGGTAGAATGAAAATAACAATAGAACAATTCTTCATTGGTGAGAGATGGCTGTTTTGTGTTCGTCACTCACCCGCCCAGTACTTCATCCCTGTTTATAGTGTAGTAGGTGGCTATCTGATGTGGTTTGGGAGTCACGATGCGGTGATCGAAAGGAGCAGTTGGAGGAGGACCTGCATCTATTAAACGCAAGGAAAATAAAAAAAACAAGATAGAAAAAGAAGGAAGTTGGTTTGTATGAAATGACAAAGTTGGAGTAGTGACAGAGGAAGAGGCCTTAGTGCCTATAAACATGGGTGAAAATAGCAGCATGAATGTGACTCATTATCTGCCCTATAAGCTGCATGACTGATGTGTTCTGGAGGCTCAAGCAGGCATGGCGCTATGTCATGAAATCTGCTTCAAAACTTCTGGCATGTCAGGTCAAATGACGGTGACTAAAAACACAAATTGTGTCTTCGTGGAATAGAAACTACACATAAAACAGGCTGAGAAACACACGATTCTTTCAGCCATGTATGTGTCTTCCAGGGATAACAAGTTTAGTATTTTATTAAGTGTTTTTTTTCTCTACTCTCATATCTCCTAAGTAATACTTGAGTATCAAAAAATATGCAAATTCAGTTAATTCAATGTATAGGGCCTTTCAAAAACGTTCACATTCTTTTCACATTACAACTACAAACATTTATGGATTTTACTGGTATTTTATGTCATAGCCTGACACAAGTTAGGTTTATGTGATAGCCTAATGTAATTTTTCAAAAACGTTTTATTTAAAAACATTTACAAAATGCGTTCTGCATAAACTGCCCATGTCTGCAGAGGGCTACACCCGGGTTTTCGGATCTGATCTAGGGAGAATTGACTCTAATATTATTAAAGTCAATTATTAAAAAAAAAAAAAATTCTAATCAACGTTTTACTAGTTCCGATCCGCTTCACTTTTTCCTACTGTATGTTCCTTCATAAGTCAAAATGTTAGTGGACAGGTGAGTGAATTTCTCAGATCAGTGGAGGGCAGAAATCATGGTTGAGTAAACAGACTCTCCGACCTGAGCTGTGAACCTCTTTAGCCCCTCCAGTTACCATCGGCTTTCTGTCAGTTTAGGTGGACAATGATGTCCAGGTTTGCAGTTGTGCAATGCTCTTTCCATTTGTAGATGGTGGACTGAAATTAAATTAAAAATTTGTGGTTGTAATGTCGCAATATCTGATAAAGTTTTAGGGATGTGAATGTTTTTGTAAGGTATTGCAAATGGAACAAATGCTACATTTAGGCTATGTAAGGGCCTCATACAATGCTGTACTTGCACATCCATGTTCTCTAAATTCTCACCAAGGACAAATTCTTTCACTGCAGACTCTCCACCTTCTTTAGCTTCCGCCTTTACTTCATCGGGTTTTGAGCCCCCCACTGCCTGCACATCAGCATTTTCCACTGTGCTGTCCTCTACTCTGCTCTTTTTCATGTCGTCCTTCACCAGGTCCTCTTCTGTGACGCGTCGTTTGCCTGCGGTGGCCCCATCTACAGCATCTTCAGAGCTTTAGAAAGCAGTGCAAAGAATACTGTGAGTTTTCAGTTCTGGTTTGACTCATTTAATTTATCTTAGTGATTTTTGTTTAAATCCTTTTGCATGAAAGGATTAGGATAAATTCAGCGACAGTAAAAACAGGTGAATAAAGTGGTTGGGAGTACCTTTCCTGGGACGCCTTGCTCATGTCTGAAATAACATTTTCTGAATTTGATGACTTTTTGGATTCTCCTTCAAGCCTTTTCTTTACATCATCCTCAACTTTTCTGCCCTTTTCTTCACTGTAATCTTCAGTCTGCTGCTCCTCTTCCTCTGCTTCGGTGTCATCAAAGACATCCCCCTCGTCTTCCTCGCCCTTGCTTATCTTACTTTCCTTCCTGTCCTCCTCAGTTTGACTTGCATGTCCATGTGACCCATCCAGAATCAGGTCTGTTGGCTCCTCTTTTCTTTTCCCCTCTCGGTCCGCATCTTCCTGACTCTGGAAATTGGCTCCTGCATTTACATGGGAATGCTCTGTGTTCTCCCTGTTGAGCTTTTCAACCTGCTCCTTCAGCAGTGACTCATTTAGAGAGGAGCCATCTAAAGTAGAAACAATGGTCAAAAAGAAAAGCATTTATTAGTATATGATCCGTTTTTATCCCCGGCAAACACAGAGCCGGCCCTGGGCATATAGGCGGCCCAGCACTCAAGATTTTAGTTGTTGTCCAACATAATCACAGGAGTTATTGCTGCTATGTTTTCTGTCGTCCAGCACATCTCAGATGAGAATGGCAGAAGAAGCCCTGCTTGGTGGTTAGATACATGCAATAAATTAAAGGAAGAAGTATTTAAAGATGTTATGTGTTATTTAGGAACCTTTTTATTGATTGTTTGCACCAAACCTACGACCGGGGGCTCTATTCGCCAGTGTCATCACGGGCATGGCGCCCCGAGCAACTTTACAACTAGAACACTGATGTAACACTGGCCGATTGGATTTAGACAGCCACGTTAAAAAAGTGTGTAAATGTACTGCCAATATTATGAACATGTGGATAAAGCCATACAAGAAATCCAACAGGTGTTAAAGTATAGAATGAGTACAGCCCTTCCTCGCCATTCTCCTCCTCCTGGAGCAATTTTTAAGCACCAGCTAATGAGTGTTCAGGTCCCACCCACTGACCCTGATTAGAACATGAACTCTTCAGTTGAAAAGTGTCATTGTGAAATAAATAAGCTGCTGTTACCATTAAATAATGTTTTATCGTAATAAATGTATTTTTAAAGAGATGAGAATTTCATATGAATTCAGTTTTTTTCATAATTTCATTGTCATAATTTATATTTGTCTATTAATTACTCTTGTAGACATTTATATCACAAGGTTTTATTTATTTGATTAATTTTGAGCATTTTGGCTTTCCATAACATAACTCTTTCAGCGATAATTCCAAGCCTTCCAAGCCATTGTTTACATTTAAAATATCTAAGCTTCTTCTTTAAACTCACGCTATTTTGATTTTTTCAGGAGCATTGATCATGGCTTCAAAATATAATTAATCAAGTTATCCAGCAAATTGGTTTTCCACTTATCAAAACTTTTTGATTCCTCAAACCTTTTATTCAGTTACAGAGCTATCAAAGAGGCTTGAGAAAATGCAGATAATGACATTCAGCTTGACTTATTGCTATGAACAAGTTGTTTGATTTATTTGGATCTTGGTTAGGCCAGAAATCTCTTTACAACACATCAAACACATCAATGGAAACCATTTCTATAATTTGCATGGTACCGTACAGCAATATGGTTTTAATAGTTTCAGGCAATATAAATTATACATTTGATCTTAGTTAGAGCTTAAAAATGTTAGTTGCATTATCTCACAGTTTTTTATTCACTACAACTAGAAATGCAGAATCTTTAATCCTTCTTTTTGGTCAACATTTTTGGACGAACAAACAATGATATCAAATAATTCATTTTCCAGACTTCTACACTTTTTTTCAGTACAGCATTACTATTAATGTAAAAGGTCTTTGTCAACAGTACACTTTGACATGTGATCACATGCCAAACCACCTACCTTAAACCTGAAAGGTTCAAATTTCAGCTTGAAAATTTTCTATTTTGTATATCTGAATAGAAAATTAGGTGTCTGAAACGAGACACATTGCTTCTTTAATTCCATTTCAAATTATTTTGTGCCACCCAAAAATTTGAGTTTAAAGTTTTTGCTGTTGTGAGGATTTGCTTCCCTTATATTATAAAGCATGACTCTTTCATTTATAATCTGAACCAGGTTACATTTTTACATCCATGTTTTGTGTGCGTGCATTTTAAAGCTATAAATAAATAAGATTAAAAGTACTGCTGCCCCTAATAGATATTTGTCAGTTAAAAACTGTTTCCTGATAGGTCGGGAATATTTGCGGTTTCTAGTAGAAATCCTGCTCAACAGGTTTGCTCATCCTGGTCCTTCAGCCCAAGCAGAATGTGTTCCTCTGAAATTCTCCACCAGATTTGTCTGCTTATATGTCTCTTCCTAAAGCAGGCAAATAGTTTTGCTCTTGGATTCAAGTTGGATTGTTTTTTCAATTTTTTGTTCATTTTCAAACTACTCATGCTGAATTCTGGCATGAGAATGAAGATACGTGATAAGCTAAAAACTAAAAAAAATCAACCATTTGAAAATGTTAAGCTATTTCACATCCAGCAACCCTATATTAGGATTTGACTGCTGGTCTTTGTTAAAAGAATCGATAAAGCATCACAGTTTTTACCCAGGCATTCCTGTTAGTAATGGTTAAACTTCACTGTCCTCACATCCCAATGAAAATATCTGAGAGTAAAATTAATTTGCTTCATCTCAGCTGATTATCTAACGGCTAGTATTTTAAGATGATATTTGCATGGATCTGAGTTACATTAAAATGAACTTTACCTGATGAATCCTGGGGTTTCCTTTTCTTCTGGGCTTTCCCACCCTTCACGCTCTGCTTGGCTTTGTCCTTGTCATCCTTTGCCTTTATTTGGAAATAAAAGAGGAGAAATAGGATACTGTAAAACTTATGTTACTTTAATTTGAGCAAGGTATAAAGGTTAACAAATGGAAGGTAATGTTCATGATGTCAACTTTCAGATAGTAAAGGTGCATGTTTCTGTTTGCATAACAGTGGGATGCCAAGACAGAGTGTTTGTTTTGTTGCCACGGTGCCTTCATAAATCATGGGCCATAATCTGCACAGTGTTTGTCTCCCTATTAAAGAGGAAAGGTCACATATTCTGCAGCAAGAAATTCTAACTTTTAGATGCATTATACAAGGTATATGGTGCATATAAATCAGTTTACCAGAAACAGTATCTGAACAGCACGCATGAACATGAACTTAGTTAACATCCTGCAGGATAAAGAACTTTCTGAAAGGGGTCTTATTGTTTCACCCATATAGAATGACACACGCTCTGGTACATTCCGTACTAGCACACCATCATCGTTTCATCCGTCACTGCATTAATATCACCTACTCAGAAGAGACCAGGCAAGTTTTGCAATGACTGCATCGAGCTGCAGCTAAGAGCCCAATCGCTGATAAAAACATGAGTGTCTGGGTGTGATAACAAGTCTGACTCCCATCATCTACACCTAAGGGGTAAAAAATGCAATCTCTGCCCCAAGGAAAACGGCTTAGCATTACTGAGAGCAACGGGTCCAGGACCAGGACAGTTAAAACAAGAGTCACATTGAAACAATAAAGATTTAAAGCCAGAAAAAAAACAACATTAAATGTCACTTGAAGCACTTAAGTGACAGTCGCTGTTTACCTACACAGTAACTAGAAATCTTTGCCTTCTCACCTTCCTGCTGGTTTTGGTTCCAGGCTGTTTGAATAAAAGCTCCACCAGCCTGGAGCTCTTTACCACCTCCCCAATGAAGCTGATCACCTGCTGGGTTCCCTCCACCAACTTCTCCACCCCTTCCAGCCTGCGCCCTTGACTCTCTATACGCTCCACAGCCCCACGCAGATCCCTGCAAACCGCGTCAATCCCTGAGCCACGTCTCCCTTCGTTGGAGGAAGCCATATCCCGACCCATGCCTCTCACATCCTGGGACAGGCTATCCAGTCGGGTCAGGACAGTCTGCTGCATGATGAGCAGGTTCTCCATCTGGGAGCTGAGGGAGTCGATTCTGCTCTCCATGCAGCGTAGAGATGCATCGTGGAGAGAAGAGAGGGAGGATGAAGCTTGAGACCGGTCTGATCCATTCAGGGAGAACTTCCTTGCGGAAAGCTTCTGACCGTGAAGCGGTTTGGGATCGTACACTTTGGCTAAAGAGTTTACCAGGCTGGAGCTCATGACTGGTGTTAAAGTGCTCGTGAATACCAAAAGCTACTGGTTCTGCTTCATATAAAGGAAAGGGCCAGAGGAACCATAGTACAGGCAGAAGAAGAGATGTGGATGAAGGTCATCAATCTAGCCCGCAAATGCCGCACGAAAAAGTTGTGTTATAAGAATAGCTGGTGGTTCTTCTCTAAATTAAAGAGCAGCCCCCTGTGGACGTCAGAAGCTGAGTGGCCAGTGATAAGAGCTCTGAGCTTGCGTGTGCAGCTGGGGATTGATTGGGGGGGGGGGGGGGTGTTAGGTAGGATGTGGGGGGTGGGTTGCTATGTGACATTTGAGCCACTTGAAAAGCCCTTCAGATAGGTGTCAGAATCTCAGGAATCTGGGCCTGAAACATGACGCCATAAGAAATAAAACAAATAAAAATGTCCTGCCAATAAAAAAAGAACAGACAGTCCCCCAGAGGATAATTGAGAGCTTCAGCAGCTGTATCAGTGTGGGTTCAGCAAACACCACTCCTGTTGTTCAACTGTATCAAGTTAAGTTCATATATGTAAAAAACAAAGAAGTCCGAAACATTTTGAAATGTTTACATTTGCTGTAAATTGGCAATACATATGTATATATGTATGTATATAGTGTCGATTCATTTAAAGTCATTTCAAGGCTCTTTGCAAGAAAAACAAGTCCAATTCATTTCCACTTATACAATAATACCACTTGATCAAATTCATGCTAATGCAAACCAATCATATACTCAGGTTAGATTTGACTACACACAGTCCATTCTGGTCTGAAATGTAATGCAAGAGGATCTAATTCAGTTTATCAACAACCCCCAACATGACGCTTTTTGATATGGTCCATGTTGTCAAGGATGTGTGTGGAGTATGGACCCAAATGTAGACGCTGAAGGAAGGTGCAGGATGTTTATTTAAGGAGGCGGTGAAGGTGAAGGTGATGATGATGATGATGATGATGACGACAGGAACGGAGAGACTGGACATCGGGCAGGAACGAGACAGCAGGGAAGGCACACGAGACATCAATAGTAATGATCCGGCACTGAGTGAAGGGAAGTGATGGGTAATAAAGGCAGGAGGTGAGTAGGATCAGGTGTGAATGATTTGAGACAGGTGCAGACAATGAGGAGTGAAAAGGGCAGCGTGACACATGTGGGTAGTTCACCAGGTCAACATCAGACAAGGGGGAGTGCACATGCACCAAATAAAAAGAACTTCTAGCAGTTTGGCCTGAACAAGTTGTCTATTGCTTTTATGTATGTTCAGTAGGCTCCGCTGCTTTTGGCTGAGAATAAGGATCCTAGGTCATGTACTTTATTGAGGGAGGTAAAGAAGGTCACTACTGCACCCAGCCAGTTCAAGTTAATTCAAATTCAAATATAATTTATGAATCCCAAATGAAAATCAACTTAAGTCATGAAGTCATTGCATTTGCAGCCATTCCTCCTACAAATTTAAGACTTAACTGAGTTTAATTAAGAACTATTGTGGAGGATGTATTCTGAAATTGGAAGTTTTAAATGTAAGACTTTTTAGGGCTTTTTAAGGCTTAAAAGAAACTCTTTTTAACATGTGAATAGGAAAAAATGAACTAAGTGCAATTTGGACCTCAATGAATTACATTAGCATTAGGAACCAAAGTAAATGCCAGTCTGTTTATATCACTGAGTAGTTTCAACTCACTGCATGTGTCAGCACTGCAGAACATTATTGACGCATCCACTCCAGCATATTTCCACCCCTAAGAATGTATTTTCAACAACCTCATTTTCTGTTTTTGTTTTCAATTTAAACAAACAAATGATTTTATATTTGGCTCTTTTTATATAGATTTTTATACTTTACTTTTAAGCATCTCTGCTGACTTCCAGAAACTGAACTAATCTTATTTGACTGGCCAAAATGGGATCTTTGTTGCTTTACTATTTCAAAAAATATTTACATGGTAATTGTTGCTTGTATTCTTGCTGTTCGGAGCTTTAACATTTTTATGTTCACTCAGAGAACAAATCATGTCAGTATCTTAATAAAGTCTCACTGCCAATGCAATGTGAAGAATGAGAAGCCAGTGGAAGAAAACAAGGAAAGTGGGGATCCTTGTGACAACTCAGAAGTGTTTATGGAGCAGAAAAGAATTATGGAGGATGGAACTAACTCAGTGCTTCTCAAACTATGGGGCGAGCCCCACTAGTGGGGCGCAGAGGTATTGCAGGTTGGACGTGACAATGGGATTTAAATAGTTTTTTCCCCCTAGATTCTGTCGTTGTGAATGTTTCACTGCACTGTAAATTAAATCAACCAGCTCCCCCCTCTCGTAAAATTAAACACACTCAAATAAATTAGCAATTGTGACCATCATTGTAAACAGAACCGGGACCTGGAACATCGGGCTGTGAGTTTGACGTCGGAATATATCGCAGCAGAACAAAACAAGCTGAAGTAGCCCCATTATCAGAGATTCCATCTACAAAATGTACAAATATCTAAAAAGATCAGGGAACATTTCAGAGTAAGAGAAGTCACACGGTCAACCACGGAGGAAATACAGGGATGAGTATCTTGCTCTTTATTTATTTATTAATGTATTTTTATTTCGTACTTTTGAAAGCTTTGTAAATTTGATAAAACTAAAACTTTTATTTTCTCCAACTGTGAGCTGAAGTTTACATGTAGCAACTACTGACAGCATATGTTTCTTAGCCGGTTTTATACCAGTGCGCAACTGCTTTTTCCAACTAATTTATACCCTTAAAAACTTGTAGACTAACTCGGCTATTTAAATAAATAAAACACTTTAAAAATCAGGCTTGGTCACCATTCTGTTGGGGCGATAAAAGCATGGGGGGCTTGTCTATGCTCCTTTGTCCAAAGTGGGGAATGATAAAAAAGTTTGAGAAACACTGAACTAACTGCACATGTGCAGAGAGTCAAAGTGGAAGAACTGACAAACAAGTTAATGTGCAAAGGCCTACCGAGGCGTGCCTGAATCGACACATTGAGCTCAAAATTTTCCACATTTCAGCGCAGCTCTATCTGAACCTGGCTGAGTGATAAAGCGCTGGCGCCTACATACTGGCCCCCATCTGTCAGCACCAGAAAAAAACCTGACCTATACTCTGTCCCTCGCACTGTTACCAGTTCAGAGAGCTTGTCAGCTGTCATAGTGAACACTTGCATCCCTGGTGTCTGTTTACCAACTAAGGTGAAAATAAAAGAGGACACTGTGCAGAGAAAGAAAAGTACCTGTGAAGATACATTGTTTATTAAGTGAGGAATAAATCCCCAGTTATCAGTGTCCCAGAAGTATTTTATGAAATCCAAGTCACTCTTAATTCTTGGGTTTATACAAGGCACCATATTTAAAGAATGTTTTGAGTAGTGACTCTATTTAGCTTATTAGAACAGGAGGCGGGAGCACATTACACCTGTCTTAAATTCACTGCATTGGCTCCCCGTATGTTTTAGGATCGATTTTAAGGTTCTTTTAATCGTTTTTAAGTGTCTGAATGGTATTGGAACTTCTTATCTTTCAGAACAGCTTCTACCATATGAACCTTTACTGTCTCTGCGCTCCTCTGGCAGCCGTCTCCTTGTCATCCCTAAAGTCAGGACACACACTCACGGTGAGGCGTCTTTCCATTATTATGGCCCTCACCTCTGGAACAGGCTGCCAGAGGACCTCAGGGCCGCAGAGAGCATTCATGTTTTTAGGGGCAGCCTCAAGATTCACCTTTTAAGCATAGCTTTTAACTGATTATAGCTTATATTTTCAGTGTTTTACATCTATATCCTGTTATTTTTATACTTTTATCTGTTATTTTAATCTTCCTGCCAGTGTTTCCTCTGTGGGAGCCCTCTGCCTCGGGAGCGGTGGTCGGCTGTGGCTGCGGTTGATCTGCTGCCTCCGGCACAGATCGCTCCCATGATGGTGTTTCCTTACCTGACTCATCTGCACTTGGCCCAATGTCCTTTATATGTCCTTTTCATTGTTGTTCTTAAGTGTTTGTGTGCATGGGAGTTGGGTTAGGAGGAGGGGGGTATACCTGTGATCATGTTTCTAAATCTGTGGGTGAGGGATGTTAATATGGTTTTTGTTGGGTAATTTTAATCTGTAAAGGAGTTTGAGTTGCAACTCCTGTATGAAAAGCACTTTATAAATAAAGTTTGATTTGATTTGATTAAATCATAAGTAAAAGAAAAAAGTGTTAACTATTAACAAGCAGTGGAACATTTATAAGGTAATGTGCAATGTCTGCACCTTGTTGGCTTTTAACTTACATTAATACATGGATGGTATAAAAGCTTTTAAACATAGATACAAAGCATCGTAAAAACATAAAACTCATTAAGGCATAACAATACAAACCAAAAAATCCACAGTAAAACATAATACCATACAACTAAAGATAAAAATGTGGCAATCATTTTATTAATTTCTGTTAATTAAAATGGAGTCACTGAGGAAAAGGACACTGATAAGTTTTGAGATACACCTTGGGGTGCAACTTTGGCAGAGGTAACTAACCCATTTAAGTTAAAAAGAAATGGCCCAAAAACTGAGCCATAGGGTACACCAATACAAACTTTTCAAAAACAATGTTTTCTTGTCTATAATAACAAAGCATTTGTCATGGTTTACAAAAGTTTATTTAAATCCTTCTCAGCCTATCTCTGAACCTGTGATAAAATTCAGTTTCTTCTGGGCTTAAAATTTTTCCTTTTTGAAAGAAATTCTAAATATACTGGCTTTGGTTATCAGTGGCAGTCTCTATGGCTTAGCTGCTGTAGGCTAAGGCTACTGGAGGACATAATGAACACTTTTCCTCACTGTGCTACATTCCCCTGCTGTTCTCCAATTTTCCTTTTTTGACAGTTTTTTTCAGCTTTTACCTTTATGTTCTCTTTCTGTTTATTCTTCATAGAAGTTACATCTGGTCTGGTGTTCTGTTTAGCTGTAACTTTCTGGAGGGGGGCATCGTCTTTCTCCCAGACAAAGCTTTCAACTTTTACTGCAACTAACTGGAACTGAACTGATGTAGCCTGTTTTGATGGTAAATATGCTATATAGCTTCTTACATTATGCTATTGTTGACTGGATAATTTTGTAGCTGTAAAGTATGTTGTAAAGTTTTAAAAGTTCATACCCATTGTCCTTTCATATTTATAACTAAATAGTTATACTGTAAGATTAATTTATTTTTTCATTTCTAAAGCCACAAAATCTAAACACACATTTTGCTGGTAAAGTTTTATTCTTTTATTTTGTCTTTTGAAAAATGTATTTGGTCATTTGTCTTTCACTGGAAAAGAAACAATGGGCTTGATTACTATTAACTACTGCATTGTTAGTGTATCTAATATTGAGAATTATGGAATAATATGTAAAAGTCACTGTATGTGTGATTTTAATGCTTATCATACTTAAGACATCCACATTACTGAGGCCATTCAGAGCAGGAGGAAAGTGGTAGCTGATTGGTCTAGTGTTGGTCTTAGCAAGAGGTTTAACTGTTCTCTGTCAGGGAATCTCTGAAATCCCCACTGTTAGGAAAAGGTTTCCCAGTAAGATGAGAATCAGTCGGGAAAGGAAAGCTGTTCAGGAATGAGACTGACGCTGCTGAGCTACTCTTACTGCATATAAAGTTACTCAGCAGGAAGACAAAGACAACACACAATGCTTATCATAGGGCTACAGGTTTTCCATTCATCCGGTGTCACTCTGGTGGGGCGGCCTTAAAAACAGGGATACCACAAGCTTTAGCCTAGGGCTACAATTATACACGGTGTCACATGCAACAAATGTGTGTTCCTGCATAACTAGCTGCTGTTTAGAGTCCACATTTAGAAATACAGTAGCTTGGGAAGAGGAAGATGAAGATGTAGTGGTGTGTGTTTTACATTTACAGTGATCTCTTGCTTGGAAACTCAGCCAGATCTTTGACACAGTTTGATCTCGAAAAAACTATTGCTTATTATCAGTGAATGTTTAAGTTGATCTTGAACAACATGTATTTTAGCTTTGATTATTTAGAAAAGATAAAGACCTTGACCTGCTTGTCCAAAAAAGAGAAAGGTTATTTGGTAATAAATAAGAAACGATACCCACACTGACAGCAGCTTAGTGACAGATCTCTTATCTTTAGCATGTTCCAGGACCCCCATCTCTGTCGAGGACCCCCGACTCATCCAAGGTATCCTTCCCCAAGTGGCATCTCTGCCTTCGGAGGATACACCATACCAACATAGTAACCCTTCCACCCCGCGGTCCTTTGCTCTTTCTGAAAACAGTTTCATGTAACTGCGTTGAGAAGATCCTCGTCTCCTTGCTCACCACCAGTGGGTTTCACTTGAACTTTTAGTGTGAAATACTCACTGATGTGATGAAAGAGAGATAAAAATACAAGGAGCAAAGATATTCATAGGGAGTGTCAGTAACTGAGACACAGCAAAGAACTATTTAAAAGGAAGTTACAGAACACATTGCAGTGTTTAGGTTTTGACTTTCCAAGTATGTACTTTGCAAGTAGGTAGTATTTGCTGTACAGTGAAACATCACTGAACATCTGAAACTACGGAAAACTTCAACTACAACAAGGAACGAAATGGATGCTAATCTGAGTTAAAAGGGAAATATACTGCATGAATCTACTGATGAATCTGTCAAACAAACCTCATATATTCAACCTGCATTAGAACATATACTGAACTTCAATACTTTAGTTTACTTGTGTTGAACTTTTTTCCAGTATGAACAACACATCCACTTGATTTTTCTTATTTTAGTTGTGTAAAATGCTTTGAATGATCATGTTTGACTGCAGTTTGTTTGAACCATTCCTGTGTTGATTTGGCAATGTGTTTTGGATCATTGCTTTTGAGAAAAAAAGAAGAAAAACAGTGATGATACATTTTCAGTATTCTGGGAGAGGACACCAATTTCGTTATTTATTTATAATGTCCATACATGTTTTTATATTTCATGCTGTCATGCACTCTAACAAGGTTCCCAGTGTCATGCTTGGTGTAAGGACGACCCATTTGCAGACAACTTTGTACGGTGATAATATGAAAATAGGAACTTACAAGGTCGGACTGAATATATGGAAAAAGATGCTGGGACAAAGAAACGACAACTGAAGATGGACGAATCAGCAGAGAACAGAAAGAACCGGAGAGCTTAAATTATACTGAGGAGGAGTGGAAGAAACAAGGAGAAGACATAGGACTAATTAGTTAAGCAGATGGAGGTGAGGAAGAGAGCAGGTGGAGGCAATCAGCAGCTGGGTGGGGGAGCAGAATGGTAGGGTGGAAACAGAGAAGACAAACAAATGAATAAACAGGAGAGAAGACTTGACAGAAAACATTCCTAAATGAGAAGAATAAGGACTAACTCTGAAGTACTAAAGATAAAAAATATCTAAGAAAATAAGGATAAAAGCAACCTAAAAGAAACTCAAAATAGAAGCACTAACGAACAGGGAAGAAAGGAGAGAACAGAAGGAAATATAAGTATAAATACTAGAAAGAGATTCAATTACAAAACCATCCTAATAAGAGAAATTAAGTAAAACAGAACTAACAGAGAACAATGATGAGATAAGCAAAATCAAAGAAAAGTTAGAAAACAACCCAAAAACAATTAAACAAAAGTAAATATCTAATGAGCGACAAGTAAACCTATAGAGGGGAGATAGAACCAAAAACTCTAAAATCTCAAAAACTCAAAACACTAAATTCCTAAAATAAAACATAACTCAAGCTAACACCAAGAAATAAACTAAAAATGATTAGGTAAGCTGAATAAGGAAATTAAATAACTGAAACTCAAAACATAAACACCTATGGATCAAAACACCCATGGCTTTTGAAAGAGAAAACAGGCCCAAAGTATCACAGATCCACTACCATACCGAAAAGGGCATGAGTAGTTTTCCACATATTTGTTTTTTGCTTTACACCATATGTCTCATCTGACCAAAGTGCATGTTTCCTGTTCTGAATTCCCAGTTCCATTTAACCATCTCTGTATGGTTAAGCAGAAAATACTTTTTGATAGCATCTAATGGTTGTTATAAAGACTTGGTGACCCCATGATGCCAATCTTTGCTGTACCATAGTGAGCTTTGCATATTTCTACCCACATTGTAAACCTCCTCAATGTATGTGGGTCTCTCGTCCAGGCAGGTTTGTTGTTTGAGTTGTCTTAACCTTTTCAATCACTTTGTTGATTACAGATATGGAGAAGTGGGTATGTTATTGTGGCCATTTCCTGATTTATGAAAATCGACCCATCTGCCCTACTCAAATGGCATGTTTTCATGTCTGTCCCAAATTAAAGAGCCACTAAAAGAAATGGGTCTCTTTGTCACTTAGTATTTATAATCAAGGGAATTAGGAAGTCATCGATTGCTCATTGTAAAAATATTTGTCCAACCATATTACACTTAATTCTTTGTTAAGGCTATACAATCTAAGCATTTTCTCCATTGTTGGAGGACAATGAACATATGTGGTGAGTACTCACTGAGAAGTACAAATATAATCTCCATAGCTCCACCTGCTGCTCTCCTCGATGGGACATCAGCCGTGTCACCACTGGTTGATGACAGCCTGTTCTTGTACATTTTAGCTACCATGATAACATTCATTCTGCTCTCCATGTTTCTACTTCAGGGCAACATTAGCCAAATTCTTTTCATGGAAAACAGTTGCTGTGTGACGCCAGCAGAGAGTGTGTATGTGTGTGTGTGTGTGTGAGAGAGAGAGAGAGAGAGAGAGAGAGAGAGAGAGAGAGAGAGAGAGAGAGAGAGAGAGAGAGAGAGAGAGAGAGAGAGAGAGAGAGAGAGAGAGAGAGAGAGAGAGAGAGAGAGAGAGAGAGAGAGAGAGAGAGAGAGAGAGAGAGAGAGAGAGAGAGAGAGAGAGAGAGAGAGAGAGAGAGAGAGAGAGAGAGAAAGACAGAGCCAGCCTGTAAATGTGTTACATAAGCCATCCCCGGGTGTTCACTGACTGACTTTTAAATAGATGCACACAAGACTCCCCTTTCCTAACTATGCTGAGTGTTCCAGTTTACCATTGATATGCTGCATGAACACAACTGCTCATGAAAGGATTGTATGTCCAACTCGCTGCTCACGCACCAGGAGTTCTTTTGCTTTGTTTAAAGTTTTCACAATTGAATAAACAGCATTTATGTTGCAGGTTAACATGTTTTTTTTATTATTATTATTACAGACTGTTTCTACACATTCCTACAGCGTTGGGGGCTTCCTAGCCTTAATACTCCATTGAATGACATTATTATTATATACTATTATTTAATATACTTTAAAATACGAATCTTTAACAGCAAGTGTGTAAAAATAAATTACATAACAAAAGTTGAGTGAAAGCCTTGTACATGCAGATTTCCACACTAAACTAAAACTGCCACTGTGAGCTTTTGACTTATGCAATTTTGTTGTTTAAAACAATGTGCTGATGTCCTATTTTTGTACTTTTATTTAATGCATTAACTAATGTAGATTTTAGTTATTTTGGACACTTTACAGTTATTCTAAAAGCTAACAACTAATGGAAAACTTGACAATAAAGAAATCTGAAATTATGTTATTGACTTAAAGCAAAATTATATTGAAATACAGAAATAGAAAACAATTATTTTGAAAGATTTTGAGCAAAAGTCAGCTGCGTTTCTATGTTGATACCGCTAGATGGCAGAAGATCTCCAGACTGACGAGAGTTGAGGGAATTTAGAAGCAGTAACATTTTATCCTGGGATCATGCAGCTTACTCACTTTTAACACAAAGCTGCTGCTTTAGTGCATGCTAGTTGTTACAGATTATAAGTGTTTCCCATGTAAGATCTACTGTACATGGTGACAGATCATAAATAAGTCAATTTGCAGTAAAAAAAAAAAAAAAGGTGTAGGCTGTGGCATCATATCAAACTTAGAATCAGCAACAAAAACAAAGACTTTTCTTGTTTGTTTGAAAATAGTTTTTAGGCCCTGTCTACACGGAGAGGAAACCAGGTGTAGCAGCAAAGATATTTAATCAAATAGGTGTCTCATCAACAAGGAGACAAGGAGACGGTGTATCAGGACACCGGGTCCCATAGTGGAGAAATCTCACAATGCCGACTCAGTTGTCTCCGTGATTGTGAGTTCATTTTCTCTGAGTGGATGACATCGCCGTCCCATTCCTATATGTAACGCGCATGTGCAACTCTGTGAGAAAGTCAACAAACATGGCGCTGTACGGCGTTGCGGTCCAAAAGCAAATACTGACCATATTATGGATCCTTGAATATGATTTACTGTCCCTCCTCTGTCACCAGCAGCAAGAAAAAATGGATCCACAGACACCATATGCTTTCGATTAAAGCTGTCATTTGAAGCTAGATTTGTCGTATTTGCCACCGGGTTGACTGTGCATGCTCAGTGTTCTTTTCTGTGTTTATTTGGCATTGTCACAGCGCCACCAGTGGGCCCGGCATAGGTATTGCAACATCCCCAGGCGGTTTATGTGAACTCATGTGGACAGATGTTTTTTTTATTGTGGTACCATTTTTACACACAGTTTTTGAAATTATATCCATTTTGTCTCCGTGTAGAGCAGGCCTTAAACTTCATATGTTTTGTTTGTTGTAATACATTTTTCACTTACATCTGTTTGCATGCCCATCTTTCAGACACCGACATACATTCAGTGTAGACTAGATCTATCTACATTGGAATACATCTTCAATCATCTTTAAACTTAATAGCAGTGAGGCTCAATAATAAAACTGGGTGAAACAGGAGAAACAGCCCTGAACGTGTCATGGTCATGACTCTATGGAAGAATAATATTGCAAACCACTGTTAAACAATTAATTACCTGTGATTAAACATATTTTTATTAATTTTATAAGCCAAATCAAGGACTGATTGCTACCAGACCTGTATAATCTAAATAGGACCTGTGTGACAACAGTGGTAGTTTAAAAGATCCCAGAAAGTAATGTGTCAAACCCTCAATGTAAAAGAACAGATGAGAAACAAACTCTCTGAGATCTATCAGACTGGAAATGGTTCCAAAGCCATTTCTAAAGCTTTGGGATTCCAGTGAACCAAAGTGAGAGTCAGCATACACTAATGGAGAAAATACAGAACAGTAGTGAACCTTCCCTTTAGGGCTGGCCTACAAAATTACTCAAAGAACCCATCAATGATGAGACAGGGCCAAAATGGCATTAAAATGATTAAATGCATCTAAGAGGCTGTGCTATGACATTAAATAGCCCATTTATGCTTGACAGCCCTCCAATGCAGCTCAATCGAAATAACTCTGTGAAGAAGAGTTGGCTACAATTCCTCTGCAGCAACATAAAAGACTGACCGCCAGTTATCACAACGCGCGTTTAACGGTTGTTGCCACCAAAGGAGGCACAACCTCTTAATAGGTCAAGGGAGCAATTATTTTTTTCACACAGAGCAAGGTTGGATAGCTTTTTCAAATGTGAATGCAAGAAGAATGAATGTTGAAATTAAATCAAAAAGAGGTTCAACAACGTAATCCACACTTATGCAACCCTTTTTAAATTTCAAATTCATATTTTCCTTCTAACCATATTAGTTATTTTTTTACTTGAACTAATAAATGTCATCTGTCGAATTGTATATCAGTTGAATTTACGTTGGCTGCATGGTTTCTGGCCTTTATATGAGGGGATACACATTTGTGGTTATGGTGTGCTCACAGTCGCTTTTTTAGAAACTGTTACTGACAAGCCAAACATTTGGAAAGTACACAAACCTTCTGTTCATAAAACCTTTCTTAAAATCCATTGAGGGTCCTTGGTGTTTATTGGAAGGTATTTACTGCATGATCAGACTAATGTGCAGCATTTCCTTAATTTATCTTTAGGCCTAGATATATGTTACCAAAAAAATTGCACAACAAATGTTCAATAAAGAAAAGAAGGGCTTAGACTCGAGAGGATTCAAAGGGTCAGAAAAATACAATTCCACATTCCCTCTGTTCATCTCCTGCTTTTGGGGCTTTTGTGTGAAAGATACACAAAAGAGTACACTTTGAGAAAACTTTTGCCTGCTAACTGCTATGTTACTGGCTGTCAATGAGATTGTTATAAATTCACAACACCCACTACTAAGTTAAAAACACAGAGCTCCCTTACTAAACAATTCCTAAATTAACTTGTACTGTAGTGTTCCTGTGGGCTGCACAGTGGCACAGTTGGTAGCACTGTTGCCTAGCAGCAAGAAGGTCCTGGGTTCTTTCTGCATGGAGTTTCCAGGTTCTCCCTGTGGGTTCTCTCCAGGTACTCCGGCTGCCTCCCACAGTCCAAAAATATTACTGTTAGGTGAATTGGGTTCTCTAAAATGCCCTTAGGTGTGTGTGTGTGTGTGTGTGTGTGTGTGTGTGTGTGTGTGTGTGTGTGTGTGTGTGTGTGTGTGTGTGTGTGTGTGTGTGTGTGTGTGTGTGGTTGTTTGTCCTGTATGTCTCTGTGTTGCCCTACTGCCCTGTCCAGGGTGTACCCCGCCTCTTGCCCCGTGATTGCTGGAGATAGGCACCAGCCATGAACTGTGGAATTGTCTTTTTCTATACTAACTTCATATGAAATATACAAACTTTAATTTGCTTTATATTTTTGCTTTGATGTTCTGTTGTATTTCTTTATTAGGTACTTTGTGGGATGTGTCCAGGTTTTAATTTATTTATCTCAGCTTCCTTTACACTGTTGATATGTCTTTATTTAGACTTGACCAAGTTGACAAATCATTTCATTTGGTCCATGTCAGAACTCCAGACTTGTTTAAAAATAAGCACATAAGGTAAATAAGATGTTAGGATATGTGCCTTAGAGGAGAACAGTTTTCCTTCTCTATAATAAGCTCCACAAAGATTTTTCAGACCTGTGTTGCTAATGAGTTATGCAAACGATTGAAAGTGGACACCAGTTGAGTGGGGCAGAGTTGAACTGGCGAAAGTAGCACATTCCCTTTCAGTCTCCAAACCCAGAGAGAGCGATGGCAACCACACATGTTGGTGCTTTCTTGATTATGCAAGAAATAAATGGGGAATTGTAACTAATTAAGTGAACCTTTCATTTAAAAGGGTAATAATGTTTCTCTACTATACAGTAGTCTCTTAGAACAAAGTAATAATAATAATAATAATAATAATAATAATAATAATATATAATATTATTATTATTAATATTATTATTATTATTATAAAATAATAAAAATAATAATTATTTAAGCACTTTGAGGATCTCGAAAAGTGCTATATAAATGCAAGCCATTATTATTATTATTATTATTATTATTATTATTATTATTATTATTATTATTATTATTATTATTATTATTATTATTATTATCATGTTTCTCTACTATATAGTAGTCTCTTAGAACAAAGTAATAATAATAATAATAATAATAATAATAATAATAATAATAATAATAATAATAATATATAATATTATTATTATTAATATTATTATTATTATTATAAAATAATAAAAATAATAATTATTTAAGCACTTTGAGGATCTCGAAAAGTGCTATATAAATGCAAGCCATTATTATTATTATTATTATTATTATTATTATTATTATTATTATTATTATTATTATTATTATTATTATTATCATGTTTCTCTACTATATAGTAGTCTATTAGAACAAAGTAGCACTAGTTGTATATACTGTATGTCTTCAAATTGTAAATATTCAACATTGGAAATTAAACTGGAAAATAATCCATGAAGCATTTAAGGTTTTATTACACTTTAGGAGACAAAGCTATATTTCAGCATTGTGGCCTTTATAGTTACTAATGTTGCATGTAAAATTAATCAACCCCCATCAGGGGGTTTATTGACCAGTGCCAGGAGTGGGATTAGGAACAACTGATACATTTTGGGGTTGATCCGATATGAAGTGTGTATCAACCCAGTGACCAGTGATGGTCTGTGCTCTCCATGTGCTTTTTTATACTTGTCACATCAAGCGTTTCATCTTAAAAGGATGTTGTTACACTTCTAAATAAAAGGTTTGCAAACTATATTTAAAGTAAAACTGTTTCATTGTTGCAGTCCCCCTGCTCTACCATTAGATGCTTTGCGTCCGCATGGTCAGAGCTGTTCCTATATTTTAGGAACATTTGTACGCACAAGTACAAGATGGTAAATACCACACAATGCATAAAATTGTTCCTATGCACGAAATACACACAGATCTGTGCGTAAGTACAGTTGATAGATGAGGGCCCAGAAGTGCCACACAAGTTTCAAGTCTAAGTTGTGTCTGAAGTCTTTTATTTTTGCAAAATATGTGCAACTCAAGTTGGAATCTCAAACTTGAGTTGCCATCTCTGGTAGAAACCTTCATAAGAGCACACACTTGCAAATCAGGTGTGCTGTCAGGCACTCCTAAAACAGCCAATTAAGGGCTTCATTTGCTGAATCAGATGTGCATCAGATAAAATTACTATAATAGCCATACTGTTTGTGATGGCCTTCACTTTAACAAGGTTCACAGGGTCTATGGAATAAAAACACGCCCAGAGCATTATAGCTCCTCCACCACACTTACAGTGGGCATGCTGTGCTTTTCTTCCGTCATTTCAGGAGTCTCACCTAACTAACATACACATTCCCAGTAAAAGTCCTAGTTACAGAGTCAACTCCAAATGATTATGTCTGTAATGGTAGGACAGAAAAAGGCTTGGCCCTATCATCCCTACAAAACAACCAGTCGGTGTACAGATAGCATACTCACTTTTCAAGCAGCATTTCTTTTTTCCCACCAACTTGGATATTTAAAGGGTTGGATCTTTAAATATAAAAAGTAATGTTGCAGCATTTTGTCTAGAGAAGTGTCATTTAAAAGAACAAAATATGGATTAAATGATCATCAAGTACAATTATGCTTAAACATGTTTTTATTTGAGGATGTTTTTAGACAAAGTACAGTAGGCATGTGGATTTCTTAACCCTTTTATCGCATGAAATATATCCAAAGGTTTTCGCTTTTCTGTTTGAAAACAAACAAAGATCTTACTACAGTGAAAATGTTTTTTTTCTTTTTTTGTTTGTTTTGACATCAGATTTATAAAACAAACTGGCAGGCAGGAGTTTGTATTTTTTTGTCTGTACTTTCTTAAACCCGTCACATGAGAAAATGATAGGCTCTCCGCTGTCCACGGTTTTTTATTTGTGTGCTAATTTTATCTGAGTGGAGTGAGTCTGAGAATCCCTATAGAATTCCTTTGAGCATTAGACACGGGCATTAACACAAGCCCTAGCTTACTCTATGAAAGCCTCATTTAAAACCATTTGTTTGTACCTTATAAAAAAAAAACAATCCCTGAGTCTTAGGATATGAGACATGTATTTTGTACATTAACAGTACAATCAATCTATTTTGAAGCAGCTTGGCTTTAAAATAGATACATTTAAAACAAGGAAATAGAATTTTCTGAAAATGTAATAGTTTACCTCTTTGTGGTTGATAATAAATGTGAAAATTCTTGTTTTACTTAATAACTTGTTATTGGTCAAATTGATAAAGTTATTACATTGAATTTCTGCTAATCATTTGCTTCTTGTGATTTTAAGCATCAAAAAAGTTTGTCTAAAAATGCTAATTTTTAAATTAAAATGACAGCTGAGGCAAGACCTTGACCTACTTGAGAGAAATGCTGGTAACAAAAAGGTAAATCATTGCTCCGCCCGACCACGCAACACCTGCAGAAACATTCAATCTGTTCTAAACAATACATTTACAGTCAGACGACCTTCTAAGAAAACAAAATTGCAAAGTGTTGATGTTCTTATTTTCGCTTGAGTCCTATGTACATTCATAAGCAAGCACAGTGGTTGCATTTTAACAATTGTTCAATGTATATCTGTTACCAAAATGAGCAAAGTCATGATGTTTTGTGAAAAAAAGCAGGATTTCAGTTTATTTCCAACTTTAGCTTGAGTCCTTCACTCTTAAATTTTAAAGAAAAAGCTCAAGAAAAGATACAAGATAATGCAGTAAACTCAACAAACTTAGCCCCACAATTTCACTAACTCTTCAGCACAAGGTTGAATAGATGAACAGATGTAGGACCTATATTTTGGTTTTGTTGGCTGGAGCCTATCTTTGTTGGTCAATGGATAAAAACCAATGAAAATCCGGGACATGTTATCAGTCTATCACAGGTAAGTTCTTTAGTTATTATTATATTTATCACAATTATTTATAACTGCGATGGACTGGTGACCTGTCCAGGGTGTACACCGCCTCTCGCCCCATGATTGCTGGAGATAGGCACCCCCCACTCCCCGCTGCAACCCTGCGTAGGAATGACGGTTACAGAAAATGGATGGATGGATGTACAATTACTTATAATTTACTCTTGTTTATCTTGCCACCGCATACAAATTGGGGGATGGTACATTTTTGAAGTTCACTGTGACAGGACTGCAGCACAAAGAGGCATCTCGGGGGCACAAAGTCTCTATATTATTCAAATGATGCATTCAACATGCCAGCCAGTTGTTTGGGAGGCATTCCAAGAAAAAGCTGTTTCTGCCCTTTCCTGTCAAAAGATCCACATTTGGAGTTTGTGAACAATCTGGAACTATACTATAAATTACTTGTTCTGGTCATACTAGGATTGTATTTTCAACAGCAAACATTTCAAGTAGATCTAGCACAAAACAAAGTATGGATACAAGAGAAAAAAACATATGTCCTCTACTAGGTATGGTGGGGGATCAGTGATGCTGTGGGCTTCTTTCTGTTTGGAAGGCCTTGAAAACCTGGCTAGAGCTATTGAGATTATTAATTATTTGAAATGCAGTTACAATTTCCGTAAAAACCAGGTGGCCCCTGCCAGAAAACCTACATCTTTAGCAACTCTTAGCAGTTTGCGCATCTTGTGCAGAAGGAAGCAAAATAAGTGAAAAAAATGCAATGAATTTGTGAATACTTTGCACTGAAGTGGAATTGTTTTTTCATTTAAGCAAGCAGAATCTTATAAAGTAAAAAAGTAACGGACCATGAATGAATCTTTCAGAAACCCAACAGGTGTGTACGATGTATAAAATACCATGATTCGTCAAACCTGTCAGAAAAGCTTTGATGTGCCAAGTCTAAATTAAACCAGTTCAGGACAATTTATTTATTTATTTATGAGCAATTATACAAGTGAGAAAGGAAAATGCCATTATCCATTTTTTTTAAAGTTGCACAAAATTTCAGAATCCCCCAAACGACAAAGTAATAAAAGACAAGCCAGAAATTATGCTGAGTGCAAAAGAACCAGCAACAAGTATTATCCTTATGCAGAAAATATAAATAATTTCCAGTGATTCAGGTTGGCCTTTCGAGGAAAAAAAACACTCTAAGGGCATTTTAGCTGCATTGTCATGCATTTGGGTTTCTTTGATTTTGCACAAATAGACCTGACTTCGGAGGTAGGGGTTTTATTTAGCACTTTGGGCTGATCAAAGGTTCTAAAACATTTAGTTTGTTATGTGTACATTTTTTTTATTTTCCTTAATTATAGTTAAATTATAAAGCATGCAGCAGTAGCAGGAAGTTTTGGGTATTTACTGTGACACAAAGCAAGACATGCTGTGGTAGTAAAAACGTTATGCTGTCACTGACAAGCAGTCAGGGCTGAAAAGCATCACAGCTCCAAATTTTACGAGGAGTCAGTTACATTTGCTACATGCTGGTTTATGTAAACACAATAAACTAGTTTGAGAATAACGGCGAATGAAGTCTGAAGCATAACTTCTTCTATGGAAGGAGAGTTACTGTAAGTGCAATTGATATTACAGTTTCTTGTCAATAAGGTGAATCAGTATAAAAGTAAAATAAATAAATAAATAGTTTCAGATGCAAAACATTGTATTACATTCCATATTCCACTCTCCACCCATCAATCTCATTACCCAGTAGTGTAGTGTATATAGAGGGGGACTACTTGTGGACTTCTTGGAGTGAAATTAAAAACTACTTGTAAATGATACCAGCATAGCTGGGCTCAGATGTTTCGGAGTCTAATTTAAAAAATAATACCTAAATGCAATGTCAGGCCTAGAGTGATTCAGGTCTACAAAAATCATTGTTTTTTAAAATTCAGATATGAAGAGAATTTCCTGAAAAACTGAGAGGGGTTTCCAGGAACATTTCTGTTGTGAAATTCCATGACAAAGCTAATCTCTTGGTGCATTTTTGATCTTCTATATTTTTTGAATACAAATTGAAATAACAGGAGCAACTTCCACTGTCTCAGCTGGTAAGTGATCACCTCAACATCTGTTTCACAGCTGTATAAACCTCATTGTTTCCTGCTTTACCTGTGCGTCTGCATGCAGCGTTGTCCTTCCTCTCTTCCTGATGGAGAATAAGTTCCACACTCGTCGCCAAAGAAAAGTGGCCACCAGGCACACACTTCCAAATATCCAGATATCTTTATCCTTTAGGATGTTCTCCATATTGGAAAGGTTCCTCTTCCCTCTTGTCAGCCGGAGGATGTTGGAATGTCAGTCTTATCTTAGTCCGTATGTTGGGATCTCAAGCAGCAAGGCCTCGGCTGGCACGCCAGTTGTTTCCTCTGAAATAGCTGGACTCCAGTAGCAGGGCAATAAATGTTCAGTCTTTATCTCACTAAAGACTCTGACAAGGACAGAGTTTCTGTGCTGTCAATGCGCCCACTGGCCCACCCACTCACCCCGGCATCCTCCCTGCCTCCCACCACGGGACCTAAAAGGAGAGAACATGCTGTCTCTGAGATGAGGCCGAGACAGGTGGTGTTGGGTTCTGGGTATCGTTGCTGTACAGAGAAACAGATGCCCGCTGCTGCCGCTGCTGCTGCCGCTGCTGCTGCTGGCATGTTATTGAGAACCTACATGTATCTTTATAACTTCAGACACAGCATTTTATGCAAACGTCTGGAGTCTTCAGTATTAACTTGCTGCAGGCCACTGCTTTGCCTCTGTCTCACTTAAAATGTTCTGCGCATGCATTGCTGCAGATGCAAAAAGTTAGGTACAGGAGCACACTTGCAAACAAACACCTTCTAGTGTGTGGTGCTAAGTTTATCTTTTGTGTAACGTGCTGCTCACATGGCACCAAAACAAGAGCTGATGTGTGGATGTCTTTCTAAGAGGACTGATGTGTCCACACTGTGTGAGGAAGAAACTTTCTTTATAAAGAAGCTTGGTGTACAGTGTGGCGAATTCACTGATGAAAAAGAGGCGGAAAACAAACATCACCTGAAAAAGATAAAAGGTTCAGAAAAGTACTCTTCTTGTGTACACGCTGTAAATGCAGCTGACAGACTACTTATAGACAAGCATGTTAGTGTTGTTGGCAGAGAACCGGAGGTTTTTTTTTGTGCTACAAGTGCCTCTGTATGTGTGACAACTATCTGTCAAGATGGAGCTGCTGATTTATGTTGAACAGACTTGTCATGTTACTCCTAACTTCAGTACATCAAATTGGGATTTTGTGTGACCAAACACAAAGTAGTGCATGATCGTGAAGTAGAAGGATTACGTCGTTTTTAAACTGTTTAACAAAAAAGAACTGAAAAGTGTGGTGCATTTGAATTCAGCTTTCTAAATCAATACTTTGTAAAACCTTGTTTCACTGCAATTAAAGCTCATTTGGACATCTAGAGACCGAGATTTCTGGCCTTTAATCTTTGCAAAAATATTTCAAGCTCAGTCAGACAGGATAAAATGTCTAAGCATCAGTTTCCAAGTCTTGCCAAAGATTGGTAATAAAATTTCAATATGAATGTTGATTAGATATGCTCTGATCTAAATCACTTTAACGCAAACTCTAACAAGAAAGATTTTTTTGGCCTTCAGTAATGGGTTTCTTCTTGCCACTCTTTCATAGAGGTCAGATGTGTAGTGTGCATAATTAATAGCTATCATTAGACTCTCCCACCTGAGCTGTGAATCTTTGCAGCTTCTCCAGGCTATATAACTTAACCCGGCTAACTTTAATCCTGACCCATCTGCTATGTTCTTTGGTCTTCATGATCTTGTTTGTTTTGCAATGTTCTCTAACAAATCTCTAAGGCCTTCAGAAAATAGCTGTATTTATACTGAGAATAAATTACTACAACAGAGGCAACTGGCCACACAGGATTGTATTTAGGTAGAGTAAAAAGTGGCTGAATACAAATTATATATATATATATATATATATATATATATATATGATGCTTTTTAAAACACTTTTATATGTGTTGCACTGTGCTTATAGATTTAACAAAAAGGTATTTTAAAGTATGAATTCCAAGCAATCTTAATTTAACAAGCTTCAGTAGCTGGAAGAGTTCAAGGGCCACAGGAGTGACAGCACTAGGACCCTGGCAGGATAAATATTCCCAATGGGAATCTGAGGAGAACATGTACAGTGAGCAGCAGGGATGGAGTGACAGGACGGTTACTAAGCACATAGTTCAGGTAACCGTCCGTTCACTTCTAGCAACATCATAAAACAGCTTGCTGTGTTAGGATGTGGAAAAGTGCAAACAACAAACTGGTTGATGAAGAAAAAAGGTGCACCTGAGATCAGAGTTAGAGGTGAAGAAACAGATGAGAGTTGTTCACAGTTTGAACATCTTAAATTACATATGGTGCCCCACATGTACCCAGAATGATTCTCTGATATGTGTCGTGTTGTCACTTTGACTACAGAACAGATTTATAGCAGAACAAAACAATAAATAAAACTTACTCCACAAGAAGTATGCACACAGAGCAATTTCAGGATTTTCCAGTTAGCTACTTTTATAAGAAGTTCCATATGAACATCAATATAAAACTCCAAACTCTCTAGAGGTTTTCCCACTTAATTTGTGTTTTAGAGTCACTCTTTTGGTCTTTATAAATGCTACATTCTAGCTGGTTCTGTTAGAAATGTGTTTGAATTGGGAAAATTTTATCTTATGTGTTTTAATTGATTCTAACGAAACTGTTTCCTTAAATTCTTATGCATAATTAATTGGTTCAAAAAAATATACATCAGCTAATATTGAACCAGTCTAATGGGATTTCACATGAAATCATAAAGGTTATAAAAAGCCATTCGATTTAAGAGTATTGGTCTGAATAAAATAAATGTTTGAAAGAACCATTCATGTTTCTACACATTATGTCTAGTTTCTTTTTTTTTTTTATAATGAAAATTAGAATGTCTAAAACCTTTTCTTACAGATACTAAGCAAACATTTATACAAATAAAGGGAGAAAGGGACATGAAACTGGGTTGAGCAAAATGGAAGATGCCACAGTATGATGGAAACCAAGAAGCTTATATCCTACTGAGGAGAGTCATTAAAACCAAGTGAGCTTTGTCATAGCATTGCAAAATAGCTGGGGAAGACATAGAGCAGACTGAGGGAGAAAGACTAATAAAAAGAAAGAACACAGAAGGAGCTGAAATCAAAAGAGAAAAAATGTAACACTAACATCAGAGAATAAACCAAAATGCACTAAACACAAGATATAAGAAAAAAACTGCAAGGGGTGAACTAATATGCCAAGTCCTAAATAACAATGAAACACAAAAAAAGACTGGTCAGAATACAATAATAATTAGTTGACATATGTCTTTATGAAAGGACAAAGAAGTCATGATTTATCAGTTCATCATCTTCATATTGATTATACTACTTTAAAAAATGACTTGGCTTTAATTTAATTTTAGCCCATTTTATTTGGGTCAAAAAGGTGTTTTAGTTATTCGAAGCAAAAAGCAGATTTATGATAATATTTTTTATTTGTTCATTGTTTTATTTATTCATTTATTTTGTTATGCAATAAATTTAAATAAAAACTGACAGACTGTTGCAGATTGTACTTACGTTTGTTTGTACATCAATAATGCTTTGCTTTGTGCCTTGATAAATACAAGTCCTTTACCTTCATATGAGCAGAGCTATTTTAGTAAAACCTAAACATTGTACTCTTTTTCATGAAATAAGAAGCAAATGTCTCGAAAACAGCTGAAGCTGAGATTTGGAGTCCCAGCAGTCAATTTCTCAGCTAGAAAAGATGTCCACTGCCGCCATCTTGTGGCAATCTCAGTAATTCTGAGTGTTTGAATACATGCCAAACATTAATTTGGTGATGAGACTTTAAATGTGTGTGTGTGTTAGGGTGACCAGATATCCCACTTTGTGCAGGAAAGTCCCGCATTTTTTTTTCATCACTTTTGTCACAACCCGGCTTGTGCGGTCATGACAAAAAAGGAGACAAATCGTTGAGCCAAACCAAGTTTTGGATAGTTTATTAACATAAAAGAGAAAACAACCAACAAAAAACTAAGGGAATCAAAAGAAACTAACCAAACCAAGCAAAACTCAAAATCCAAACAAACCAAAAGGTCCAACTAAGTCAACCAAACAAAACCATGGACTGCCTGCTAAGGCTGAGCCAGGACAGCCACTACTGTGTGGTTCAGCCAGGCTTTTAAAGGTTGGGCAAATTAGCCTCAGGTGCTCCAATCAGCTGGCAAACCACACCTACTTCCTGGAAAACAAAATACAGGTCAACAGGACAAACAGACAGAGACTGTCACACTTTTCACACGTCCCGCAAATTGAGACACTGTTCCGCATTGTTATTAACAGCAGTGCCTCAGACCCCCTGTGTTTAACCCTAAAGTGAGTTTAATTCAGTGCGTCACATTCAAAATCATATTATTGCTTGAATATTAATGTTTATATGACCTTAAAAATACTTCATCCAGACTGCTGAGAAGGGGTGTATCTAGGAAGTTTTCAAAGAGGGCTAAATGGGGGCCAGTGATGATCTTGGGGTGCCATGCTAAAATAAAAGCAGGGCTGTAATACAAAGGGGGCGGGGCCTAGACTGAGTGAAATAAATCAGTCTCACAACATGAATGTCAAAGATTGATGTAAACATACGGTGGCTTGCAAAAGTATTCGGCCCCCTTGAACTTTTCCACATTTTTTCACATTACAGCCACAAACATGAATCAATTTTATTGGAATTCCACGTGAAAGACCAATACAAAGTGGTGTACACGTGAGAAGTGGAACGAAAATCATACATGATTCCAAACATTTTTTACAAATAACTGAAAATAACTGAAAAGTGGGGTGTGCGTAATTATTCAGCCCCCTGAGTCAATACCTCGTAGAACCACCTTTTGCTTCAATTCCAGCTGCCAGTCTTTTAGGGTATGTCTCTACCAGCTTTGCACATTTAGAGACTGAAATTCTTGCCCATTCTTCTTTGCAAAACAGCTCCAGCTCAGTCAGATTAGATGGACAGCGTTTGTGAACAGCAGTTTTCAGATCTTGCCACAGATTCTCGATTGGATTTAGATCTGGACTTTGACTGGGCCATTCTAACACATGGATATGTTTTGTTTTAAACCATTCCATTGTTGCCCTGGCTTTATGTTTAGGGTCGTTGTCCTGCTGGAAGGTGAACCTCTGCCCCAGTCTCAAGTCTTTTGTCGACTCCAAGAGGTTTTCTTCCAAGATTGCCCTGTATTTGGCTCCATCCATCTTCCCATCAACTCTGACCAGCTTCCCTGTCCCTGCTGAAGAGAAGCACCCCCAGAGCATGATGCTGCCACTACCATATTTGACAGTGGGGATGGTGTGTTCAGAGTGATGTGCAGTGTTAGTTTTCCGCCACACAGCGTTTTCCATTTTGGCTAAAGAGTTCCATTTTGGTCTCATCTGACCAGAGCACCTTCTTCCACATGTTTGCTGTGTCCCCCACATGGCTTGTGGCAAACTGCAAACGGGACTTCCTATGGTTTTCTTTAACAATAGCTTTCTTCTTGCCACTCTTCCATAAAGGCCAACTTTGTGCAGTGCACGACTAATAGTTGTCCTATGGACAGATTCCCCCACCTGAGCTGTAGATCTCTGCAGCTCGTCCAGAGTCACCATGGGCCTCTTGGCTGCATTTCTGATCAGCGCTCTCCTTGTTCGGCCTGTGAGTTTAGGTGGACGGCCTTGTCTTGGTAGGTTTACAGTTGTGCCATACTCCTTCCATTTCTGAATGATCGCTTGAACAATGCTCCGTGGGATGTTCAAGGCTTGGGAAATCTTTTTGTAGCCTAAGCCTGCTTTAAATTTCTCATTAACTTTATCCCTGACCTGTCTGGTGTGTTCTTTGGACTTCATGGTGTTGTTGCTCCCAACATTCTCTTAGACAACCTCTGAGGCCGTCACAGGGCAGCTGTATTTGTACTGACATTAGATTACACACAGGTGCACTCTATTTAGTCATTAGCACTCATCAGGCAATGTCTATGGGCAACTGACTGCACTCAGACCAAAGGGGGCTGAATAATTACGCACACCCCACTTTTCAGTTATTTATTTGTAAAAAATGTTTGGAATCATGTATGATTTTCGTTCCACTTCTCACGTGTAAACCACTTTGTATTGGTCTTTCACGTGGAATTCCAATAAAATTGATTCATGTTTGTGGCTGTAATGTGACAAAATGTGGAAAAGTTCAAGGGGGCTGAATACTTTTGCAAGCCACTGTAAATACATAAAACACATTAATAATTCTAACAATTTAAAGATTTTCTTTTTCTCAATTTATCATTCATTAAAAATAATATCTACACAAGAAGTGAAAATGTAGCATCTTCATACATACAGAACAGACGGAGCTGCTGCAGAAAGCAGAGCAGGCGTAAAAAATCACAGACTAATAAATGACTCAGTTAACATTTTGTCTGTTTTATTGCCTAAATAATTACTCACTGCAGCGCTATAATGTAATAAATAGTGTGTATCTGCATTAAAATAATTATTATTTGGACTAAATTTAAGGCGCTAAAGAAACTTTGTACATGTGAGACAATACATACTAGCATATAGAGAGGCGTGTGTGTGTTACGGAAATTTTGAGCTAGAGGGCGGAATGGAACGTTTATAATTTTAAAATCTATTTTACTATTTTATCTTGATGCATAGGGAATCTTACTGTTGGTCCACATTCATGTGGTCTTTGTCCCACATTTGCTGGGTGGGGATCTGGTCACCCTAGTGTGTGTGTGTGTGTGTGTGTGTTCCAGACCGAGGTGAGAAAGTTCAAACAGCAAACGACCAAACATAAAAAGATCTCCAGCACCCTCTAGTGAGCCTGTGGCAGTTCACCTGTTGGGTCGTGTCGGCCCTTTCAACAGATGTCAAGGACTAGGGTAGTATTTGTTGCTGTGGGTTATTTCAGTTCCCTTCTTCCTCTCTGTCTGCACACACACACAATTGTGGCTCCGGTTCAACATATGCGTTACCATCAGTAAATGCAACAGCGTTGTGTTCCTCATGCACTTTGACCCAGAATTAATCAATGAGAATTACTGTGGCAGTAAACTCAGAATATATGCAGACAGACGTGCTGTCCTTTAGAAACGAATTTGCAGTGTTTTATGAAGATTGTTAATGTCCCAAAATAAAAAAACAAAATAATTTTTTTTGTCTGACTACAACTCCATCTAGTGACACCAAATGAATTAGGCTTAATTCATTCAAATCCATACATAAAGCTAAAGACATAAGAAAGAGGACACGAGACGTCTGTCTTGACTAATCAGTCAATTCATTGGTGTGACGCCTTCAAGCAGATTGTTAGAATGATGAATTTCGACTAGGTGCACATTACCTGCTGGTTTCCACCCTCCAGCTCCACATGTTTGAGCTCCCAGAAAGAGCGCATGGTCTCCACCTTCTCCAGGTGCCGATAGAAGGCCAGCCGGCCCAGACGAAGGCTGTTGCTGCGGTTCCGGATGGCTTTCAGTCCCTCCATCTTTTCAACGATTGGGGACATGGGGATCGGCGGCGGCACTGCTGTGTTGGGGTTTTTACCATTCTTCTTCCCTGAAACACTCTCTTTACACGGATTCCTCTTATCTGACCTGAAAATAAAATAACACAATCCACAGCTGAAGTGAAAGTCAAACTAAACAACTGATTTTAATTTAAAAAAACTCCAATATAAATCTTCCAAAAACCCATTACACAAATGCTTTTAAATGTTTAGATTGGCTCCTATGGTCTTTTAGGTCATAGCATTTGATTTCAAATATGTTGTCTTATATTTCTCTTTAATGATCTGTTTCACTTTATTTGGTTTCACCAGTTTAATCATAAATCATAAATATGTATGCTCCTTTTTTACCACAACTTTAAAACTCCAAAGTAGATAAAGTCAATGCTTAGCCTTTTTGAAAATATAAACTAATTTAGAAAGACAGCATACTATAACAAATAATCTTGTAAATAACTGGGAAAAAAAGTTCTAATGTTTCAAATATGCTTATGTTTTATACAGTGGTCTAGTTTGCAAGTTACATAAGCACAGTTTGAATTTAACAGAATAACAACAGATTTACAGAAAGAGGCAGAGATGATCTGAAAGTCTGTTGTCTCATGATTGTCACATATTTTCATTCATTTTTTTCCTGTTTTAGGCAAATTCATTCCTAATTATCCAGTTATTTGGACCTTAAACTTTAAATGTCATGCCTCCATGCCCTTTTTTTTAAAAACATAATTTATCTCTAAATAATTATCAGTATTAGAAATGCTACAGTCCAATCCGGAGTATCGGATTGGGTTCCAATGCAATGCCCTTATGATTTACGTTTACTGGAGTTCTAGACTAAACTCAACTTCTGTCTGTTGTTGACGCACCATCTGTGATTTTGTCCGCTTTATTTTTTGTCAGCAGATGTGTGAGACTGGGTTTTACAAAGTAAACCTTTACTAAAGATTTTTAAAATGCTCACCCATTTACTTTATGGCTCATTTTTGTGAGCACGGCTTACAAAACTGTATTTTTCAATATACACATGATCTTTTTGACCAGATGAATGTGGGGTTTTGCTAGTCATCTAACTGTTACCCTTTACAGTTTTATGTTCAGTGTGAAAAAAATGGCCGCGGCTGCTGCAGCATCTCTGTCATAATTTAATATGCCCCAGTTTAGAACACAGCAGAAAGTGTTTAATTTTATGGCATTCAAGGGAAACTGCTACGTTAATGAAGCATGACAAAAAACTTTTTCTGTGAATTTTGTCTGCACAAAATTAACTGGACGCTTTTGGAAGAACCTGACCACGGCAGCAGGAGCAAGGCATGCACAGTTAAAACTCAGGGCAGAGGCAGCCCATGGGGACCAAAGCAGAATTTTATATTTAGAGAAACTCTTTTGTCCCATCAAAAATTTAAATATGTGGAGCTTACTAAACTCTACTGGGAGTTTAACAGGAACAGGGCATTGGTCAGCTTAGCTAAACGTTCTGCTCTTTATTTTGTCATAGATTAAACCCAACCTTTTGACTGTGAAGTAGCTTGAATGTTACTTTGAACCATTGTATTGTTTATTTGACTTTTTCACATTGTAAAAAAAGTACCAGCAAAATTACAAATGTGTAAGAAAACGTGATGGAAGGCTACCAAAAACTCTCAGTGGGGCTTAACAGGCATCAACCTCCAAGTTTCATCAATGTACAATTTGAATTAAAACATACAGAATTGTATTTGCTATACAAAGAAGTACTTGCAATAAATTCATTGTTAATCAAAAAAGTTTACCAATTTACAAAAGTGACCTTAGAAATGGATCCCATAAGAAATTTTTTTATCATTTTGAAGCAGACATCTCAGAGCTTTTCCAAACTGAAGTGGTGAGAAAAGTTGGCCGATTGTTCCACATTTTGGGCCCTCTGTATAACACACTGAATCGAGACAGAGTAGTGCAAGCAAATGGTGCTCTAATTTGACTGCTTTAACGAGTTGAAAACCTGTGAATTTCATTATTAAAGGAGAACATATTGAAACTGGGGCAATAATGTTTTAACAGACTTATAAAGAAATTGAGCAGATTGGAAGTGATTAACTTGGTAAAAACCCATCACACCTGCTTTAGCAAACAGGGGTTGAGAAGGGTGCCTACGATCTACACAGAATATTATTCTGAAAGCTCGCTTCTGAAGACAAATGATGGGCTCAAGTTTAGTTTTATGGGCACTGGCCCAAGCAATATTACAGTAATCAATATATGGATATATCATTGTATAACATAACATAATTTCAACCTTTGTGTTAATCAGATGACTTGATTTTCCCCAAAATCCCAAGACTTTCACTATCTTTGTACTTATGAAACTAAGGTGCAGCTTCCAGGACAGTGAATCATCCACCAAAACACCAAGGAAATGAACTGAACTTACATTTCTAATGGAGATGTTATCAATTTGAATTTCCATAGATATGTCAAGACTCCCAGATTTAGAACCAAATAATATAAAGCTTGTATTTTTATTGTTAAGTGATAAGTTGTTAGCCTTAAACTAAGTAGGTATTTTTTCAAGCTCTTCATTAAGCAAATTTATAAGAATGTTTGTGTCCTTATCAGAATAAAACACACTGGTAGAAACATTACGAAGGTCATTAATATATAACAAAAACAACAGAGGGTTTTACTACAGTATATTTACTAAACTATGCAAACATTTCCATGAATAGAATCCTATAGAAAACCCTCAGTGTATCAACTTCCTTTGGCCAGTAATCTAAATCAATTAAAATACCAGAAAACTGAATAACATCCTGTAGAACATTAGTCACAAACATAAAGTCTATTAAATGGTTTGATTGTGTATTCAGCCATGCATTGCATCAATTCCTGCTAAACGGATTGCTACTTTAGTTACAACTGGACAGCAGTGTTTCTTAACTAACCCTTAACAACCTCTTTGAAATACTGAAGCTGTGTGGCCCAGATCCTTTGATCTGTTCCTCCAGAGGGCTGTAGAATCTCAGTTCCAACTGAAATGAGTGATGATGTTGTGGAGAAATCTGCTCTGGCGTCTGCTGGCGACAGCTGACTTTCTGCTGAGTTCTACCTGCTGAGCCTCTGGGGGAGTCATGGAAGATCAGAGATATTTATACCCTCTGAGTGTAAATGTTCTGCCTTTGCTTGACAATTACAGAGGTCATATACTGGCTGTAGTTTCAGAATCATGATTGAGGCTCTAATTCAGGCTGTATGTAGCAGCCAGACCTGTTCCTCCTCATCAGAGGTTTTCTCAGTGTTGGATTTCAGCTCCAGTGCTGATGGTGGTCTGGGATCCACCTGTTACTGCTTTAATGCTGGTGATATGTTTACAGTAGGCACAATTTCAAGTTTCAGAGGTGTTTTTGTTGTTTGCCTTCTTGTATATAAAGCGGACAAAATAGGATCAGATCACTGATATATTTAGATCAAACTTTTCAGCCTATAATGCACAAAGTGACAGCGGCAGAGCTGTGAATATCACTGATTACAGTGTTGAGGCATAGCTAATAGCCAAATTACTTAAAACACAAATCCCAGAACAAAGAACTTGAATAAAAGCAAACTCAAAGTCCTTTGGGATAATGACACTTAATCCAGTCTTTTACACTGCCGCAGGTTGTCCCATGTAGCTCACACAGGCGGTTTCCAATCAGATTACATGGGTATAGATCTGGCAACCAGCTAAATGCCAATGCACATTCATCAATGTTGGCCCATTATCCCTAGGCTATACTGTATAAGATGGCTTGGTCTATTGATTTTGCCGTCATTGGAAGGGTTATTGAACTGTATGTAATCTGGACAAAACATATTTCTGATATAAGACCATGTGGCCAAAGTCCTAGAAACAATGCTTCTTCAGGAGTTCTTGAGGCACTGAAAGGCCTCCATCGCCACAAACATTTGCAGAAACCATGGTTCTCAGGGGCAAATAGGTGAAATACTTGAGCACAAGGTCTTGTTCATAAGTGGGGGTAGAACTAAGTTGTAAATTGATGATTTAAGGGTAATGATGAATTCAAACAGGTGAAATATGCTTCATCTGTAGGTAGGTTGGACTCACTCTTGGGGATAGGACTATGAGTTTGGGTGTTTGAGGAGCTCTCTAAATAATGATAAAAAGCAGTGGTAGTGGTTTGCTGAGAGGACCTTCTAGACTCCACCTCTCTGTGTTTTGAGCATATACAACTGCAAGAAGCCCTTGAGCCTACTCCAGATTTGCAGGAGAGATTATATTTCATTACTTGGTTGAAAAATCCTCAGAGTCATTCCTGATGAGCTGGAAGATGTAGCTGGGGAGAAAAGAATTTTGGGGCATCAACTTAAACCCATGAGGCTAAGAGACAGTCTCTGATAAATGGTGAGATGGATAGATATTTATGATAAATACAGTCACAAACACCCTTGTAGAAATGCGATGCATCACATCTTTATCTCTCGTAGGAACTATAATAAACACAGTCCGTTCACCATCATTCAGGATTTTGATTTAAATTCTGCAGATCATCTCGAGGACCCTCACTGCTTCATGACACACCGTGAAAACTCATGTCTAACTTTGCAAACCATGGTTGTGGAAAATGAAGTATTGTTCCAAAACGTTTAAATCTGGTGTCATAAATGAGAAGATATAGGATCTCTCAAAGGTGAGATGCAAAACATGCCAAGCATGTGCCAACCAAACACACCCAAAAAAGACCAAAAAAAGAGTCAAAAGGGATCGGCAATAAACTGCACTACTGGGATATTTTGGTAACTCCCATCAGACTTAGGCACTTTGAAAGTTAGTTTTTTGTGTTGGACAGGAATCACCTAATTCACAGACTGAAGGTTGGTATATAAGAACAGTGTACTATACTACATAGTGTAGTATACTATCCACAAGTAGTGAACAGATATATAAAGAATCTAAGTGTTTTTTTACCACATAGTAAACAACCAAGAGGCTAAGTATTTCAAGTGGTTACTCTGAGACAGAACAGATGTCACACCTGACCACGATCCAACCGATCTGTCTACATGTGGCGTGTTGAAGAGTGCCTTCCTTGAACTCTCATGCCTGTGTTGATGGTGTCAGCTATGCTGGTGCTGGGATGACTCGACTGACATCCCCCTAGGTCCCCCTGCTCCTCCTGGAAGGCTAGCTGACCCTGGGTCATTTACTTTAAAGAGCTTTATTTAGGGGTCCCCATAGTATAAGGTGACGATGATTGAGCACGCCATCCCCAGAAATGGAGAACCTCCATTTGTTAAAAAAATAAAAAATAAAAACCATTAGGTAGAAAGATTTGGCCTGTTGCCTGGCAGATAGGGGTTTAACTAGCCTGCCTTCCATTCTGGTGGTTTTGACTGTTTCCTGGCTGGTTACATACATTTATTTTGTGTGGTATGTGACTATATGGGTGCATATAATAATGTTTTACATTGTACAGGTTTTACTGGCAACCGTTGGTATTTCCTCTCTGTATAAACAGCTGGTGGGGCTCCTTATCTGTCTTCTCCAGCATAATCCTTTAATGTAACTGATAGTAGGGACTGCATGTGTATCATAACTCCTAAAGTAGCAGTGAATCATTAAATCCCTCAGGACTGTGTTAGTCCATGACAACAAAAACAGGGCTCCTTCCAATTCTGCGGAATGTCAAGTGTCTTAAGAGCTCAGTGATGATAGGAAAACATCTCTGCATAAACCAGTCTTGGCAAATCAAAAATGCATGCAATAAATGTCCCAAAATCTGTTTTGTTTTATAGAGTTTAATGAAAATACTGGATAGAGAAAATAAAATTGGAGTTAGAATTACCTTACCTGAAGAGTTCAGCTGTTAGGATCCTCTGGGGTTTGTGTTTATCTTTATTTTTATTTTAGTTTCTCATTGTTGATCCAAGTTCTTTCTAAAGTTTACTAGAGTTTTTTTCTGTTCTGTTTCCCTCTTCTCCTTCTTGTTATATTCATTAGTACTTTAAGTTTTTCTAAGGCGCCTTTATTTTAGTTGTTTCATCCTTAGTTACCTTAGAGTTAATTCTTACTTTTCTCAGTTTGAATTATTTGCTGTAAAGTTGTCTCTTCAATTTTTGCCTTTGTTTTCCTCTCTGTTTCCTCCTTCCCATTCTGTCTCCCTGCCCAGCTGAATTTCATTTTCAGTCTCTAGGCTCTTACTCCCACCTGCATCTGCTTTTACTAATTAGTCCTCAGGTTTTTCTCTGTCATTTTCTCTCTCCCTCCTCAGTATTTAAGCCGATCTCATACATTCACCACTTGCTGGATTCTCCATCTTTTTTCAAGCATTTTGTGCTTATCCCAGTCATTATGTAAGTTTTTTCCTTTTTTGCTCATTAAACCCTTGTAACTTATTCCTTTAAGTCACTGCGTTTGGGTCCTCTCTACTACATACCATGACATTAGCAATCAATAGCAGCTATAAAAAATAAATAAAATCCAATAACAAAGTAGCAGATATATTTTTCTTTGCAAAAAGAATAATATTTTAAAATTTACATCAAACAAATACACACCAAAGACTCTTTACAATGGTGTGAAATTATGAGTTCATTATTACTGATCATGTATACCTAGGTTCAAGAAGAAATACTCAATATAACAACTATATATATATATATATATATATATATATATATATATATATATATATATATATATATATATATATATATATATATATATATATATATATATATATATATATATATATGTAACAAACGGTATAATTAGCCCCTTATTAAATCACAAATTGACTGTAATTAATCATACTTCTATCTCTTTCTCCCTGGCCAAATCCAGGATTGATAAATGCATGACCTGTAAAAACAAAAATGCTTAAAAAAAAATTGTCTGATAGCATGATTTTGACTAAAGTCTATCAAAAAACAACATATCAAGTCATTTAAGAACAGACTAGAAACATAGTTGACATCTATTAGTATGGAAAGGGCTACAAGCCTTCCCCAAATGGAAATAAACCCCATCAAACAGTGGTGAACCTTCAAAGGAATGGCCAGCTAACTAAAATTACTGTAAAAGCACATCAATGACTCATCCAAGAGGTCACAAAGACCCCAGAACATCTACAGCACTTTAGACCTGAGACAGGATCAGTATTCATGAATCATGTATGTATAAATGAATTATTATCTGACACAGCACTGGGTTTCACATTCCTTTGCTGATCTAGTGTATAATAACAGGCAACATTTAAATATCACATAATGCATCAAGGTGAACCAATTTTTCACATTCAGCTAATTATGCAGAATGTTCAGTTTGTGGATCTGCAGGTCGGTACACAGAAATTCCACTTACTATCAGTCATGATAAAGTCAAGTGGTGCAGGAGACACAGAGTCTGCTGGTTGCACAGTTCCTCTCATTGTGTGTACATGTGCATGCATTAATGTATGTATTTATATAGTAGTTCCATGCTTATGTGCAAGTGTGGAAGTAATCCAAGGTCTGACTGTGCTAGGGTGTGTGTGTTTGACTGTGTGCATGGTACAGAAACAGCATCGGTGTAGATTAGGAGCCTTTTTTTAACTTTAAGGCCAGAACATAAGGTCTAGCACCAGCTAAATAGGAGGGGCCACTTTAAATGGACTGTCTTCACCCCCCGGCTGGTATCTGTCTCTGTGGGGCCTCCTCTGTCCTGGTTTAACTGTGGCATGGAAACTCCGGTTAAACCCTAAGAATGTATGGAAGGTGTATGTATGTGTGTATGGAGAAAAAAACAAAAAACAAAGAGATGATCGGGAAATAATTAAATGTTTAAGAGTGCATTGCAAAGCATTCATGTCGTTTGAGGTTTGTCCACATTTTGTCACTTTTGTCACCACATACTTCTATCTGGTTTTTTTTGTATGTGTGTTTTTGATGAGTTTAAGTGATAGACGCAAACAAAACTGGAAGTGACTGGGCAAGTTGTTGTTTTTTTTTGTTTTGTTTTTTACAAATGACCTAAACTGCTGCATTTGAATTTTGCTGCAATTAAACACGTTTTTTTTAGTTTGTTTTGACCAGCTTTACAAATGTAGAGAATAATTTTTTTATAGATTCTGCTTTGCAAAATGACTCCAGGATTAGTCAGACTAGATGCATTAATTTTCGAGTTTTGCCAATTTTTTTTAGATGAGCTTAGGTCTGGAGTTCCTTCATAGTTACTTTGGACTTTGTGTTGTTTTTCTCTGATTAATGTTCTCGCTGCCCCGTCTTTCCATTTAGGTGGGAACCCATCTCTTAAAAACTTGGCAGCTGTACCATACTCTTAATTTTTGAGTAATTTAAAGTGGTGTTTGAGATGTTCAAAGTGTTTGATATTGTTTTAGAAGCTTACCAATTGCTTTTGCCTTTTACACAACATTATCCCTGATCTGTTTACTGTGCTCCTTGGTCTTTACAATGCTGTTTGCTCATTAATGTTTTCTAACAAACATCTGGGCTCATGTTAAATAGTTGTTTTTACACCAAGACTAAATTAGGATGACTTCTGTTGTCAATTTGTTGCATAGTACTAGTTTTTGTTTAGGGGCGTCCAATTAAAGGGGACTTAATACAAAACCAAATTTGACTTTTTAGATTTTTATCTATAAAATATGTTTTTAAATATTGACCTTTACACAACCATTATGTGATAATGTTTTATCTATTACAACAATAAGTGAAACAATACATTGACCTTTGCAACAAAACAAATACCTGTACTGGTGCAAGGCATACTAGCTAAAGGATGATCTAAGGATGCATCATGTAAAACGTTTTACATTTTGAAGGTCTTGCTTTTACTTGCATCCAGACATACAGAATGTATTTTCAGCTCTCTTGGCTTCATTGAACTGGATCCTCAAGAGACTGCTGCCACATTCAATTTCACCAAATCAAACATGCTGACGGTCTGACATACTAATATCAAGTAATCAGCAGGTCAGTTTTCTGCATCTAAACACAAAGTATACCCACTTTTCAGCTTGCCAACTTAGTACTTTCATCACATTCAAAGCCAAGTTGCGGTCAGCAGTGGCCTGCTGGAGTTTCCGAGGCAAATAGTTGAACTGAGGTTCTGCTAAATTGTTACTGGATCTGGCTGACCCAGAAATTCTGCAACAAGAAGCACATACTAAAAACACACATGCATGGTGAGCCTTAGTGGAGTATAGCTGACCTCTCGGAAAATGCACAGACTCAGTCATCACTCCAGACGCAGCACAAACAAACATTACTCTCTGTTACGTATACACAAGCTTGCACAGAGATATTTCCATTTGAACCCCAACAGACATATTCAAAGCCCACAGCCCCACCAGTCGTTCACACTGACAACAGTTTAGCAACCTCTGCAGAAGCTTGTAACTGTAGAACATTCACCCAGTGTACTTTCCTGTATCGCCAGGAACAAAGCAGATGCCTTATTTTAGTCCACAGCAGATGGAGTCGCCCTCTTCTGTGTCGTAAAACTGCCTATAAACCAGCTTCCTTTTTTAAACCGAAGAAGGTCTTTTTCGTCTCGTCATTTTTGTTAAATGTGTTTAAATTTATCTCGTAATGAGGATTTTTTTTTTTGCCTTCATTTAAACTCTCAAGAATATCATGTCCTGGACGACTGAGAATTTACACTAATTTATCTCGTAATGTGACAACAATGGCTCGAGTCCTGAAATGTCAGATCAATTGACATATTTATTTGTTTTTCCACAAAAAAGCTTGATATATTGGTACATCTTTAAAAACATATTTTCATTAAAGACTGTCAAAAAGATTAAATGTGTTCTAAATAAATCAGCATGTGTGGTAACTTGACAAGTGGAGCTGTGTACTGTGTGCAACTGATACTACCAGAGACGAGGTGACAGAATTTAAAGCATGGCTATAATGCAAGTTAAGGATTACTTTGCATGAGGGAAAAATTAGAAAAAAGTTCAGTATTTGCAGGAAAAATTTCTTTCAATATTTCAATTGTGAGCTCAAATATATGTGCTCTACATGGTGTTTAATATCTCTGAACCAAGCTGCCTTTCTTAATTAGGGTGAAAAATCAATGGACTTACCCTTGGTACTTGGGCACATTTGGGATCACCAAAATTTTCTTCTCCTTTCCTCCCATGTCTCTCTTGGGTTTGATGGAGGTTATCTCCCCAAGTTTTCCAAAATGTCTTCAACTGCTTTCCAGTGCTGGTGATGGATGCTTGCTTTCTCTCTGCACAGACTAAAGTGCTCTGATCAAATGGCACTAACACTGAGAGGTCAGAAAGACAGTCCTACTGGAAGCTGTGGGAGCTTGTGCCATGACAGTCATGAAGGGATAAGCAGCAGAGAGGGGGTGGGGGGGGTTGGTCAGAGAAAGACTGGGGTGTGTGGGAGAGGGAGGGGGAGGGGGACTGATGGGTATCTGCTCTGGGACCACAAACAGGAACAGACCAGAAAGATTGTTCCAGGGAATCCGGCTTGTAATATTACCATGAACGGAATGAGCGCCGTGTGTCTCTGGAAGAGCAGGGGTGGAAGACTGAACAAGGGAAAGAAAGATGCAAGTGTGGACAAGGAGGGCTCAAGTCATAAAAAAAAGACCTTATTTGTTGTTAAATGTTTATTACACGACAGTTAACTGATTCTGTTCAACTGTTACAGACAAGTTATAATATGTCCATGTTTTAAGCTGATATGTCAAGTTTACTTTCAAATCTTAGGTTGGTTTGTAGTTTAAATCAGGCCCAAGTGTTCACAAAAATGATTTAATATCTTAGTAGCACCATTTACATTAAGTAAATGAGTGTGTTTTTGTACACTTGAGGTTGCAGTTTAATAATTTTAGAACCTGACAACAGATTTTTATGTCTTCATCTGTAAAATCATAAACCTGTTACATGTGACATTTCTTAAAGTCTAAATGTGTAAATGTATTAATCAAACCTCATGGGCAGAATTAGGTTTTTTAACATTTAAACATGAACATGAACGCATGCAAGAAGCCAGTAACTAACGTTACTGCAGTAGAACCTTCACCAGTGATTTGGAAGAGCTTTTAAAGACACTGATTTTAGTCTTGGGCAATTTAAAGTGCTTGTAAACATGACCAAATCTAAACCTCTAAATTCTTTAAAGCCAATCGCCAAGGTGAGGGTGTCCTTTTCCATCATGCTGTGGTTTGGCAGCTGCTTGTTAAACTGTTTTGGAAATGTGGCAGATGATGTGAAGGACATGAAGCAAGTGTTTTTCTGAAGAATGGGACTAATTCATGTTCACTCAGTAACCTCAAAGAAACTGGGTAAAAGGAGGGCTGAGACTCTCCGGCCTACAAACTATTGCCTTATTTAAGGATTTTCTGGGAGGGCTGGGTAAATGACCGTGTTGCTATTAGTAAAATGATTCTCGAAAATAGCGTCATGTTATTCATGATTATTGTACTGATTGGAATGTTTGTATTGAAATGACTTTTCATCTAAAGTGCCTTGAGATTACATCTGTTGGGAATTGGCGCTATAATAAATAAACTGATTTGAATGGAATTGAAATTGAATTTTATCTCAAAGTCTTTGACTGCTTGTACTTTAACAGCACAACTAAAATAGATTATATACATTACAACGTCCTCTGGTTGTAGTGAGGGGGGAGAGTGTATTCTTTTACACTGGCATGGCTTTAAAGTGTTAGATGGCTCAGAGGTTAAAAATTGTTTTTGAGTCTGATGTTCAGGAGTTTATGGCTACGTAACATCTGCCATAGGGCAGCAGGGCAAACAGGCGAATTGGTCTATTGGTCCATGAATTCATGAGGAACTGAAAAGGTCTCTAAAAACAGAACACAAGGGAGTTTATTGTGGTCTGAAGAGCAGTCTTGACTTTTGCAGAACAGCTGGTTATCTTTTATATTGCATTTGGGGGGAGTAAAGGGCTTAAAAAAAACTTTGCAGCCAGGATGTTTTCATATATAAGTACACTTGAAGAAGACCCTCATGCTGACGGTTGCAGTGGCGTTGGTAGATTAGGAAGTGCTATTAGAGACACATTGACCTGGTTACACTGTCCTGGCTGATAAGACCAGTGGCACATTCACCACTGGGAGATATAGAGGTGGCTATATCAATCTCACGTCCATTTATAAGTGACAGCAAATAGTTTTTGTTTGTTATTTGACACATAATAAAAATATATAAAGAAACAAATTGTATTTCAGAAGGATTTTGACGTTTCAAAGTAATAGCATCTTCAGATATTATTGGAGAGACATTGGTGTGTATTACAGATGTTTATTGTTCGATGTTCTGGCTAGTGCCAGTTCCTGATTGTTTTTTTTTTAACAGTTAGCTAAATCTCTAATATATTTGTATTTTTCATGCCTTCTGAAGATCAGTTAACTTGTTCATTTTACAGTGGGTGTGTTCTGTTTACCTGTCACATTGTCTCATTATCATCTGTTGTGTTTATCACCATCATCTGTTGTTCTCTTGACCTTTTCGTTTGTGAGCTCAATCTTTAGCCTTGTGGCAGTAACACTGAATCCTTTTTTCACTCCCTCTGTCGCCCTCCTGTCTTCATCTTCCTCCTGTGTGACAATTGGCTCCCCCCGAGCCCCTTACTGCAGGGTTTAGCGGTGCTTTACATTTGTCCTGGTATGTCGCTCAGGGCCAAATGTTTGCATTCCCCTGCTTCTTTATTTAGCTCACACTAAATTAAATAATCTTTGGACAATAGTACTGTTTGACACAGAAAATAACTATGTGTGTTGTCATAGACTGGATACAGTGCCTTGCAAATTTATACTCCTTGAATGTTTTAACTTTTTTTAAATATTACAATTGAGATTCATATACTCTGATCGAAACCATCCCACCAGAGCACTGGCTGCTTTTTCAGGCCTATTGTCCTGCTGGAAGGTCAATCTCTCACATTTTTTGCCTCAAACTGAATTTTCTTTTCAGGATAAAGCTTTATGCGTCTTTCATTTTCCCCCGATCTGTTTGGTTTGCACTGGATTTTATTTGATGGTATCTGAGTAAAGGGAGCTGAAAACAAATGCATCCCATATTCTATTTAACTTTTTTAAACTATATTTTATTTTCCTTCAATGTCACATTAATACATGTTTTACGTTGGTTTATCACAGGGTGGGCTACTCCAGTCCTCAACAATCATTGCTCTATATGTTTTAAGTGTTGAAAACACACAGATGACTGGTTCATTACTAGGCTTATAGAGAACTTTAAGGCTTACGGAGAGGTAAAAAAAATTAATAATTCAGCTGTGCTGGATGTCCATCTAATACATGCAGGACACCAGCTCTTGAGAACTGGAGTTGGCCACTCGTGGTCTATCACATAAATTCACAAATTACAAGAGGTGGGTAGTAACTAGTTACATTTACATGGCTAAATTTACTTGAGTAACTTTTTAGAAAAAATTTACTTTTGGGAGTCGCTTTGCTGCACCATACTTTTAACATTTACTTGAGTGAAATTATTACAAAGTATCGCTACCGTTACTTGAGTAAAATGTCTGGATCCCCTAGTGAGTAACTTCACTGAATAAAGAATAAACATATTTTAAACAAAAATGCATGAGATACAAGCACAAGTATTATATTAAAAGGTCTTAAATTAAAAAGATTGATTTGAACAACTGTTCAGTGTCCTTTAAATTATTTTGTAATCATGTTATTTAAATTCGTTTATATATTTTTTGCTTTTGATTCTTTAGAATACCAAAATTTGTACCAAAAAGTATATTTTTGTCAGTCTGATTTCATAATTTTTAAATGTTAAATCAGATGTTATGATCAGTTACTCAGCACTCAAGTAGCCTTTAAAAAAAATACCTTTTTGCCCTTAGTTGAGTATATTCTTGGACGACTATTTTTTTGTTTTACTTGAGTAGAAAGATGTTGAAGTAGTGCTATTCTTACTTGAGTACAATTTCTGGCTACTCTACACACCCCTGCAAATAACATACATTGCAGTACGTAACATACATTGCAATTGAACATGTTCAACGTGACAAACAGTCATGTTTCAATCACATGACATTTATATCTATATATATATTTTTATTTAGCTGTTTTGAAATGTTTCTAGCCCATAGAAAAAGCATACAAACTAAAGAAGCACCACACATCAATTTTTATTAAGATATGCAGTTTCAAAACATAATTTAACAAGCAACAAGCGAATGTCTATTAATCAGCTGATCAGAGACTAAGAAGAGGCAAGGCAAGGCAAGGCAAGGCAAGGCAAGGCAAGGCAAGGCAAGGCAAGGCAAGGCAATTTTATTTCTATAGCACACTTTCAACAACGAAGCAATTCAAGGTGCTTTACATGAATTAGGGGTAAAATAAAGATAGCAGTAAAACACAGACAAGGCATATAAAGTAAAAACAGCAATAAAGCAAGAAGCATACACAAAACATGATACGTCAAAACATTACTCAAAGGCAGCTCTACACAGATACGTTTTTAGTTGTGATTTAAAAGAACTCAGTGTTTCAGCAGCTTTGCAGTTGCCTGGAAGTTTGTTCCAGATTAGAGGAGCATAGAAACTGAAAGCTGCTTCTCCATGTTTGGTTCTGATTCTAGGGATGTTGAGTAGACTGGAATTAAATGACCTGAGTGGTCTGGTGGGTTGGTATAGTAACAGTAGATCTTCAACATTGGTGCTAAGCCATTCAATGATTTATAAACTAGTAAAAGTATTTTTAAGCCTATTCTCTGAGCTACAGGGAACCAGTGTAAGGACTTTAGAACTGGGGTGATGTGCTCTACTTTCCTGGTTCTAGTGAGGACGCGAGCGGCAGCATTCTGGATCAGCTGCAGCTGTCTAATTGACTTTTTAGGCAGACCTGTGAGAACGCTGTTGCCGTAATCAATCTGACTAAAGATAAACGCATGGATGAGTTTTTCCAGCTCCTGTTGCAACATTAGTCCTTTAATTCTAGAAATGTTCTTCAGGTGATAGAAGGCTGACCTTGTTATTGCCATTATGTGACCTTGGAGGTTCAGATCTGAGTCCATAACTACACCTAGATTTCTGGCCTGATCTGTAGTTTCTAGATGTATTAACTGAAGCTGTGGGCTGACTGTTGATCGTTCCTCTTTAGGTCCAAAAGTAATTACTTCTGTTTTGTTTCTGTTCAGCTGGAGAAAGTTATGGCACATCCATTCATTGATTTGCTTGATGCATTTACTTAGGGTTTGGATGGGTTCAAAGTCACCTGGTGACATTGTAATGTAGAGCTGAGTATCATCTGCATAGTAATGGTAGCTAATCATATTGGTTGTTGTAAGCTGGGCAAGCGGGAGCATGAAGATATTAAATAAGAGGGGCCCCATGATGAAGCCCTGGGGCACCCCACATGTGATTTCTGTTCGTTCTGATGAAAGGTTTCCTATTGAAACAAAGAACTCCCTGTTCTTTGGGTAAGACTTGAACCAGCCAAGTACTGTACCAGAGAGTCCAACCCAGCTCTCCTATTTTTCCAATAATATATCATGATCAACAGTGTCAAATGCTGCACTGAGATCCAACAGAACCAGCACTGTGGTTCTACCACAGTCTGTATTTATGTGGATATTGAAAACTTTGATGAGGACAGTCTCAGTGCTGTGGTGAGCATGAAAACTAGACTGAAAAACATCAAAGCGGTTGGTCATTGTTATGAAGCTATTTAACTGCTGAAACACAGCTTTTTCAATAATTTTACTGATGATGGAAGAGTAGAAATTGGCCTGTAGTTCTGCATTAATGTGTTGTCCAGGTCGTTCGTTTTTAGCAGTGGTTTAATAACTGCTGTTTTTAAAGCCTGGGGGAAGACACCTGACGGGAGGGATGAGTTCACTATTTAAATCAGATCAGACCTAATGCCAGGGAAAACTTTCTTAAGGAAAGCTGTGGGTTGGATATCAAGACAGTAAGAGGAGGAGCTTTATTGGTTAATGATTTCTTCTGGGTTTTTTTGGTTTAATTCATGGGATTCTGACATTTTTTCTACATTGGTGTTAGTTGGGTATAACATTGGTAGTGGGTTTGGTGCTGTGGTACAGACCGACCGTCTAATTGTTAGAATCTTTTCAGTGAAAAAGCTGGCAAATTCACTGCAGGCCCAGGTCAAGTTTAGTTCAGGGGCTACTGTCACTAGAGGATTAGTTAGTCTTTCCACTGATGCAAACAGAGTCAGTGCATTATTAATGTTTCTGTTAATAATTCCAGAGAAGAAAGTTTCCCTAGCTTCTTTTCAAGATAACTGATATCTGTTTAGTCTTTCTTTGTAGATCTCACAGTGAAACTGGAATCGAGTTTTCTGCCATTATCTCTCGGAAGACACTCCCTTTTTTCACTACGTACCAGTGGATCGCTTGTCCACAAAGACTTATTTGTACCTGAGACTACTTTCACAAGAGAAAGCTACTTTTTGATGCCCTTTGCTTTGTCCAAACCAATGCAGTTTGGGAAATTATAAAATTATGTTCTTTAATAGAACATATTGTTATATCACTTTTACAACTATGATACCTATAAACATTAAACGCATGAAATATACAGTATGTTGTCTTTCTATTGTTTTGAAAAGTAGAAACATAATTAATAACTACAACTTTTTACTAGCAAATTCTTTGCACTCCATTCTCTCTTAAAAACAGGAAGTGAAGATTACCTTATATGGATAATGACTTGTATTTTGTACTATACATTGTACAAAGATTATTATATGGACAAAAAAACGTTTTTTTAATAGAAATGAAGAGGGTGTGTGGCCACTTGTCGAAACAAAAAGGATGGAGTCGGCAGTTTTGCTACAAAGATCCCTATTATGGCTACAAATATTGCTCAATTTAATAGAATACATGTTTGACCAACCATGGAGAGACAGCAGAGACAGCAGCACGTGTCCTGACGAAGACCAGGAGGCGGGAGCACATTACACCGGTCTTAAAATCATTGCATTGGCTCCCCGTACATTTCAGGATCGACTTTAAGGTTCTTTTAATGGTTTTTAAGTGTCTTAATGGTCTTGGGCCTTCTTATCTCTCTGAACTGTTTACCATATAAACCTTCGCGGCCTCTGCGCTCCTCTGGCAGCCATCTCCTTGTCACCCCAAAAGTCAGGACACACAAGCATGGCGAGGCGTCTTTCCAGTTTTATGGCCCTCACCTCTGGAACAGGCTGCCAGAGGACCTCAGGGCTGCAGAGAACGTTCATGTTTTTAAGAGCAGGCTCAAGACTCACCTTTTTAGCATAGCTTTTAACTGATTATTATTTATCACTGTTTGTTTAATTGCTCTGGATGTTTTATATGATTATATTTTTATCAGGTTTACTATTTAATCTTAGCACATTAATTTACCGTTTCTTTTTATACTTTAATTTATCTTAATCCCCGTTCCAGTGTTTCCTCTGTGGGAGCCCTCTGCCCCGGGAGCGGTGGTCGGCTGTGGCTGCCTGGGTGCTCTCCAGGTGGAGCTTGGGTGGAGGTGGGGGTCTTGGCCTTGCCTCCACTGGGTGCCCTGTGTCGGTGCCTCGGCTGCTGCTGTTAATCTACCGCTGCCGGAGCTGATGACGTTTCCTTGTATGGTTCATCTACACTCGGCCCAATGTCCTTTTTAACTTTTTCTTTTAACTGTGTGTGTGAATGGGAGATGGGTTGGGGGGAGGGGGGTATAACTGTGTCCATGCTTTTAAATCTGTGGGGGAGGGAAGGGAAGGTGGTTTTATGTGGGGTCATTTTAATCTGTAAAGCACTTTGTGATGCAACTTCTTGTATGAAAAGCGCTTTATAAATAAATAAAGTTTGATTTGATTTGATTTGATCTACTGGCTACAGTTTCTGTAATAGATGAAAAGGTTATAGAGACTAAACCAATGTCTGAATGGGATCTTTACAAATAGGGCTGCATTAACTAGCTGCAGCTCTGAAGGCCCAAAAAAACAGCCTTCTTATCAGCTTACCAGGCGCTACAGTGAACACTCTCCCATTGACGTCACAACTGGCAAGAGGAGAGAGGAAAGAAACTTACCGTGGACACCAACAATTAATCCAGGATTATTTATAATTGAGCACAACTAAAACATGAAATTTTGGTTCTGTGCCTGGTACTATTAAAGGTTAATGAAACGGTTTGAAACTCTAGGCTATTTTTGTTTTGGTTCTGAATAAAATACGAAAAGAGTTCACTACACTAAAAAAAACGAATCCTTTGTCTTCTCTGAATAATTTTTAAGCTTCACTAGTTAAAGCAAATATCAGCAGTATTAACGATACAGTTAATCATGAAAACAGACTCTGTTCAAAAATAGAGAATATTTTTTCCTTCTTACAATAATAATGTCATACTTTATCATCACTCAGTTTATTTGGGAACCATGGCTGCTCTCTGTGAAAGTAAACAGTTGAAAAGCTTAGATTTCTCCTCATACACAAAAACATTCTCTCCACTAGATACATTTTTTGCCCCAGCTTTATGAAGTAATTGGAATCTTGTATTTAGGGGGAAGAAACAACCAACAACTGAAAGTTCCCTATTTTGATACCACAGTTGTTAAGAGGAAGTTGTTGGATAGTATGGTTTATCCAGTCTTGGGGGGCTGTGGTATTTCCAAGATATTTTAAGCACAAATAAAGCTTTAAAACTGCTTGGTGTGATTGTCATACTGACATCATGGATGGTGTAAATCTTTCTGGCACTGACCCCACGTGAGCAACAAAAACAAAGGATGCACATTTTGAACGCTGCTGAGTGACACACTGTACACTTGACATAGATTTCTGGGGGCTCACTTAATCTTACTGGGAATCTCAATCAGGATGCCAGATTCCCTGATGATCCCTGAGAAGGTCACAGCTGTGTGGACACACAATGAGTCTGGAATGGCAGCTGGGGACAATAGACAATGCAGAAGCAACTTCACTTAATTGACAGAACAGAGAACAAAGGTGTTTGCTTTGACCCAAGGCACATTTCAGTAGGATGATGGTCAGTATCTTAAACCTACATCATCTAGAAAACCTGCACCCTTGTTTTGGTTCTGTTCCCTTACAATGACGGGATGGAAAATATATAGATTTGCAAAACCAGTATTGCACGACCATCAGTGCATTTTAGCTCACTAAGAAGTGCTGCCATCAGTTGCTGATGGTACAAGTCATTATAGAAGGCGTAAATTCTGCAGCATCAGATGTAATCCTGCACATAAGGGCTTGCTATTAGAAACACATTCTTTCATGGATGTGTAAGCAATTAGCTAGATGGACGGGGAAATCTGAGGAAACGTACAAAAAGACACGGGACACACTGTTCACCTTCTTTAGATCCAAACTGGGCTCTGCTCAATCTGTATCAGATGCACCACACTTTATTTAATTGCATCAAAGGGAGAATTAACGCTGTGGTAATGAGGTCAGTATAGTGAACACGCAGCTAAAGACAGTAACAGTATATTCTATGACAGAAGCAACAGGTTCTCACTGTTCAGTCTGTATTCAGCAAGATATAAACACCAGCAATCACTAAATGCCAACTTAAAGTCCTGAAACATTTCCAATTTATTGTGTGATTAATCAAGTAGAGATGAGTGATGAACTGGTAGAGAATTATCACCCCACTCTGCAGATCTGCACGGTCAAATACAGATCACTTGTTGGAAACTAATCTGCATTTGTTGCTTGATTCAGTGTCACAATCTCCAGATGAAGCACAAAAGGAGGTTTCTGCAGGAACCTATTTTAACATTGCTGGAAGACTTGGATCATCTTCTCTAAACTCCATTTATCCTTGTAAAATGTACAAAAAAAGAAAGAAGTACTTAGATCTCCCGGATATCCTGATTCTCACCCCTGGAAGGAAAGTGAGTGAGTGTGTTTCCTGGAATATAACCAATGATAGATGTGGGAAGTATTGAAGTGAAGTGAACTGAGCAACCTAGTTTCCAACCAAAAAAGCAACTTGGGGCAGGACAGCTGCAATCAAATTATATTTAAAGTCCCATAAATCTAATCACATTGGACTGTTTGACCTTGGCTTTCTAATAGCGACTCAGAGCTGAATAGTGTGGTGTACATTAGAATGTGAGCCGACTCAAGAACACAGTGTGAGGGCTTTACTTCTGTTCCACTTAAGAGGACAATGCTGAACTTCTTAAATATAGCTTTGGGGCAAAAATTGTCATTTTCTAAAAGGGTCTAAATACAGTACAAATTGCAGCTAGCTATCAAATGAGATCAAATGTTTAAGGTTTTATTTAGGTAGTTGACTCATTGGTGTTGTAAAATATTAAGAGTTTATGGTTTGCTTTTCCTTTGAAACGTTTGATTACCTATTACAGTCCAAATAACATATCTCTTTATAGCCAGAAATTAAACATTATTTTCAGAAACCTGGTCACATGGTTTTTACACATCTAACATGTTTTCAAATGTGAATTTCACATGAGTCAAAGATTTTTCACATGTGATTTTGCCCATGTGAAACCATGTGTTTTTTTCCATAAGGGCAGCCCCAGACAAACCACATACTAGTCTCTCCATTCTCTGCAGCAAGCAGGGGCATCTAGTCCACGTGAATTGCAGATACATAAAAGCAATAGAAAACTTGTTTTATGCAACTGACATATACATTTTATTTTGCTTCATGGTGGTGGCAGGCCCAATCTTTACAATGCAACCCTGGCCAATTGACCAAAATTCCAACACCCATGTCAAAAAGGAATCCAATGTAACAACAACATGCTTGGATTCAATGCATGTTATTTTTAGTTCAAGTTATTTATTTACTCATTATTTCTCCAACATCACTTCAGCTTAAATGGACAGTAAACCATTTTGTTGAAACCCATCTCTGTAGTCACACTTTAGGATTCCAGACGTGTGTTTATTTTGCAATTTGCACTTTTCCACTGCAAATCATATAAGCTTTGCCCCTTGACCATTTAAAAGTATTTAAGTGTACGTGTGTGGACATTTAACATCCCCCACGTGCTGGGTGAAGGACAAAGGTAAAGTCAGTTAAACGACAACTGCCCCAATCTCATCGCCCTTAGTCCTCTGCTGCTGGTGCAAAGCTGCATCTGCTTTCATCTCCTGCTCGTAAATAAGTCAGAATAACAACGATGAGATTTATAGAAGGTCGGACCCTCTGCCAAGAGCCTTCTTTCTTCCAGTCAGTTGTACCTTACTAAACAGGGAAGTATGCCACCATAATATTCTAGGTCAAGAAATACATAGTGTGGACATTTTATGAACAGTATATTTCATGACAGAAGCAACAGGTTCTCACTGTTCAGTTTGTATTCAGCAAGATATAAACACCAGCAATCACTAAATGCCGACTTAAAGTCCTGAAACATTTCCATTTTATTGTGTGATTAATTAAGTAGAGATGAGTGATGAACTGGTAGAGAATTATCACCCCACTCTGCAGATCTGCACGGTCAAATACAGATCACTTGTTGGAAACTAATCTGCATTTGTTGCTTGATTCAGTGTCACAATCTCCAGATGAAGCACAGAAGGAGGTTTCTGCAGGAACCTATTTTAACATTGCTGGAAGAGTTGGATCATCTTCTCTAAACTCCATTTATCCTTGTAAAATGTACAAAAAAAGAAAGAAGTACTTAGATCTCCCGGATTTCCTGATTCTCACCCCTGGAAGGAAACTGAGTGATAGATGTATACAGGATGATAGATGTGGGAAGTATTGAAGTGAACCGAACTGAGCAACCTAGTTTCCAACCAAGAAAGCAACTTGGCGCAGGACAGCTGCAATCAAATTATATTTAAAGTCCCATAAATCTAATCACATTGGACTGTTTGACCTTGGCTTTCCAATAGCGACTCAGAGCTGAATAGTGTGGTGTACATTAGAATGTGAGCCGACTCAAGAACACAGTGTGAGTTGACATTTTATGAACAAAAACCAACTCACACACTCAGATACAAGGATCTGCAAATAATAATAAACATAGATTTGATTCTGTTTTTTAATACACTAAATGACAAATATTCCTCTTAAAGGAGTATACAAATTCTGGTGGAAATGTTGTGATTTTGTATGCTATTCTGTATAAAATAAGTTGCATTAGTCAATTGCCTGATACTCTAAGCATGTGATAGATAACTGAGTTAATTGTGACTTAATCAAGGGGACATTGTATGCTCAGAGCAGAGGAAGTTGCTGAAATAAACTGCTTAACTTGTGCGTTGTTGACAGGACAGAATTTATTTGTAATCAAATAGGTTGTGAATTCCCAGTTTTTTTTTTTACAATAATGTGTATTGGGGATTGTTGGACATTGGGTGTGTGTTTAGAAAACTGTTAAAAGACTGTGTGAAGCCTGAATTGTTCACAGGAATGCTTAAAATGCCTTGGGATCTGATGTACTGCTCTCCTTGCTGCACCGAGCAATAAAGCAATTTATTTATATAATGTGTTTAACTCTGTGAAATTAGTCACTAAAAAAGAACGCTTTTTTCATAACATTCTAAATTTATTGAGCATGACTGTATATTGGACATTTAGCTCTAGGGTCAGTTATGGTGTCATGTACAGTTCATAAAGTTATTTATAAAAAAAAATATGTAACACAATAGTTTGTAAATAGCTAACTAAACCCATAAATGTCTGATAAATATATATTTTAAGCCTCACATCTTTACCATTTATTTTTATGTTTGGTATTCTCACTTCCAGAAGGGGAAGATAAAAACTCCTCTCTATGCTTCTCCACTGTGTGGAAAACAAACATGGATATAAATGGCCTCCTATGTCAAACTAAATAGTGTTTTTCTTGTTTTATTACACGTCTACCTGTTTGGCCACTGATTTTGAACAAAATATCTGTTTAACCGTAAAAAATAGAAGCTTCTTACAAAGTGAAGTGTTTTAATTTTTCGAAAGTGCATGTTAAAGTTCCAATACAGATGCATGTAACCTGAATAATTCCCCCATTAACTGGATCTCTGATTATAATGACTTGATTCGAATAACATTATTATTTTTACATTCACTGTTTGGTGTTATTATCTGTTCTTTTTTCCACTTTCTTTGCCTTAGTCTGAACATTTTTTTCTAAACATTTCTATAAGTAAACTATACTTCGAGTGATTATACAACAAAAGAGAAAGACAATGCAAACATATTCATCAATGCAAAGATGTTTTATATTTTTACATTTTTATTGCATTGAATGGGTATTATAAATGAGTGAATTTATCTATTTATTTAGTATTGCTGTACATAAAGACAACAAAATTGTCATGGTCCGTCCCTGAATACAAAAGTACAACACAAATACATTGCCAAGACAATATAAAAATGTTGCTTTACCCAAAGGTTTCACACATTTCCTACCTTGCAATTGAGTTAAGTTGATGTCAAATTTTTTAGAAAAATACTAAAAGTTGACAAATGAATATTAAAGGTCTTGTTACAATTTTTTTTCAATGATCAAGAACACTTGTTTCACCCATACAGTTTTGGAAATAAGTAAGGCAAGATAGGCAGGGAAGGGGTGCGTGATTTCTTTGGAAGAGCTGGATGACTTTTCTAAAGAGATTCATGCATGAGTGGGCATTGTCAACGTTACCTGGGCTACAGCTTTAAAACGGGTCTGCCTGAAAATGAACATTTCAAAACTTGCAGGGGGGAAAAAACAGGCTACTTTGGCTCCCTCTATTGGACGTAGTTGAAATCCTTGAACGTCCACCTCAAATGCAACACCCTTGCCGCTACCAACATTTAGAAGAGTAGATTTTTGGATACGGCACAGTCTGAAAATTCCAATCAAAATATGTTGTCCTGCTTTTCCTTTAAAACAAAAGCAAATAACAAAACAAAAAAACACTTAATTCCCTTTAATATCGTCTATTAGAATTCATCTTTTTGATTCTTGCTAAGCAATAATAAGCTAAGAAATAATACACATACTACATACAAATAAAAACCTTCTTAATCTAATTTACTGGGCTCTAAATCATTTCCAACTTTCTCACTAACAATCACATGAAGATGTGAACATCTCCCCCTTTAAAAAGAAACACATTAAAAAAACATCATTATGCTCTTAAAGGAGTCATGACCTGTAATTTTCACTTTTCCATTTGAAAAATTTTATGTTATGATTGCCTAACGATTATACACTGGCCGGGAAGCCGATATTTAAAAGTAAAGCGTTTGTTTACCCCTGGGTTGTCAACCAGCCCACATGCACGCGCACTCAAATACATGATTTTAATTTATATATACCATATATAGACATTGCAGACCTACCTATGCTGCAGGAAGCCCGCCCTCCCTCTCTCCCCCTCGCTCCTCTCCCCCTCGCTCCTCTACCCTCATATTCAGTCGAGCTCGGCCATTACTGAATTCTAGTGATGGGAATTCCAGCTCTTTTTGGAGAGCCAGTTCGTTTGGCTTGACTCACCATAAAGAGCCGGCTCTTTCGGCTCCTCAGATTTTCTGTTGCTTGAAGTGTATTTATTACCAAAATTAATGCAAAACAATGTCTACCAAATGTACCAAAACAAGCAGGGGGGAATGAAAAAAAAAAAAACGGCTCCCAATGACGAGCCGACTCCCATCGTTCACTTCAAAGAGTTAGGTCTTAGAGCCGGTTCATCACTGATTCGAAGTACGAACTCCACCGTGAAAGATGCGGAAAGTTTCTTCATGCAATGATGCATGAAGAATAGACATACTCGTGTCAGCCTTTTATTTTAATCAGCTAAATCAGCTAAAACAATTTCTGCCAGAAACGTAGTGCACACGTGAGTTGCTCTGTTGTTGACTGCCAGAATCAGCATGGAAATATTTTTTCTATTTTTTTACGCCGGAATCCTTTACGAATTTGGGAAAATATCAGGCGAAGTTGGCATCGAAGCTCCGTTTGGAAAAAGGGGCAATTCCAACAATCTGAGACTTGCCTGCAATTGAAACGGTAAGGCTGTGTTTTTATTGCTCTGCTGTGTGTAACAAACAGCAGCTAACTGCTAATGTGGTTATTGTATGCTAGCGGGAGTAGTAGATATGGGTTAGATATGCTGAAGCGTTACCTGCGGTGTGTCAACCCCCTCCTTCCTGCCACCAATCAACATTGCATTATTACAATGCCCGTCCACGACAGCCAAAGTATCGCATCAGATCTCGCGAGACAATAATGCCTTCAGAAATAAGGGTCAGAGGAGCTCTGTGTTTATTTTTTTCACTTTTTTCAACTTTTCTTTTTTAGAAGGGCCTGAAAGACTATAATAGAGCGTGGGTATCCAAGATAATACTAGGTTATGACTCCTTTAAAACTTTTAACACTGTTGCAACTAGATAGTGGTATGCAATTTATAAAAAGACATACCAAAAACATACAAAGGCAAGGCAAGGCAATTTTATTTGTATAGCACACTTTCAACAGCAGGGTAATTCAAGGTGCTTTACATGATTTGGTGATTTAAAAGAAACACATAAAAGAAACACACATTACACATGATACACAATAAAGCAAGATAAAAATAAAATAAAAAAAGCAAGAGAGCATGAACACAAGCATTTACTCAAAGGCAATTCTAAACAGATGGGTTTTTAGTCTCGATTTAAAGCAGTTCAGAGTTTCAGCAGCTCTACACTCGTCAGGAAGTCTGTTCCAGATAAGGGGAGCATAAAAAGTGAAAGCTGCTTCTCCATGTTTAGTTCTGAGTCTAGGGATGTTTAGTAGGCTAGTGTTGGAGGACCTGAGTGGTCTTGGTGGTTGGTACCATGACAACAGGTCTTCAACATATTTTGGTGCTAAGCCATGTAATGATTTATAAACTAGTAAAAGTATTTTAAAGTCTATTCTCTGAGCTACAGGGAGCCAGTGTAAGGACTTTAGAACTGGGGTGATGTGCTCTACTTTCCTGGTTCTAGTGAGGACGCGAGCGGCAGCGTTCTGGATCAGCTGCAGCTGTCTGATTGACTTTTTAGGCAGACCTGTGAAGATGCTGTTGCAGTAATCAATCCGGCTAAAGATAAACGCATGGATGAGTTTTTCTAGGTCATGTTGCAAAATCAGTCCTTTAATCCTAGAGATGTTCTTCAGGTGATAGAACGCTGACCTTGTTATTGCCTTTATGTGACCCTGGAGGTTCAGGTCTGAGTCCATTACTACACCTAGGTTACGAACCTGATCAGTAGTTTCTAGCTGTATTAATTGAAGCTGTGTGCTGACTCTTGATCGTTCCTCCTTGGGTCCAAAAATAATCACTTCAGTTTTGTTTCTATTCAGCTGGAGAAAGTTATGGCACATCCATCCATTTATTTGGTCAATGCATTGATTTAGGGTTTGAATGGGTTCAGAGTCACCTGGTGACATTGTAATGTAGAGCTGAGTGTCATCTGCGTAGTTATGGTAGCTAATGTTATTGGTTGCTATAATCTTGCCTAGTGGAAGCATGTAGATATTAAATAAGAGGGGCCCCAGGATGGAGCCCTGGGGAACCCCACATGTGATTTCTGTTCGTTCTGATGAAAAGTTTCCTATTGAAACATAGAAGTCCCTGTTCTTTAGGTAAGACTCGAACCAGCCAAGTACTGTACCAGAGAGTCCGACCCAGCTCTCCAGTCGTTCCAATAAAATATCATGATCAACAGTGTCAAATGCTGCACTGAGGTCCAACAGAACCAGCATTGTGGTTCTTCCCCAGTCTGTATTTATGCGGATGTCATTAAATACTTTGACGAGGACAGTCTCGGTGCTGTGGTGAGCACGGAAACCAGATTGAAAAGCATCAAAACGGTTTGTCATTGTTATGAAGCCATTTAACTGCTGAAACACAGCCTTTTGAATGGGAGATTAGAGATTGGCCTGTAGTTCTGCATTAACGTGTTACAAAGGATGTCATACATGTGTGAAGTAAGGGAAAGCACTGTGAAAACCTGTCTTCATATTCTTGCACAAGTTGTTCTGGCTGTCGGTTTTTTGGAATTTGGAAAATAAGTGACATTTATTCTTTATGGCTTTGCAGACCTGATAAAATGACCGAAAAATCTTTTTATTTCCCAATAGCATGGTTTAGTATCAGAGTTGGAGTGCTTTCTAAGAATTGCTGTGAGGATAAAGAAGGTCTGTAGTCCAAAGGTTGCCATTAAGCCAACCTGTTTATCAGTTTTCCCTTGTTACCATGGCCACAGTGTATATTTAACTGGTGGAGATTAGGAATAATCTGTAAGAGATGAATCACAGAGACACACCTTTCTGATGAAATGTGACTAACCTCGGCTCTCTCCTGGTTATCATTATGATTCATTTTTTGTTGAATTTTCAGTCACCTTAAGGTTTTTAATGTTGAAAATCAGATCCAAGCATAGAGAAATACAGATTTTACTGACTGATTTTTTTACATTTTGTCATCCCTGGAGTTTATTTAATTTACAATCTAAATAATAAAACCAAAAATACAACCAAGTCACTTTAACTGTCATCTGTGTGAATAAAAAGTTGAATAATTTATCTGATATTATTAATTTGCATAAGAAATACACTCCACACTACAAGAGTGATTGACAAACTGTACTTCCTGAAATCTCTGACATTATAGTAGACTATCCCAGATGGCTGACATGTTTTGGCCTAATTCTGGCCTAATTCATTGCCTGTGGCTGTAGTACAGATTTTATGTGGGCCAGATGTGCTGAACAAGTTGTGAACTGGGTCTAAATTTGTTAACTAGGATTAATGACTCAATATCAATGCATACCTAATCTGGGTTAAACGTTCAGCACACTCCTAATATTTTTTAAGATGTTTTGAGCTGTCTTGGATTAAAACGCACATAGATTTAAATACTGCTTTGTTTGTACAGATTGGAAACCTAACTGCACTACGATTTAATGAAATGTACAACCACTATCTCAAAGTTGGATAGTAAATCTGTTCAAAACAAATAATGTAATATTAGGTACGAGTTATATAAAAGCAAAACACTAAATAAAAGTTGGAAAATAAAGATGCTTCCCAAATAGTAGAGAATCTGAGTTTACAGTCACATGCTGGAGCATTCAACAGTCAGTAAGAACAATAAACCTTTAACACAAGACAGAGAAATGTGTTAACCCTAACCTAAAATTCGCACAGTTTGATAAGGGTCATATTTTGAGTGGGCCAAGTGATCATGTTAAACTGCCTGACACTGGAATGTACTCTTTATAATAGAGGTTTTTAAACTTTATGTTCAATGGTCCAAATCTGATTTCAAATATGCTGAAATCCCTTATAATAAATTTGCTTACAATTAACATGCTAACAATCCCTTGTTAGAGATGTTACTCGGGCTCCAATTTTGGATGGTAAAATTTGTGCTCTAATTTTATGAAAATATCTTAAAGTTGATCAACTTATTGGCCTTTTTTTAAAACTTTACACACAATAATAAAAACTCAGCTTCAACTCCAACATACAAACAAAAAAAATAACTTAAACACATACCCACAGACAAGTATAATGCCCTCCAGCTTTATAAACTAAGTATTGTGTTTTGAGCATCTATTTCTTGATGTTTAGTGTTATAGCAGGTTGTTCTATGGCTGGCTGTGCTGCACTCAGCTCTCTCTCACACTATTCTATTTTAAAACATATTTAATGTTGACACTTAAAATATGCCAATGTGCACTATATTCTGTTGATATGTATGTTTTTTTAAATATTTGTATTATTGTAGCTGTTGTTGATTGCTGTGCTTTGCCATCATTCAGATTTAGAATGATAAACTGCAGATGTTCAGTATTAACATTTGGGGGGCTTGAATGCCGCTATGCATATTCGAGAAAAAAAAAAAAAAACAGTTTATTTGACATTTTTCTCAGTGTTGTGTATTCTATATGTAGCCTATGATGATACCTGGTTCCAGAGCCCCCTTGGAATTATTTTTGCTTGGGGCACCAAGAGGCCCTTGCAGCACCACTGGCCAGATGACTGACATTCTGCCACCACCCCCGCCTCATGCAAACACACAATGCAATCCCAGGTCAAGGGCTGATAATGCTGTGTAATGCATCTATGATTCATCTGATGTCTGCTGACCTTCTAGTATTGCGTTGACAAACTGTCAGAGGCTCAGTAGGCTACTGCCTGTAACGCCGTGGCTCCACTTTGTACGCTACCAATTACGCCCTCTGGTGGCCATTTTAGACTCTGGCACCTGTGGGAACAATTGCTTTACTGTGAGTTACATAGTGACTAGTATCTTTTTGGGATAAGGTCGGGCTTTGTAAAGCTTTAGCACTGTCTTCCTTTTGAAACAACAAAAGACAACTCTCGTTAGAAGAGCGGCCTCAGAAGAACACAGTGCTTTTGTTGGTGTGACGCAGCATATCCACACAGATCTCATTTGGCGCTGCTGGCTGTTGTTTCTTGCCTCCCCGCCACAATAAAGCCGAACGTTTTGTCACTCGGCGAATCGCGCAGTCACGCGTCCCACGCAAACCGGAGTGGACCGCCGTCTACCGTCTGCTAATAAAAAGGCAGTCCTGATCGGCGGAGATCAAGCGAAAGGCCAAGCCGTGGACAGGAGGATTCTTGCCTTTCATTTGCTTTTTCTTTCACTTTCAGTCACGCCGATTTTGTGCGACAGCAGCGTGCATCAAGACCGAGAAAAGGTAAATCGGTTTAATACCAATAAACAACTCGTGCAACTCTGAAAGCTTTAGTTCGTGGAAACTCCAAACTGGCGTCTGTAATGAATTCATTTCCGGATGGCTCTTACCATCCCAGGTTGACGCGTGATATTTTCGATGACGTTATGAGAGTCTCTATGAACAGCTTTGAATTAAGATATCTAAATTGTCTTAATTCGTGAAAAGTGTTAAATAGGTTTAAAACGGCCACTTATGTTATTTTTGCAGGCAGCTGTACAAACGTCCTGATCCTTTTTCTCATTTTTAGATCTTTCGCTACGGAGGAGTCCGATTAAAAAAAAAAGGATTTTACTTTAGTCCTAAAAAGCCCATCCAAATTGTTTCCAGTAGCCTACTTTTTAAATTAATTATTTTTGTTTGTTTTGATTTTGAATGTTGTAGTTTTTATTTTATCCAAGAAGCCAACGTTAACAGAATCCTTTGCAGTCTTAAAAGGTCCGTGAAGGTTTGACACTTGATTTGATCCTTTTTCAGGTCTAGATGATCATGGAAAAAGAAGATTGATTATAAAATAATCTTTCTAGGCTTTTTTTTGTTAAGGCACTAATATAAGGTTTGTTTACTTTAATTTCGATTATGATGACATCTTTAAACTTAGCAGACTTTAAACGTGTTTAAAATCTGCAAACAAAAGTAAAGTATCTGATGAACCAAAGTATTTTGTTTTTGATCTATTTAACGACAAAAATTAATACATTATATAGTTGGGGAAAACAATGTTATTTTGAAATGTAAACACTGTTTTAAATGGCATCAGTGGCAAAGCTTTTCTAAAATGTTGTTTGAAGAATAAAACTAAAATACTGAAAGGAGGGTGATTCAAGACTTTCATAGTAAGGTACAATTTGAATCTACCTGTTTTTCTTATTTTGTGCGGAAGAACAGATTTACTTTTTTCCCCCTTGTGCTTTTTGTTTGTGCGCGCGCAACTGTTTTTGTACTTTCTGTATACTTTAGATGACGCATGTAGTAAATTAACTTGATTTTAATTCGTTTGAATTCCTTCATTCCAGCAAAACAGAACATCAGCAGCCATGGTGGTCATCAGCAACGCAGATTTTTCCCTGGAGTTTTTCCGCACTCTGAGCCGAGCAAATCCGGCCGGGAACATCTTCGTCTCTCCACTGAGCATAAGCTCAGCGATGGCGATGATCTACCTGGGTGCTAAGAAAGACACTGCGGCTCAGATGGCAAAGGTCAGCACACTGTCATGCAATCACATGATCAGCCTCTGCAGCTTCTGTGATTGTCAGCAGCAGTTTTATTTAAAAAAGGCTTTTAAAACCCTTAATTCAGTGTTATGAAATATAGCCAACCCCTCTCTGTGTCCTCCAAGAATTTTGTGAATTCACCTATCACCTGTATTAGGCCTGTTGTTTACCTAAGGTTTAAACCGACAGGTGTGTCCTGGGTGAGGCGCTTGCTCCATGGAATCAAACCTGTACTTTGGCCTCATTTAATAACCCTTGGAACAAGCCATGCATTGTTAGTGAAAAAGCTGAATGTTGTAAAAACCAATAGCAGAACAAAAGTTTCAGTACTTGGACCAGTTCCTCTTAAAAAAAACTCCCCCCATCAGAGTGTACATTTAAGTCGGATTAATAGCTTTTGTGTTTGCCAAATGATGTTTCTTCATTTGCATTACCTCATCTTGGTTTAGATGTAGTCAGAGATTTTAGACTCATTTTTGCTGCTACAGCTACATAATGCCCAGCTTTTTGTTTTTGTCTTGAGTTCAGTTTTGTTTTCCCCGATCTCATTTTCCACAGGCCCTCTCATTCACTAGCTGTGAAGGCGTCCATGCTGAATTCCAAACCCTAAATGCTCACATAAACCACCCGTCTGCATCGTACATCTTGAAAGTGGCCAACCGTCTATATGGAGAGACCACATCTAACTTTCTCCCCGTGAGTTTCCACACATTTGCTCATCAAACTGATCTAAGATGTGGTGAAACGAGATTGACTAAACCCTTGTCCAATATCTGCAGAAATTCTTAGAAGACACCCAAAAGTTCTACCAGGCAGACCTGAAGCCTGTTGATTTCATCGGAAATCCAGAGGACTGCAGAGCTGAGATCAACACCTGGGTGGAGGAGCAGACAGAGAGTTAAATTATTAATGTTTTTGGAAATCTGCAAATACTGAGTTCCTATCTGTTACTTTAGGCTTAGGTGTTAGCTTGTGTTTTTTATATTATATATTTCTATATATGTTTTTCTAGACAAAATAAAAGATCTGCTGAAGCCAGGAACCGTTAACACAATGACAAGACTGGCTCTGGTGAATGCCATCTACTTCAAAGGAAACTGGATGAGTCGCTTTGATGCGTCCAACACCAAGGAGATGCCCTTTAAAGTCAATCTGGTAAAGACCATTTCAGATGATGTAGAAACCGGGACAGATGTGGGAGCCAGGTTTCTTCAAAGACAAGTGCTCTAAAAAACAAATCACCCTTGTTTTCTGTTTCTTGTGTCAGAATGAGACAAAGACAGTCCAGATGATGTACCAGATGAAGAAGCTGCCCTACAACTACATCTCTGACTTGGGACTGCAGATCCTGGAGCTTCCATATGTGAATCAGGAGCTCAGCATGTTCATCCTGCTGCCAGAGTTGTCAACAGATGGTTCAGACCCTTTGCTGAAGGTACAAAACCAAAAAAAACCAAAAAAACGAAAATCTACATTTTGTCGTCAAACTGAAACTATAGAACACATTTGAACAACGTTATCACCAGATTTACTTTTTATTTATTTGCAGCTGGAAAACGAGCTGACACCGGAGAAGCTGGAAGACTGGACCAGCAGAGAAAACATGGACGTCCAAACAGAAATCATCGTCCATCTGCCAAAGTTCAAGCTGGAGGAAGACTACGAGCTTAAAGAACATCTGTCCAAAATGGGCATGACTGACGTATTCTGTGTCGGCAAGGCTGACCTGACAGGCATGAACGAAGACGGGGGGCTCTTCTTGTCTACGGTGGCCCACAAGGCTTTTGTGGACGTGAACGAGGAGGGCACAGAAGCTGCCGCAGCCACGGCTGGCATGGTGTCATTCTGCATGTTGCGGGAGGAGCACTTCCAGGCAGATCACCCCTTCCTCTTCTTCATCAGGCACAACAAGACCAAGTCCATACTCTTCTTTGGCAGGTTCTCATCTCCTCAAGAGAACTGATGTAGTACATTTGATACCAAAATCAAAGCTGAAAATGTTTACCTTTTATCAAATTACCCTTTGCTTTGTTTATTTTAACTAAGAATTAATTCCAATAAAAATATGCAAACACTGAAATCGATTTATTTTTGAGAACTTTTTTACTTTAAAAAAAGGTTTTAAGTTGAGCATTTTCTGAATTAAGAGTCAAACAGAACTGAAACTTTTTCATACAAAAAGATGCACAAGATGCTGCTGCTTCTTTTTTACAGCCACCAGACGACAGCAATGTTAAGCATTTTTAAATTGCTCATTTTAAAGCTGACCAAGGTAGCCTACTCTACAGTTTGGTGTAAAATGCATTATTAGATGCGTTGGATACTTCAATGACATACCTCAGTGTTTCCTCTCTTAAAAATCAGATGCCCTAACTCAGGTGAACCAACCAGGGTTCATCAGGTCCTGGCTTGTGCAACAGCAGCAATGGTCTGGAGGTGTCAGATCCATTGACCTATAGTCATGTGGAGGTTCTGCAGTGGCCTCTCTTTTGGCCAGGGATGCCCAGCAAACCGTTCACCTACTTTGGTGGGGTAGCATCACGCTCCCTGCTTAGGCACCGCTTCTGCATTTGCACTTATTTTGTCCTATGTGGTCCTCTTTACAAAAGTCAGCTTGAGAATAATAACTTGCACCTGGTACTGTCTTGCTTGTACCTGAGGGAGATCATCTAGCCTGGTAAAGAGTGCGGACTCAGAATTTACTGGAGAGACACTTGTGCCCCAGATGTGAAGGTTTACTAGGGTATCATGCATTGAGTTAGAAAGTTAGAAATCAATCCAAGTTCAATGCCCAAAATGGCTGTGGTGCTTAAAAAATGTAGTGAAAAGTGCAAGAATAAATATTTGCACTTGTCTCATTTTGTATCTCATAATCCAGTGGCACAGATGGCACTGGATATGTTTGTTAATCCGTTCCTTTTGAAAGCATGATGTAGTATTGTGATCAGCAAGTCACAAAAAAGAAATCTATATGTTTATTAACTTGGTACTTTTTAGGACCATGACTGTAGCTTATTAAAAGTGTTACAAACCTAAACGGGTAACTTAACTAACTTCTTTATTACTGCAGCTATCAAAACGTGTTGTACTCCAGACGGATTGTATAGGATTGTAATACCGGTCAATTCCAGCTAAACTCCAAACATGTCGACTTCTGATAAACAGAGCAGCAGCATAACCTGCAGATAAAACCTCGATGAGGACATTTGTTTTGCTAGAAAAACTAACTTTTATTTTGAAGTTAGGAACCGGAAGCTGAGCTTCGCAGAGTTTAGTTTGGGAAACTTCCTGTTGTGAGTGCTGCTGGCTAACGGGTGAGAAACTGTTTTAAGGTTTTAATAATTGAAGTATTAAAGCCATTTTACCGCGCTGAGTTGATATTTGTGGTAAGAAATGTTTTGTCTTATATCGGCGTGAGCAGTTTGGTTTTTTTGTTTGTTAGCAAGTGCAAACTTTGGTAAGATCCGGTCTGACTGGTTTTACGTGTCAGAAATGTACCCAGAGAAGACTTGTGACACGTACAGTATTTGCTTTTCTTTACAGACGAGCTTAGTTGCTTTAAACTTTCGAGACACAGTGACGTGATAGTTAAGTTTGAATAAAACTAGCTTGTAAAAACATTTATACTAACCTGTAAGAGGAGGGATTTACCCGAGACAAACATCTACCTGCAGGCAACGATCCGTGTGGTATTTATTTTATGTTTTTGTCAGATTCCTGAAGCTTTACTTCTCTTTTAAAATCACTGTCCTTTTCATTGATTTGTGATGGACGTGTGTCATATACTTTTAAGTACTACTTCTAGCTTAAGATTGACGTCTCGAATTTGATATAGAAATTGTTAGAGCTTTATCTCTGATCGCACTTTAGGAGACAAACTAAGAAAAAAAAGAAATAAGCAACACTGTGTTAACGTTATAGAAAAAGCATAAAATGATAAAAAATAACATTTCACAAAACGTTTTTGTTGCGTTTCTGATATGCATTTGCTTTACTTTGGCATTCAACTTTTTTTCATCTGAAATTTTATATTTTGTGGATTTTCTTTGTTTTTCCATCTTCTGAAAATGACGGATGTTTGACTTTTCTGTCCAGTATTTGCCTGTATTGTTGTCTGGGACGATTTTGATTGATCTTCACTGGGCTTAATAGTTTTGCAATCGATTTCACTTTTTTTTATTATCCCCATTTGGGGAGGGTCAAGTTCTTTTCACTGATATTTGTTATGAGGTTTTTTTATGTCGTCTGTTTGTTTAGATGAATTCCCAGCGTGAATGCACTGGTCAGATGAAGGTGTTGGTCACAGGGGGGTCCGGATTGGTGGGAAGAGCCATACAGCATGTTATAGAGGAAGAAGGGGGAGCCAAAACAGGAGAAGAGTGGATATTTCTGTCCTCCAAAGATGCAAACCTCATGTGAGAATCATTGTTCTTTTTGTTACTTTTCTGCGGCGCCACACATGTTCTTTTGCTATATAACAGGCCACACACATTTCAGTGTTCTTGTTTTTTGTTTTGTTTTTTTAGGAACAAAGAGGAGACACGGGCAGTTTTTGATAAACATCGACCCTCCCATGTCATTCACCTGGCTGCCATGGTGGGAGGACTTTTCAAGAACATGAAGCACAACCTGGACTTCTGGGTATGAGACACTTCCTCCCCTGCTGTTTAACATTTACTCAGATTGTGCTCAATTAGTTTATTATTTTCTATGACATCTGGAACAGTGTACAGAACATGTTTGTTGTGTAAACAAGTTAATGGATTGATGACTGGAATACCATTAACCGCCATAATGGAATTTATATCAACAGCATTAACTAAAAAATTATGGCTATGTTCAAAATCAGTCGAGAATTTCCTAGCAGTTGTCCTTCACAGAAATTCTGTGAAATAATATTCAGATTATTTCTTGATGCCAATATGTTTTCAGTGAGGCAATAATACACTTTAAAATATTTAGCAACAGCAAACACTTTACAATTTTTCAAATCCTAACAATGCACAGCAAAAGTTACTGATCAGAAATGGGTTGGCTACACCCTGCTAAGCAGCTAGCTCTGTGACTGCAACAATGTTGAGGACAGTATTTTTTCGCAAGTTTGCTTTTTTTCCAGCTGCCTCCCTGATACTTGTAAATGTCTCTTAGTTGGTAAATGTTATAATCATTGTTATAATCCTTCCACAGTACTCAAGTGTTGCAACTTTCTAGTCCCTGTGCCACCAGGTTATCACAGAGTGGTTCCTACTCTCCTGCTTCAAAGCTTGAATTGACAATGTCCTTGTCCTGCAGAGGAACAACATCTACATCAACGACAATGTGCTGCAGGCGGCCCATGAGGTCGGGACAGTGAAGGTCGTTTCCTGTCTTTCCACCTGCATTTTTCCTGATAAAACAACATATCCCATTGACGAGACCATGGTAAAAGTTCCCTCTGATCCATAATGTTGGAATAGATCAGTGATTTTTATAAACAGTGACCACATGTTCTTGTTTCTGCACCAGATCCATAATGGCCCTCCTCATGAGTCCAACTTTGGTTATGCCTATGCTAAAAGGATGATTGATGTTCATAACAGGTCTGACTTTGGTGCTGTATAATAAGAAAAAAAGCAGTTCTTTAAAGTAGATGAATTGGAACCAATTTTCAGTTTGTGTGTACCTCTCAGGGCCTATTTCCAGCAGCACGGCCGATGCTACACAGCTGTGATTCCCACAAATGTGTTTGGTCCTCATGACAACTTTAGTATCGAGGATGGTCACGTGCTGCCAGGGCTCATACATAAAGCATACATTGCTCAAAGTAAGTCTGCTTTTTAGGAAAGAAATGGTTCAACATTTTGGAGTTTTTTGAGGTGAAAGTTGAAGGGAGAAATGTAATTTTGGTGGGTTTTTTGATCAGGGGAGGGGAAGCCGCTGGTGGTCTGGGGTTCAGGCTCTCCTAGGAGGCAGTTCATCTACTCCTTGGACTTGGCTCGTCTTTTCCTCTGGGTCCTAAGGGAGTATCCGGAGGTCGACCCAATTATTCTCTCTGGTGAGTTCTCATTGTATACCATTATTGTTCGTAGTTAAAAGTTAAGTTTAATGATGTGCTATTTTTGCTTACAGTTGGGGAAGAAGATGAGGTCTCCATTAAAGAAGCTGCGGAGGCAGTTGTTGAGTCTTTGAGCTTTAAAGGAGAAGTAGTGGTATCCTTTGAATTATTCAATTTTAACTGCTTCTGGAAATGATAATTTACAGAAGTTAGATGGTATATATATATATATATATATATATATATATATATACCGTAATTTTCAGACTATTAAGTGCACCTGAACATAAGGCGTCCATTTTCATGTTGTACCATGAGATATTTACACAGAAAGACTGTACACACAATATCTTTTTATTACCTCCACTAGGATGGAATGGTTTCTTGCCCGTCTGTCTCTTAGCAACATAACTCAAAGTTAGACGGATTTCGGTTACATTTTCAGGAAATGTCCACAATGGGACCAGGAACACCTGATTCAATCTTTGGGGTTGATCCGACATGAAGCGCCTATCCACTCACCGACCAGCGGTGCTAACCTCCACTCCTCTCCCATGTCAGAGCTCGCAAGCTGCTCTGCTGGAAGAGCACAGCCATGCATCTCAAATAATATTTTATTGGATAAGTACCCAAAGTTAGAATTAGATAACATGGGGGGGGGGGGGGGGGGGGGGGGTTTGTGACCTTGGTGGAGGTCTGAGTGCTTTTCTAAGTTTTTTTTTTTTTTTTTTTTCAAACTACCTGAAAAATAAGCAGTACAGACAGTAACGTGCCTGGTTAGAAAATTAAACATACTTTACCGTACCAGAAAAGTAATTTGTTGATATCTTCCTTTCCCTCACTAAAGCCACTGAAGCAGCCGTCTTCAGTGTCTTTGTCCTCTGAAATCTTTTGTCGTCTTTTTACACTGACGTAGTTCGTCCCGCTGCCTCCTCCAACATCTCACCATCGATTCACTGATGTCCAGTTTACATGCAGTAGCTCTTTTTGTTCTTTGACGGCCAGCTCGATTGCCTTTATCTTAAGTTGCATGATATGCATTTCTTCGTGTGTGCACGAAAACTACCGGTAGTGTCTTTTTCGGCGCATTATCTTTCTCACATGTCTGTCTCACTTTTGCGCATCCTGCTATAGTGCCCCCCAGAGGCAGTTGCCAATAAAAATATATATATATATATATATATGAATTCACTGCATCGTTTTATAGGATGCAGGGTCTAATCAGTGTGAAAAACAGCAGTTTATAATCCGAAAGTTGCGCTAAATGTTTTAATTTAATTTTACTTTTCCATGTCATACTATTAATTTTATTTTAAAAACAATCGGAAAATTCAACAGCCCGATTGCATATGTTTTCACATCCTAAAGCTAACACGAAGCTGAAAACTGAAATTCCTCTTAAGCTTTGGAGCATACATCTGAAGGTGAATGGTATGATTGTTCAGATTTTTATCCACTAACAAAAAGCCCCGTTACATCAGACAAAAGTAACCAAAGCATGGTGCTGCCACTGCCTTGTTTCATTGTGGTGAAACAAAGGTGTTCTTTTGGTAATGAGTAGTGTTATTTTTTAGCACTGGTTTCATCAAACCTAACTAAATCATGTCAAAGTTTTTGGACATTTTATCCCAGTCTGGATCTCTTCTGTAAATGAAAGAAAGCTACGGTTTTCCAACACATTCCAGACAGATGGCGAACATAGGACACCATCGTAGATGTTGATCTCAACCAGTGCTGAATAGCAATTCTTGCAGACCCTTTTTAAAGTCCCTACTGTTCCATTTCTACTTATCCACATTCAGGCCAAGTTTGATTTCCACTGCAAGAGTTTTTTGCTAATATTTTGTTTCAAAGTGTTTATTGATGGATACTACTGACATGGCAAATATCTTTATATTAATGGGTTAGATAGAGATTTATTTGTACTTTACCGAAAAATTTTCCATTCCTTTGACTTATGATATCCAGTATGACACCAGTAAAGCAGATGGCCAGTTTAAGAAGACAGCCAGTAATGCAAAGCTACGTCGATACCTCCCAGACTTTAAATTCACACCCTTCAAACAAGGTGAGCTCTAATGCTTCTGGTTTGTGTGCATTTACACAAGTAAGCGATTGTGTGCCTTGACATGTTTTCTTGTTTTCACTTGCAGCTTTAAAAGAAACGTGCGATTGGTTTGTTGCCAATTATGACACCGCCCGGAAGTAAAGCGGCAACTGAGCCGGTTGGCACCAAATCCGTCCCTTCATTGACTTTTTGTAAGAAGCTGGTGGGGGTCAACAATGGAAAGGGCTACCAGAAATTAGGTCATATGCAGGAATTAGCAGCTGATAGTGATGTCTGATTATCACTGAAAAGCAATGTAGTTTTAAATTAAAAGACTCCTGGACCAAACTGTAACATGACTTAATCTGTTGTAGATCTTTTTTTCCTCTGGTTGTTAAGTCATTCAGCGGCAGCATTTTAGCAGTTTTCCTTAGAGTATTTTTTATTGTCTTTTTCCAAATGTGTTTGAGCTTGTTCTTTACAATAGTTCTAATTCTTTATGTCCAAAGAAAGATGTGAAAGCATGAAAAAAAAAAACGAAAGTCAAACATTGATTAGGTACCCATGGAACGCATACCACAATGGCCGCCCACCAAGAAAGTAGTGATGTTAAAGTCTCTCATTCAAATGAGTTCATATAACACATTTAAAAATGACACTTTGGTTAGCAGAAAGATCAGAAAAAAGTTCTCAGTGCAGTATCTTGGAGACTTAAAGTGGCATCCCACCCAGGAAACTAAATATTTTCTGAACTGCTAGAAATAAAAAAAAAAAAAGGCAGATTTTAAGACGACTTTCTAGTTCCTGCTCTGGTTCTGAATAGCATTATTCTGATGTGCACGGGCACCAGAACCCTTTAATAGCAAGTCAAATAGTGGATCTGGAAAACAGTGAATGGAGGCAGCTGAAAGTTTCACTTTTCTAAACATGTCTGTTTTTTTCTTGCAATGGTGGAACAGTACAAACAGTAATGTCACTGTCAAAATGTTATTCTTAGGATAAAGCCTGATTCACATCCAAACTGTCAGTTTTCAAACTTGTTAGGCCCTAAATTGTTACTTGAAGCCAGCTACACATGAAGTTGACCAGGCAGTTAAAATACAGATAAACAATTTGTACATTTGGATCTACATACACACACACAGGTGCCTCAATGGTCTGGCTCCCGACTCCTCCGGCAGCTTTGACATTTGCTGTCTTGTATGCATGTGCTAGCCTTTGGATATTAACATTAAAGCCAAGATTCAGAGTGTTTCACAATCTTTGGGCACAGAGGTTTTGTTGGGTGAGGAAAAATAGCTCACCCACTTGTCTTGCATAGCAGATTCATTGAGGAAATTAATATTGCTCAGAATCGTTCTAATCTGTAATCCAGATGAAATGTCTTCTATATAAAAAGATAGCATTCCGCTTCAGAGATAGGAGCTCATTGAGCCCTTTGTAAGGGAAACAAGTTTTCCTAATAGTTTAGTTTTAAGAAGGATAAAGGTGTTTTGTGATCCGTTTCATCGTTTGGCTTTTCAGCAAATGTGATATTTGCTCTTTACATAGGAGGTGGTAGGAAACTTAATCGGTGCTAGAATCCTTTAAGCTGTTGATACAAGTGTGACTTATGAAAGTTTAAAGATGTTGAATGTATAGTTGTCTGGCTTTATTAAATATTGACAAATTACTTCTCACTGTTTTTGTTTTTTTATAAGTCAAACTTCATTATACATATTTCAAGGAAAGGATCTGGGCAGTGCAGGTATAGAACATTTTTATTTAAAAAAAACAAAAAAAAAACAGATAAAACATTTGTTTCTATGGACAAACATTTAAAATCCCTACATATGTTGTGCTCGATTAGAAGAAACTGCCCATGGTTATTTGCAGTAATGGTTCAAGTTAAAAAATATATAAAATTCGGCCAGACAAAAACATTAGGACTGAATATAGGAGCTGTGTCCTCCTTCATGGACTCGGCAGTACTCCTGTCCTGGAACTGCTTTCTTCTTACAGGCTTTCCCGGCTTTTGTGATTCCATTACACAGGTAACGACCAGCCAATGAACTGCCACAGAAATCAGAGAGTTGATTTAGGCTAAAGCTTAAAGAGTAACTAAACCCCAAAACAACTTTTTTTTTATTTTTAAACTGTATAAATGGGTATTTACCAATGCAATCTTTCAGTTTCTGGGGATTTTCTTTTACATTTTGGTGTAAACTTGTTTAATTCTACACTTTTTGGTCTAAAAACGTCTTAGTGCTGCCCCCTTAGGGTTGAACGGTGGCTACTGCATTTGAATTTTGTGATTGGTGGAGAGCGGTATATCTCTAGTCACAGGCATTCACTGTGTCACAGCAGCCATGGTCTCACAGACACGCCCCGTGGGTTTGGGTATAAAACTATCAGACATACCGGTCCAGTGGCGAGTTTGAAGTTGGATTGCGTTTTTCAGGTTACCATTATTATCACATTAGCACTTAGGTAGCATAGCTAACATACTGTTTTGAACGTTACCCTATGTTAGCATTACTACTCAGAGACCAGACCCATCCTGTCTCTCTCTCCCTCAGCAGCAGCGCTGACTCAGCGCCCTGAGCCAGCGGCTCGAATTGATGCGGCCGCTGGGCTCCATAAAGCCTCCCTCTACTCCTCTACCTCCGGTGACGGCGGAGGAGATCAGCTGGCTCAGGGCACCGAGCCAGCGCCGCCGAGGCAGAGGAAGACAGGAGGAGTCCGGTCTCTGAGTGGTAATACTAACATAGGCTAACCTTCAAAACAGATGAATGTTGATCAGATCGATCTGTCGCAAAACTGCCAACGTCGCTTTGGTCACTGTCCATGTTTCAGTGTCAGATTAAACTAGCTGTCACTGTCCTCCTGAACACACCCCCTTCTACCCCCCTCTGCTCATCCTCCACACTTAGCCATACCCCTCCGTTCTTCCTGGCACTGCCCACTTTGTAGAATTTTTCAAATGTTGTCTGGGGGCGGGGTTATGATTTTTCATGGGCTTCAGTTACACTTTAAGGTAACCCAGTAAAAGTCTGACAAACTAATCTTAGGATCTGATTGACTTCGTGTAGTATTACATCCAGATCAGTAGTTATGCCAATGATTGGCCTGTCTCCCAGTCCTTTGATGAAAATGATTCCTTGATATGCATTTTATTTGCACTTAAGAAAAGAAAAAAGAAGTGGAGGCATGTAAGCATGTTTACAATACCAATTAGTGTTTGGTATAGTGCATTTAGTGTTCAGGTTAAAGTTGCTTTAAAATGTCTAGAATGGGAACAGATATTTATCTAACTCCACAAAAGATTTTAGGAAGCAGACATTTGTCTTTAGGACCTTCAGTATTTGACAGTGCCAAAAAATAAAATACAGAATCAGTGTTTTTAAATCATTGACTGATTTTGTCATAATTTACTCTGTGAAATGGTGTTTCATTGTCAATGTAGTACGTTGTTTTTCTTCCTATTAAGAGTGGAGCTGTGTAAACAGTTGAAATCCCCAGAATATTACTGAAAATGAATATTCTAAGCTGAAGTAGTTTCAAAAGACCAACATGTTTGAAGTGGAAAAATCAGAATGATATTTTTAACCAGTTTTTGAGAAGCAGATATTAAACACTAACCTGTTGGTGATAATCGAGGGGGTAGGACTTGCACTTCTCGAGTCCCTGCCAAAATCATGAGAGTCATTTGTCGCATCAAAAGCTCCTCCCAGGATTTTTTGAGGGACATCATCAATCAGAGCCTGAAAACCAATTGGAATGGGTCAACAGATGATTCATGAAGTGCCGAACTTTGTTACCTTTAGACAGGAAATGACAAGGTCATCAGCTCACCCTTGATAAAAGTTCGTGGGATATTGGCCTGGGAGTGGACTGATTTAGTATTCCAAGTGTTGGTAGGAAGTTAGGCTCTGGCACTGGTCTCCTCTGAGGGGGATATACTGCTGATATACCAAGTTCACCTGTAAATAGCAAGAGTAATAAATGTTCATTTGTTACAGTGAATTGTTTCTATTGAATTTTAGGTTTCCTCATTTACCTGATAAAAAGCTGTCATGATTCAATAAGTTGTCTTGCTGGAATAGGTCGCCTTTTTCACATCTGAAAGTTGGTATTAAAATTTACAATATGGAGAATTTAGAAGCACAGGTCGGTAATTTGTGGACATCAAACTTGGAAATGTAAACTATAAATCCCAAGCGATGTTCAGCTTTTGGAGAAAATGAACTTCATCCAAATAGCATTATGGAGTTTTCTGAAATCTACTTGACCAAAAGTTTCATATTAACTAGAAATATACACACTTTTCTGGTGTAGATGATGGAGGACTCAACATTGTGTCCATGTGAGGCTCCTTGATGTTGCATGGGCCAAGTAGTAATGGGGAAACATGCTCTTTTTTGCTTGGCATGCAAGCCCAAAGACGATTTACAAACCAGTGACCTACAGGGACAAAAAAAATGCTGTTATAAATGCATTTGGAAACTTCATATTTGTAGCTTGCTTAAAGCTTGTACCCAGGGACAGAGCTAGTAGTAGCACGCTAAGGCTGGTGAGGTCCAGCGCTGGCTGCTGGTTGACCTCAGCCACTGCATTCAGGGGAACCATGAGCAGCAACATGGCTCTGGAGAAACCCGGACAGCGCAGGAACGTCAGAAGGACTGCACAGAATACGAAGTAGCCCGTGTGTGCAACACAGGTCCACATAGCTGTCAGACTTAAACCTGCAAGAAACAGACAACATTTTCATGGAAACATTTTGTGATTTTAAACCACTCTCCTAATTCACTTTGCTATGTTAATAATCCAACACTGGTATAAGCGCAAAAGTAAATCTTTTTGCACATTTTGGATTTAAAGCACCTTCTTTAATGAGTCTGCAGTAAGAAACACTCACCTAAGGGAAGAAAGATATTCCAGTTTAAAATCTCAAAATAATTTGGTCAGACATTCATTTCAGCTTTTTTTCTCGTTTTGGCAGGAAAACCCAACAAATATGACAAGCCAATGTATGACATTACATCAGGGGTTACATTTTGATGTCAGAGTGCTTAGACAGACGTCAGTAAGGAGCAGATATCAGCAGGACACCCTCTGGCCTCGTTCCTTATACTCTACAGTGTGACGTGATTTAACTATGTAGGACCAGACATCAGGACTTAATCTTTACCATATACCGGTTGTATTGGGAATAGGAAGTTGCGAGACAGAGTTTGAGCATGGCACAGTTCATTTTGCAATAACGCCAATCTGCTTATAAAATATCTAAAACACTTAAAGGACTCCAGTCTTATCTTTGTTTAAGAAGCTATTTTTTCCAACGACAATCTGGAGGACCAGGGTTTGGCACCCCTGCATTACATCAAAGCCAAATTCCACAATCCATTTCTTTACACTTAACATTCCACAATACAATTATCAATATTGTTAATTAAAGACATGAGTGAAGTTGGATTTTAATGCTACAACAGTATACCACACTCACCCGCCCAGCCAAGGTAGCTCTGAATCATGTTAAGCCTCTCCTCTATCCGAAGCTCCATGTTATCCAAATAGTCCAGCATGACACCCAGTGTGCCGTTCATGCGCTCCAGTTTGTTCATCAGGTCAGTGTAGTACTGGGAGGTCTGGTCCTGGTACTGCAGAAACTCAGACATGCTGTGGTCTGTTGATTTACAGCAGCAAACAATTACAAAGTTGCAGCTCAGGCATTTACTGTAATGAAAAACATGCTGTGAAGTTGATCAGATACCAATTTTCTGGTAGATATCCTGAGCTTGTTGCCTGACATCTGTAAGGTCATCAACGATCGCTTTGTGGCCATCTTGGACCTCTGAGCTTTGGATCTGCAGATGCTTGCTCACATTTTCTAAACAGAAAAACAAACTGAATTTAAAAACTGCACCATCCCGTTAAGATGTAGTTGAATATATCCCTTTGTCAAATAAAGCAACAGTTTGCATGGGTGATTTATAGGGACAACAAAAATGGCAATGACTAAAAGTTTGATTCTCCAGGAGCGTTTTATCTTAGAATGGGGTGGTTTAATACAGACTGATAGTTTTGACCTTTCGAATTAAATGTGGAAAAGTTAAATAAGCTTACTAAACACATTGAGCCTCTCACCCATTCTTTTTGTAATGCCCTGAATGAGCTTGGCTACCAGCTCCTGTCCAGAGGCAATGAGGGCCTTTTCCTGACCAAGACGTTCCAGGTTTTCTCTCAGTGAAGTCTCCATATGCTCCTGACCCTCATGCAGTTTGCCCTGCTGAGCCTGGAGGGCGCTATGACCCTCCAGCAGCTTTTCGAGGTTATCTGCAGTCAGTTCTTTCAACTCTAGCTGTCCCACCTGTAGCAAAAGAACACAAAAAAAACAAAAAAAACTTCAGATCTGGCATCTCAGGGCAAAATGTAGAATGTGCGAGCTTAAAAAGGAACCAAAACTCGACCTTCAGGTCTTTCATTGCGTCTAACTGGCTTGTTGCCGTGGAGATGAGAGAATTGACCGTAAGTTCTGCTCGGCGGCGAAAAAGCTGCTGGCGCGCTGCGTAGCAAACCGAGCGTGCTCTGTTGCTCACTATGTGGTAGGCGTTCCACGTGTACGGGTCCATATCTGCTGTGCATTCTTTAATGGTCTGAAACACAAAAAACTTTGTCACAAAACTTTCAGAAAAAAAGTTTAGAAAAGAAAACTTAAGAGCTTATTGTTTATTTTAGAGATCAGATTTCACAATATTACCATTTCCTCCGTACATGGGAAGGTTCGGCGTCCTTCGATCTCCGCCTGGCAGTTAAACAGTTCCACTCCAAGCTTGGCGAGAATTTCCTCAGAGAGGCTTTCACAGGTTGACCTCAAGCGAGCAACCACCTGCAGAGACGTCCAATGATTCAGTATCTTTTTTTCACCCTCCACAAACAATCAGTGGCTTTTAGAAAGTTGGTCCTGGTAATAATGGGTCAGGTTCGGTTGAAATTAGTATAATGATGATAGGATCTAGAGTGGGCCAGTCTTTCTTCAGAAATTTTAGTCCTCATCGAAACAGCACAAGTTGCTAAATGCAAACAAACTATGGAGGACATTCGTGTTTACCCTGCAGTGGCAGCTGTCTAATGGGCTCAGCTCCAGCTGCTTTGCTTCGGCCAGAAACTTCTCGTCTGAAGTCACCATTTCAAAATGGGCATCCTTCGCCAGAAGCGCCGGAGCTACAGGAGGAGGAGTTGTCGCAGGGGGAGGCTGCGTGGTCCTCAACCATTCGAACAGCCCGCTGACCACAGGACAGGCCAGTGTCCAAACTGTTATCAGGAGGAGTGGACGGTGGATCAGGAGATGGCCCATGTCTGGATCAGAACACAGATAAAGAGATTTAAACCACACTTGTTCATAGATTGAAATATTTTGGGGTTTCATGGACTGCTGACTATTTGGCAGTCACTCAAAGACATCACATAACCCGATTAGACAATTTGTTGTGGTCAAACAAAATACTAATCTACAACATATGTGAAATTAATTTATTCTAATAACCAGTATTTGTTTTTAATAGATTAACATGATGCTGACAAGAAAATAAATTACAATTTTAATTGATAAGTAACTGGACATAAACTTCCTGGATGATCTGTCATAGACTTGATGATCTCAAATTATTGCTTGTTTTTATTTAGGGTGATCAGCAACTCTGGGCTAGCTGCTTTGATGTCTTGCGACATCTTGCCCTAAAGGTGTATCACACCTCAGAACCTGTTTTATACTCCTGGGGTTGGAGCTGAAAATGTTATCTACATGCTTCAGATAGTCTCATCTAGACAAATCATTAACTGCATTTAAAATCCTTCTCTGCGATACTTGCATTACAAACGTATACTTCTATCTCTGGTGGCTAACATACATGAGAATGGTAAGGAGGTAAATTTGCCAATTAGCTTTACAAAGATGTAGGGGTAGTGCATAACCACATGCCTCTGTAGTTACATAGCAGGTTAAACTGGAAATGTAATACTTAGGCTTTAAACAAAGCTCAACGTACTCTACATAGAGAGAAAGCCTGCATATCTTCTAAAAATCTACAGTGGAGGGCCTTCATTTATAAGTCATCTGCAAGGTTGGAGCAATGACTTCAAAAACCCAATTAAACTGATAAACATAGCTGACTTTACACTGCACAGACGATTGATTGTGGCTTGATGATTTTCCGCATCCCACACCCTGCAGTACATAAAGGTTAAAAATCGTCCTTTGACTTAGAGACTTTAGTTCTAGTACAACATGGACATATAATGAAGGCTATTCCATAAACTCCATAGAAAATGACGTTCTATGCAACAATGTAAACTGACTTTAGGTAAAAATAGCATCAATTACTTGCCTCTTTTTCTGAATCTGTTCCATTTTTCCCCTTTTAGTTGACCTTAAATATGAAAGGTTTTTAGGCTTAAATACTTTTGATTCAACCCTAAAATCCTCTATGAAACATCCTATGACATTTTAAGTGCACTAAAATGGGTCACCTTTTACCCTCTTCACTTTATTTTGAAATCCACCCTGTAAATGCACAATTTACATTTAAATGATTTGTATTCTAGCTGATTACAAGTGACAGTTGCTATGCTGCAGCTTTAAACTCAGATCAAAATATGCACATTTTACATGCAAGCATGTGATCTTTTTGAACTGAAAATAACTCGCTGCTGACTGACTGTAGATGGCGACATACACGGATGTTACGGATCAATCATGATTGACTAATGGAAGACATCTTTCCAGGGAAGTTATTTTAAGTTAAGCGAGTCCAAAAAGAAAACAAATAAACGTATGTAGTAGCCAGAATAAAATAAAAACCTTCATTCAGCTGCTTATACATAAAGACCAGGGTAACGAGACTTGCCCAGGCATGTCTGTAGCAGACATGAGTAGTGATCCACTACAATGCACTTATAAATAAATATTTTATTTTCTGTCGTTTTCATTGCAAAAAACCCCCCCCAATATGTTAATACACGAAAACAAGCAATTGTAGTTTAACGTGATATTCTAATTATTTTCTTGCTTATTTACACAAAGAGAATATTGTCTTCCTTTATATAAAAGAAAATAACGAATTGGGGGGAAAACGAACATATGTTCAAAGAAGATGCAAATAAGTACCTTATTTAGGTTTGAAGGAACCTCCTGAACACGAAGAGAAAGCGACCACTCCGGGGCTCTCACAGGCACCAGCTGATGGAGATGATGGCTTAATTCGCTCCGCGGGCAGCCAACCAATCACATTTGTCGCATATTTCGGGGATAGTTTGCAGGGTGCGCTTAATTTGTTTAATGGTTCATACGAAAAACTGCGGGAGCAAACGGAATGAATAAAGCCACGCGCTCGTTGCACCGCCCGTCCCCGTCGGCAGGAAAGAAAGTTAAAATCAAACAAACAAACTCAAACGTTTGATTTACTACGCCGGGTTCCTGTGGATGCTCAGGGGGAGTAGCCGAAGCAGGCGATTTGACAGTTCAAAACAAATTTTTTTACTTGGAAAAACGCCGGACATCTGTGATCCAAAACAAAATCAGGTGAATAAAATCCCTCCGCCATCCTTAAACACCGTGTTTTGGTGTTTCGTCGTGGTTTTTAAATGAGCTAAACACGTGTGTTGGATTTCTGATCTAATTTGAAGCCACATTTTCTCGCTGTCTGTTGCTAGATACAGAGGGGTTTACTGTCAGAGTATTTCATGGCGTTTTCGGGACCGCTTGTTTAGCCCATCGGTGAAGCAGTACGAGAATATCGGCTTACGTGTGCAGACTTTGCTCCTTCTAACTAGCCGCGTTAGCAGAGTATTATTAGCAACCTAGCCGAGTAAAGCTTCACAGGAGCGTCCTGGCTGTCATGAAGAAACAGAACTGGTGCGTTAGATTTGTGACTGGGACCCTCTGGAGCAGGCGATGCGCGATTCCAGGGTGGAAGGAGAGACACCAAAACAAGATGACAGCGGTCAGGTTATCACAGATCTGTGGAGCAGGAGAAGCTGAGTAGAACAGGGGCCAGATTTTCTGGGGGGTGATTAACATGATGTTAAACTCTTGTTCCATGGTATCCCATATGTGCAGAGGTGGGTGGAGTTGCCAAAAAAATTTTACTCAAGTAAAAGTAGCACTATTAGTATTACTAGTTGTAGCACTAGCTTACTATCAACATACTTTTACTCAAGTAAAAGTACAGAGTTGTCGTCCCAAAAAATTATGATAGTAAGAGCAAAAAAGTACGTGGTAAAAAGGCTACTCAAGTATTGAGTTTTGAGATCTCTAACAAGTACACTTGTTTTGAGATCATGTAATTTAATATTAGAAAATTATGTAGTTGGACAAAATATAAAGTTATGTGCAAATTCTCAAGATTTTAATTAACAAAAATATGTGACATAATTGTAAAATGAGAAATTTGACAAATGTTTCCAAATCGTTTTTTTCAAAGTAAAACTAATGAAACCAATACTTACAGTAGGTAATGTATATATGTTAGACCAGGGTAAGGTATCCCCACTTAAAGATGGGCACACTGTGGTCATAACGGGACGGATATGGACGGTAAGCATCAATACTCTGGTAGGATGTGGTGCTTAAACCATTCTCAGTTGGTATCAAGTGGCCCAAAGTCCCCCCCCCCCCCTTATCTGAAGGTTTTCGCTGAAGTCAAGGCTCATCAGACCAAGAGTTGTTTTTTCCAGTTTTGGTGATCCTGTGGGTAAATTGTAGTCTCACTTTCCCGTTCTTAGCTGACAGGATGGTATAATTTCTAAAAGCGTCACCTTTATTAGCTGGGCAGAAAAGGATATGGCACTTTCTGGCTGTAATATTTGTTTCTCTACATTTGTCTCAGACGAAAATGGACCAGCATGAACACCCACAACGGAGGATCGGCTTCATCGGTGCAGGAAATATGGCTTTTGGAATTGCAAAGGGCATGTTGTCAGGTTAGTGCAGAGAGACGCGTTTAAATACTGAAACAATATTTGAGTGAAAATCTTCATGGTCCTTTCGTTACATCGCAGGAAAGGTTCTACCTGTAAACATCAAAGTTAGTGCACCATCCTCCACGAATCTAGGACGTTTCCAGGTATTTTTAATTTGATTTTGATTTTCTGTAATTTCTTAGTAAAGGAACACAAGACACTGAGCAGCAACAGATGAGAACATGTTACTCTTTTTAAGTTTATTTTGGTTTTGCTCTGATTTCCTCTGCGAGCTAACCGCTCCGATGTATTCCTGCAGATATGAACAGAAAACATTCATCAATCAACTATTTTAGCACACCTAACCCATATTCTGACTATTTTATCCGTCAACCATATGTACTTGAAAAATCTGTTGTGCTGGTTAAATGTTTTCAGGAGCTTGGCATTTCTGTAACTCACTCCAACACAGAGACGGTCTGTGGGTCAGATGTGGTGTTTTTCGCGGTCAAACCTCATCTTATTCCACTTGTTCTCACTGAAGTCTCTCAGCACATCACAAAGAACCAGATAATCGTGTCAGTTGCAGCAGGAGTGACCCTAGCTGTGTTGGAGGAGGTGAGGGCCACAGCCACTGTAACGGGTCTTCACACTGAAGGTTTGATCTGTCTGGATGTCAGACATCTTAGATCCTTTTTTTTTTTTCTTCTTCTTCAATTTCAAGCTCCTCCCAGAAGACTCGATTGTCATCAGGTTGATGCCTAACCTTCCCTGTGTGGTTCAAGAGGGGGCCCTGTTGTTTGCACGGGGCGCCAACGCAAAACGAGAAGATGGCGCTCTACTTCACAGTTTGTTGCATTGCTGTGGTCTGGTGGAAGAAGTGCCTGAAACCTGGATCGATATTCACACAGGGCTGAGCGGGAGCGGAGTTGCTTTTGTAAGTCTCTGGGTTGCATTGTTTGTTTTATTTTGCAGGATGTTATATTTTTTAAACACTGGATAAAAAGATTTGTGACTAGAAAAAGTTGCATTTCCTGCGAAAATGCAGTGTGAATGCTCTAAACTGAATTTATTTGCAGAAAATGGCTGAAGTATTTGAAGTCAGCTGTAGAAAACTTGCTGAAGTGTAATAAACAGAATCCGCAGAAAAAAGAAAAATAGTGTGCCAACCCTACCACAAAGAAAAACTGTCACAACAAGCTAAAATGCCAGTGTTACCTAAAGTCAGCTAAAATCCAAATATTATCCGAAACGCTAGTAGTAGCAGTTTAATAAACAGTAACATGTTGGTTAAAAAAACGTAATCTTTTCAGCGTTCACACTAAATATAGTTTGTTAAAATTAATTTAGCCATATTTGCCTACCATGAATTATTTCAGTGCTTAAACAAACTTTTGCCAGTGTCCCACAAGTAACATACCAGTGTATCCAATATTCTGTAATTTCTTTGCCATCATTAGTGTGAATGCTGTAGGCATTCACACTCTTGAGATCCTCTTACCTTCTTCTGGTTGCTTCCGTACGTTTTTTTTGAACTAAATCTACTTCTGCATACTTTGTGCTATTTTAACCATTCAACTTCTCAATTATTCTGCTTATTCTGCTCTTTCCGGCTATATCTTTTGGTATCCATAACCTTTATACTTTTTATAATATTCAACTTTTTATGCTTTTTTTTGCTCCCATTGAAATGAATGGAAAACCTCAAAAATTTCGCTAAATTTTGCCTGTTTTGCAAAACTAACTACTTCCACATACTTCCACTTAGAAACACCATTCACATCTTAAAATGTAGTCATACTCTTCAGCTATTACTGTATGTTTGGCTTCTTCCTAACTTGTGCCGTTTTCATACAATCCTTCAAGTTTCTGGTCCCGAAATGATCAGATTTCTGAAAATACATGCATTTCTATGGGCGCATGGCAGTTTAGCTAGAGTGGCCCACTCTAGCAGAATTACCCCTCCTCAGAGGACAGCTGGATTCTGACCTATATTCGTAAAGTCATATCTCATAAACGATGCGACGTAGAAACATGAGCCTTGCGCCAATATAACTTCAGACCTTACTGACGCTCATGATTCAACAATTTTTTTGATACCTGTTACTGTTTCTCCATGAGTTTTGTTTGTTCGAGTGCAACAAATCTGCTCTTCGCTAAAACGGCTCGGATTCAAAAATGGCAAAATCATGCTCATTTTTACAAAATCACTGCTCCTAGACAAATTGAGGTACACACACGAAACGCACCATGATTCTTCATCAAAACCTGCTGATACTCACAGTGAAAGAATAATTTCAATAGCCCTTACATTTTCCGAGTAAGAAGGTGTAGTTCGGGAACAAGGAAAGACAGATTAATGTTTTCATCAAATTTATCAACATATTTGACGTATTTTATGGCTGTAATATTATATTTTCAACAAATTGAGAGGTTTGAGAGCGTTCCCCTATCCTTTCCGATAACGGTCCATTGGTGACATCGATACGCCTTACGGTTCTTAAGTTATTATGAGTAGTTCGGAACCTGCGTTACCTGTTAAAACGGCTGAGAAATTTGGAGACACAAGTGAGGTGCTGCACTAAAGCCGCGTTCACACCGGTCAGCGCGTCCAGGCGTCAAATCGCTCAAACGGACGAAAGTCGACGCTTTAAAATTAAAACCCAGCTGCTTGCACACTTGTGGTCTGCGTCGGCGCGTCGGGGCATCAGCGCGTCACGTCATTACGTCAGCGTGCGGGCGTGGATTTGTCTGTTGCTAGTTGTTTACAACATGGCGGATCTTGTCGAGAGAGTGGCTTGGGCTTTAATTAATGAAGCCACACAACGTTGAAAGTTAAAAGAAATATATTTAACTGCTTACCTGGCACTCCAATATCCTCCGATATCTTCCTCCAAATCAGATCCGATCTCTTCCTGTCTTTGTAAAAAGACGAAGACGGGTCATACAGTTCACGGACATTACATACAGCGACGATCAGTTTGTCCTCCATCTTGAATAAAAAATTTGCCGATTCCCCCATGGAAGGAGTTACTACGTCAGTACAACGAGTCGCTCTGATTGGTTGACGCCGCGCGTCTGCTGCCCGAAAGTTCAATTTTCCCAACTTGAGCAGCAGACGCCCCGACGGTCGGGGCGTCCGGGCATCAGCCGCGTGGACGCGCGCGACTTGCTGCTTGGCAGTTTGACGCCCACTAGATGCGTAGATACCATAGACTTGCATGTAATCTAGCTGCCCTGCTGCCTGGACGCGCTGACCGGTGTGAACGCGGCTTAAGGCTATCTCACCCAGTGAGAGCCTGCGTGTGATTGGTCGAAAAATGGCAGGCCTTTTCATGGCTTTAGTTGGAGCTCCCTCTTATGGTAGAAGAGAGTATTACCATACATTATGGCCTCCACTGTAAAACTGACATTTCAGGGTTCTTGTAAGATATCTCAAACAACTTGTAGATTTAATACAAATCACTTCACCAGGACTTTGATTACTCTGGAAAATATGAAAATCAATACAGTCTCATAGGCAACAGCGGCCGTTTTACTGTTCCAAGACCTGGAAAACAGTGATTACTTTTAAATGGCAGTTACACAGACTTGTATATTTAGACAATTGTAGGCATTATAAATGGAGTAAGTTATTGTTAGCTAACTTGTTATTGTTATCCATTATACTAACACTAGCATTTAAGCTAACATTAGCACTTTAGCTAATTTTGACTTAATAGCTAAAGTTAACATACAGAATGGATTGAGATACAGTTAACCAACATGTTAATGTTTGCCAACATGCTATCTGTGGCATTTTAGCTAACATTGGCATTTTAGATAATTTTCAGTAATATTGTTGTTATAGCTTGTTTTTATTTTACTGAATAGATTAAGTTTTTTTTTAACAAACATGTTACTGTTTCTCAACATGCTACTACTTGCATTTTGGGTAAAATTTGGATTTTAGCTGATTTTAGGTAACAATGGCATTTTAGCTTGTTGTGACAGTTTTTCTTTGTGGTAGGGTTGGCACACTATTTTTCTTTCTTCTGCTGTTGCGGTTTATTAAACTTCAGCAAGTCTTCTACAGTTAACTTCAAATACTTCAGCCATTTTCTGCAAATAAATTCAGCTTACAGCATTCAAACTGCATTTTCGCAGGAAATGCAACTTTTTCTAGTTTTCTTGTTCTTGTTCAGGTGTACCTTTTTGCAGAAGCGCTGGCAGAAGGAGCTGTTAAAATGGGCATGCCAAGTGCTCTGGCTCAAAACATCGCATCCCAAACCGTTCTGGTCAGTCTTACGATATCTGCACTTTTGTTTTCCAAATACTCTTGATTATAAATCCATGTCTAAATTCAGTATTGAATTGTTTCTCTCAACCACGATTTGCTGCAGGGTGCTGGGAAATTGTTACGTGATTCTGGGAAGCATCCAGCTCAACTCCGGGCTGAGGTCTGCACCCCGGGTGGAACAACCATCTATGGGCTTCACACACTGGAGCAGGGAGGGGTGAGGGCGTCGGTCATGAGTGCGGTGGAATCAGCCACTGAGAGGGCCCGGGAGCTTGGAAGAAAATAGGCAGCAGAAAGGGTCTCTGCGTCCAGATGCCTTTTTAAGAATCACAGCTTGAACTTTCACCACAGAAAGTCTTAAAAATAGAATGGCAGTTTTTTTATATATTTATCAACTTTGTGCACAATAAAAAGGAAAATGAACTTGATTTTTATTTATTTTTAAACAGTTTATACTTCTTTGTCAGGTCTATCAAAGAGGGGCTTCTTGTATATGTTTCACTTTGTTTGATACACAACACACGAATATCTATTAGATCACAAGTTTGTCTTTTAGTGTCTGCATTAACATGCACAATCGTTCTTCCTTTAAATTAGGGCAGATATGCATGCATAATGGGATGTACATGTCAATTTGAAGGTACTGACTGAGATTCATGATCATTAAAAACTACCAAGGTTCTAGTTTAGTCACATTTAACATTGTGATGGAGAATAAATATGTATCTTTGCCTTATTGTGATTGCCTGGACTGTTATGTGCTTGTAAGGTGGTGTTTGAGAACAGTTTATGAATGTTTTAGTACTACTCCCGATCGCTCAGTCCCTCGCTTAAGTTGAACAGTCAGATGTAATTTGATACGCATGCAAACCAGTGAGAACTATGTTGGCCTACATGCCAGCCTGTTACATGAGACGAGCACATGTGTAGTAAAAATATGAACCATTTTAAATCTACCAGCCCCTTGCGATGCATACATCATTTCTGGAGAGCGTCTGTTGTGCACCAAATGTTTAGAAAAGCAATATTTAAGATCTATTAGTGAAACAATTTTGGCAAAAATTTACAAAAAGAATAAAAATGTAATTGCAGTTTGAATTTTGCTGACCGGTCACCCTTTTCTGAAGTCTCAGATTATTTCCAATAGGATTCTGTTATTCACATTCCAGAGCTTCTACAATTTCATTTTGGTGTGTGATACACTGCTGTTAAAGAAAACCCCTCACATGTGTACAGAAGAAAAACAGTCAACAAACTAACAGCCACCTTGTTCATTCAAACTTCTTTTCTGGATTCAGGTTTCAGGATTTAGCAGCTTATACAGACTATTGTGAGCTGAATTCTCTAAGACGTATTTTTCTTTGTCAAAATCCTACTCAAAATTGGTTTATCTTTGTGAATCAGCCTGGAAATTAAAATGCATTACAGTGGATAGTTTTCATGCTTTTAGTGTACCTTGCCTCTCGCCCAATTTCTCTCGCTGGAGATGGGTACCAGCTCCCCCATGACCCTGCAAGGAAAAGTGGGTATAGAATAGCGGTTTACAACTCCGGTCCTTGAGAGTTACTGCCCTGCAACTTTTAGATGCATCCCTGCTCTAACACAGCTGAATCACATGAGTGAATTACCTCTTCAGGATGCCATCATGTTTGGCAGAGGCCTGGTAATGAGCAGACTGTTGGATTCAGGTGTGTTAGAGCAGGAATGCATCTAAATGTTGAAGGCCAGTAGCTCTCAAGGACTGGAGATGGAGACTCCTGGTATAGGCGGTGGATGGATAGATAATTTTAATTCCATAAAAGCATTCCAGTATGAAATACGTTTATGTAAATAAAGCATTTGGTGCACTTAAAGTCTAATTGTTCATTTTAATGATATTAGAATAATAAAACAGCTTAGTCTAAAGCATCACAACCCCCAAACTTTAGAGCATGGTTGTCCAATTCTGGGCCTCAAGGGCCGGTCTTTAGCCAGTTTTAGATGTGTCTCTAATCCAACACAGCTGATTCAAATGTTCCAACTACCTCCTCACCATGTCAAAGTTCTGCAGAGGCCTGCTAATGACATGCAGGAGACCGACCCTTGAGGACAGCCTAGTCTAAAGCATCACAACCCCCAAACTTTAGAGCATGGGTATCCAACGCCAGTCGTCAAGCGGCGGTGTTCTGCAGGTTTTATAGCTCAATTACCTCCTCTACATGTCTTGAAGTTGTCCAGAGGCTTAGTAATGAACCAATCATTTGATTCAGGTGTGTTGACTTGGGGTAACTTCTAAGACATGTAGGACACCGGCACCTGAGGCCTGGCTTTGGAAACCACTGCAAGGGACTGGTCCTCCTGATTGGGAATCACTGCTCTACAGTGACCCATCAGTAGAAAGAAACAAGAAAAAATATATTTTTTTAATTGCCTAGTATTTGTATTTCATTTTGGCGTGTCAGTAGTGGGTTTTGGTATCAATTCAACCTGAACATGTGGGATAATGATTCACAAATAAATCCATCCATCCATCCCTCCCTCCTTCCCCCCACCCTACCCTCCGATTTCACACAATCGCCTCTGTTCCTCGCTTCGTTTTCATCCTCCTCCTCTTTCTCTTCTTCCTTCCCGTTGTCATACACTCGGCTGGAGAAACACGCGTTTCCCCTACCGGCCTGCAGCTTAACCGACAAAAAGACAAACACAGCAGTAAGTAACGATAACGCTGACTGACGGACAGGGATCCGGTGTGGGGAACGCTGTTGGAACTTGTTAACCGGACGCTTCTGGGTATTTATAGGGGAGAATGATCGGTGTTTAACACCGGTGTTAGCCGAGGCTAGCAGATTGCTAACTGGCACGCCTTCCAAACACCGGCGTGAATGGCCGCTGGTCCTGTTTTAAATTCCTATCTAAACGTCCCTATTTACATTAGCAAAAATGTTATGTGTTATCACTTGTATTAATGTTCGACTGGGAGACATTTCCCACTTACTGGCAGCGTTCACACCGACTTGACACTCAGGAGAAAAATGGCTAATATTGAGGTTAGCAAGACGCACTTTGATATGACAGATCTGACGATTCTCTTTGCTACATCAAAGGATAGACCTTTGTTCGTCGACATTTTTGTTTCGCCTTATGAAACGCGTTACATGTACATCGCCATTAAAAGTAATTAAAATCAAAACGCGATTTTAAACGACTATTCGGGGGCAGAATAGGGCTTACAGCTAATGACAACCCAGAATAGTTTCTCTGCAAAATTCAGTTTCACATCTAGGACTAATTAATAATTTGCTACACACTCACGGGGAAGATTGCTTACTTGACAGTTGTGTAAGAGATTGTCGTTGACCGTTTTTGTCAAGAATATAAATGGAAAGTTTAGTGGAAGGAAAAAAAGATGCACAAGGGGCAGGGATGACATCAGCCTTAAGAGGACTGTAAATGAAAACCGATTTGAAGTATTTGAACGAGTTTCAGAAAATTTCTACTGCGACTGGACTCAGCACAGGAGTAGAACCACACAGATATAGCCAGGACATGGGCAGGTACATCCATCTCCCTGAAAGTTTGAGGATTTGATGTGTTGCTGATGAGCTTTATGAAGATGCTGCTTTCGTTTACCAGTAGGGCATAGCACCTGGAGGAAAAAACTGGAGGAAAACAGATTCTGGAGAAAGCCAGCCATTTGGATTCCTGGTATTATTTTTTAGCCTTGGGAGTTAACATTTTGCACATTTTCAAATGTAATCATCGTAATAACTCGTAAAAGCTTGAATAATAACTAGGGAGATATTGCGATTTTTAAAACATCACAATATTTCTGACTGCTATCTCACGAGCACTAGCCTGTTGGGAGTTAGGGATGATAAATGGCGACAGAGTGACAAGACACAAACAATATGCGAGCACTGCAAGTTGTTCAGACGCTGAAGTGCTGCAGTGCTCGCATATTGTTCGTGTCAGAAAGCAATGCTGAGACGGTCGATGGCTGGATGTCTAGAGGTACGCTGAGTTACAGTCACAGCTCACGCTATCAGTAGGAACCAGGAAATGGTCAATGTTCTGCTGATCATGCATAGTTGAAGCATTCTCCTAAAGTCTGAAGAGATTCAAGAAATCAGAAAAAGACATACGTTTGTTGAGTTTGTGGCAAAATCTTTTAAAATGCAGAATAAAGGTCTTTTTGCAGCTTAAATTTGATCTACAAAGTTTCCTCTAAAGTAGTATTAAAGTCTTGTCTAATTCTCACGAACTCGATATCTCTATCGATGTCTCGTCCTGTGAGTTTTATGTACCTTTTGATAATAACGCACTGTCTATAACTGCACATTCTGAATGTCGTATGTGGCTCGTCTCTGAAGCAATACCAGATTGCATTGGCTTGAGCATTGCCCTGACCTTTTGTTTTTTTTACAGAAGTGCATACCATGTATTTGTTTCATTAAATTTACAAGGTGGTGATTGTTAAACTTCTCTTTCAATTGCTCGGGGTTAACTGGATGAAAAGAACGTGTTGAGGGGTTCACTTTGTTTATAGCTTGACAGCTACAACTTTACCGAGCGAGGTGAGTTAAGAACCTAAAATTTGACAACATATGGGTCGAAAACTTTCCAAAAGGGAATTAGTGTTAGCTCCATATTAGTTATGTTTAAGTGAGTAAATGCCTAATTTTTATAGTATTGTAAAACAGCATGATTTGCATAGTCTGATTTACCATGTTGATAACTTGCATGAACAACATTATTCTTTGCATGCTCTTATGTCACTAATGATTCTGTAAATTAGTCTTGAAGTTTATATAGTAACCTGTATAGTACTCAGAAGTAGATGTAGCTGTTTTTATTTTAAACAGTGTATTGCAAAAGTATTCAGGCCCCCTGGACCCTCACACATTCTGTCTTATTTTAACCACAAGTCTCTGTGTGTTTTATTGGGATTTTATGTGATAGACCAACCTCCAAAGTGGTGCTGTAAAGCGCTGGTGCATCGTGAGTAGAAGCAAAATCTTGTTTTTTAAAATGTTTAAGCAAACATCTGAAGTGTGGCATGCATTTATATCCAGCTTACCCAGAGTCTGTACTTTATAGAACCAACTTTGGCTCCAGTTACAGCAGAAAGTATTTTGTGGTGTAACTCCATCAATTTCAGGTCTTTTGTCTTTGCCGGATAGCCTGAGGCTCAGTCAGATTGGATGGAGAATGGCTGTTAACATTAAGATTCGAGTCTTGCCACTGATTCTACATCAAATATAGTTCTGGACTTTGACTATGGTTAGGGTATATACTAATATACTTCTAAACCAGGGATCACAAGGTACAATCCTCTGTGGCTAGTGTCCTGCAACTTTAGTTTTTTCCTCAACACACCAGAATCCAACAACTGAGTCATTAGCAAGACATTCTGACTTAATTACATGCTGAAGAGATAATTTAGCTTTTAGATTCAGCTCCATTGAATCAGGCATCTATCTAAAAGTTGCAGGAGACTGACCCATAAAGACTAAAGTTTGAATGATCTGATCTAAACCCTTCTATTATTGCTCTGATTGTAAATTTAGATGTGTTGTCCTGTTTGGAAGGCGACAGTCTGCCTTAGTTTGTCTCCAGGATTGCCTTGTATTGAGCTTTATCCCTGTTCTCAGCAGCTCTGACCAGATTCTGTCTCTGCTGCAGAAAAGCAGTCCCACAGGATGATGTTGCAACCAAAACCCAGTAAAACACACTGAAGTCTGTTTTTAATGCGACAATGTGAAAAGGTTTTAGGAATAGTCACCTTTGCATGTCAAGACTACACTAGCTGCGTTTACATGGACACAAGGAATCGGATTAAAAGCCTGATCAGAGTAAAAATGCTTCATGTAAACACGCCATTCGGAATACTCTGATCCGATCACACTCATTCGGATCAAGATTTAATTCCGATTGAGACGGCTGGGTTATGCAGATTGTTAATCCAATCGCTGTTCATGTAAACACTTATTCCGAATGTCGGTCATTAACGCGCATGTCTGTTACGTCATGCGTAGACATACATTACCTCGGCGTAAAACAATAAAGAGATTCGGATTAGAATGCGACTGTGTACACAACAATAAAGGCTTGTAGATGTGAAACCATGACCAGAAAAAAATAAAAGCACGCTCTTAGGAACATCGTACCGCTCTATTTTAAACACTCGCTGCCATGTTTGTTTACAGTGGAAGTCTGCTGCTTCTTCTTTCCGGTATTTTAGATCATTCTGCGCATGTCAAAATGATTTATTCCGATCGAACGTGTGGCGGATGTAAATGCTTGTTATAATCGGAATATTTTTTTCAGAGCCCATGTACACAGTCAGATTCTAACCCAAACTATAATTTGATTAAAGACATTTTGCACATGTAAACGCAGCCACTGTTTAAACTATTAGAGCTATTGTAGGGCTCTATGATTGCCTGTATGTTGTCATAAATCGGATCTGCCAAGTTGCACCTGAAATGAACACCATTATTCTGCATGCTGCTTATTTTTACTTTGTTGAGGACTTGCCTGTGGATCTGTTTTCTATTTTCCGTATAGTCCCATTTCATTGTAAAATATACTATTAATGACCTATCGCCTAAAAATGAACCCTCCTTTGTTTTCCTGCCTTTGTAACTAATCCAAAAGCTTGTACCTGTTGTTCTCTTTTTGTCCTACAATTGCCCAAAGATGTCTAAGAAGATCTCCCAGTGCTCTGTTACGGACCAGTCGCAGCATGATCAGCCTCCCAGCCATAGTCAGCTGGATCAAACCACAAAGACGGCCCTGGGTAGCAGGAAAAAGACAGAACCAGACCAAAGAAATGGAGAGACGACCTCTTCATCTCCAGAGAGTGGCAGCTTGAATGGAAATGGAAAGCGCAGTGGGAAAAGTCGTCGCCGCAGGAAACGTTCATCTAATCCTGGTAGCCACCAGGAGGGAAAGGTGGACGAAGTGAACAATAAAGAAAAGCCTGAAGAACGCTCCAGCCAGTCACATGACCAACAGGCAGTGTTGATGGGCTTGCAGTCAGAATGTGGCAGTGTGTGGTTTGAACGGCACAACTACGAACAAGCTGAGAGCCTCTACCAGTGCTGGCTGGTGAGCTCGTCTAACCGGATCTCCAAGCCCAGCCGTTCACATCAGTCCTCAGGGAAACGCTCAGTCACTCTGTCCGCTGGGACTCCAGCTGCCTCAGGACCGGCTTGTCACCATGGTGATCAATTCGCTTGCCACCATGTAGTGGAGGAAGTGTGGGTCAACAAGCCCACGTTTGACCAAGCAGAGCGGCGCTTTGTCGAAGAATCTGCTTCCCCATCAGTTCCAAACTCCCTTGACCTCTCACCCCCGACCAACCTCTCCAGCGCCTCCAGAACACCTGATGAAGGGTATCAGTCTCAAGCCCCAACTCCAGCAACCCCTGTCATCCAACAGGCAGCTGTCACGCCAACTGCTCAGCGGTCGGTTAACGGGCTGCCTCGCATTCCAGTGGAGCTGCTGAGGGAAGTGTGGCTCGACAAACCTCAGTACGATCGCGCCGAAGCAGCCTATTACCAGAACCTGTATGCTAACAATTCCTGCAAGAGGCAAATCTGCACCTCTACCACTAGAGGTAGTGACCACCCTCAAAGCCTCATGGAAGAAGAAGAAGAAGAAGAGGAGGAGGACAACGAGGATGTAGCAGAGGAGGAGAAACCGCTGGTCCTGCAGTGTAAAGCGGAGGTCTTCCATGCCCTACACCCGATTCAGGAGGAGGAAGAACCAGCTGAGCCCCACGAGGTAGAAGAATCTTCAGGAGCGTGCTTCTTCCTCCACCCGGACAGCGAGCCGGTGTGGCTGGACAAGTGGCGATACGATGCAGCAGAGAGCCGTTTTCACAGCGGAAGTTCTAATAAAGTCTGCGTGGTGAAGAAGAACCGGAGGCCCGAGGCAGAAAAGTCTTCGGCTGCCTCCAAGGCGCCAAAAAGGGACAAGTATGACCAAACCGGGGGAATGGAGCCGCTCCAGATGTTTCAGTTCATTACTTTTCATTTTAATTTTCCCTGCTTTTGAATTCATTTTTTGTCTTCTTTCACCTGTGTCTTTCATTCATTGTCGTTCATGCCTTCATTTCTAATAGTTTTTTTGATTTTCTTTCATTTCCTGAGTAACCATTATACCAAAATGGTTTTGTTTGTTTTTTTTGCACCATTTTCCTTTCAACATTTGTAGACTTGTACTTGGGGTGTCTGGTTGTATGGAAGTAATTTATTAAATGATCAATTTAATTTTTACAGTTTAGAGTTTACACTTGATATATTCTAAATTATAGGTTTAATAATGTTGCAGCAATTAATTTTCTCTCCCCCTGACTTCCTGTACATCCCTCTTTTGTCCTACTTTCTTTCTTAGAAAAATGAGCTCAGTGGACTTCTTGGCTCAGGAGAAGATCTGGTTTGAGAAACCTCGTTACGATGAGGCAGAAAGACGCTTTTACGAGCGAATGAACGGCTCATCGCAAAGCACACAGGTACCACTCCTAGTATGGATTTAGCTTTTATTGATCACGACTAGAGACAAATTACAGGACGTAGTGTATCTCCACAACTTTCTCAGTTTTCAACATCCGAGACATCCTAAAGCATGAATGCTACTGTGCAACTGTTTATCTTATAGGATACAGTAGCGTGATGTTGCATGACATTTGCAATTCAGTTAATGGCTAAATCAGTTTAAGGCGAGACTTCTGGGGAAATAAAAAGCCGACGGGTTTGTGAAGCAGAACAATCAGGGTGTAAAGATGGGCACATTTGCTTATATTTTAAGCCATGTGTTGATGAAGACAGCTGGCACGAAAGCTTTAAGGTTCAAAATGTCAAACTTTCTCAGTGAAACAGGATATTAAAAGTACATTGCTCAGCTCTTTTTGTTTCTTCCTAAATCTTTACAAAGTAAAAGATACACTAACATTCCCTTGTTTTCACTTGTAGGATGTTGGAGCAAACGCCATCCTGCAGGATATTGCTCGAGCTCGGGAGAACATCCAGAAATCTCTAGCCGGGGTAAAAATGTAGACAAGTCGTTATAGTGAATATTTACAGCTTCTCTCCCCACTGAATGTGTGGCTGTATTAAAACATGCAGTTTAACATAATATAACAATATTGTAAAGGGTCTAGTTTTTATTTCTTGTCTTGCACCGGATCAATTCCTAACCTAAAACTCTAAACCACACTACCTTTTTGCAATCTGGTAAACTGTGCTTCCATATTTGTTTAGCAAATTTAAGAGTAAAACTCATTCAGGGGAATGTTTTGAGATCTAATCCGCTTTAGCTTCTTCATCAGTTGTTTTGAAAGTTGAGAGAAATCAGTTTATAACTTGTCCCAAAGCAAGTTAGTGGTACCATAACTAAATTCAAAAGAAATGGGGAGGGATTCAGTAATCAGAATATTAATTCTAGTTTGCAAAGTTAAAAAGTAAAAAAAAAAAAAGTAAAAAATTTTGTGATTGAGTTAAATATGAATACAGAACGCCACAGAACAGAAAGTGGGGTGGAAAAACTTGAATGACAAAAGGGCACAGCTTACCGAGTCAGCATGAAGACCAACACGTCGTTTGATTCTTGAAGCATTTTTGGGGCGTTCCCTGGAGGCTTGGCTAATGGCTGCGTTACTGAGGGATAGATAAGGGCCATATGACTTCAGGCTGAATCAAAAAGGAAACACTTTCAAGTCTTTATCTGGCAAAGATTTGCAGAAGAGCAACTTTTTTTGCCATTTTGAAATTTGAAAAAATGTCCTGCCGTTGTTTTAAAAACAACCTGCTGTTTCTGTCACAGCACATCTCTACAGCCAGACTGTTATTGACAAATCCGTTGAGAAACGATAAAACTGTGCTGAAATTGTGATGCCCACCTGCTTTTTTTTTATCTTTGAGAGAAGTTAGTGATGCATTGTTTCATCTTGTGCTGGCAGATTTGAAGGCATGGGATTTGTTGATGGAACAATTGGCTTTCTGCATGCACTTTGTTCTTTTATTCCAACTTGGTTTGCATTTGCTTTTAGTCTGATCTCTTCAGTCTCCTCACTGGTTTATTTTCCATATAGTTCATTCAATTTCCCTTTGCCTCATTTCAATTTCCCTGCCCTGATTTCTTTCCTTGTTCCATACCTGCACTCCCCTCCTCCAAGCTGAAGAATACGCTGAGTAACAAAGGGTCTTCCAAAGCTTCCCTGACCCAACAGTCCCATCCTGTAAGTTTCTCCGAGTCTTGTGTGTCACTGGAAGCAACGCCTGCTGCTCTCATCAGGGGGTGGTCTGATTAAGCAAAATCTAATAAATCTGAATTAAAATATAGTTTGTGGACGACTTTCAGTCTGTGGTAGCACCTGCTTATCAGTGTTGTTTTTCTGTCTGCTTTCATACACCCTTATTCTCTTTTGTGTTTGTTTTGCCGAAGAGGCTGCCGTGATGAATCATTTTTGTTAGATGAGTAAAACGTGTGTGTGTGTGTGTGTGTGTGTATATATATATTAAATGTTGTACCTCTGCAGAGCACCGGCAGCAACAACAGTGCAGCTGATGCAGGTGAAATCATTTCTCGCATCAAAAGCCTCGAGCTGGAGAACCAGAGTTTACACAAAGGTTTGTTCGTATGCAGCAACATGCATGTAGAAATCTAATTTATAACACATTTAACATTTTCCAGTTTGTTTATGCAAAAATTCCATAACTCTGATCCTGTTGCCTTTAGTGGTTGACGACCTACGAGCAGCGCTCTCCAAACTGGAATGTCGAGTTGCTGTTCTTGAGAAATCTCCAGCACCAGTGACCCCAGCTCCTGCTGCCTCCGTTCCCTACACAAATGTGAGTGGATACTTCCCAGTTTCAGTGTCCCAACACTATTTTGGTTGACATCGAAAAGTGCAAGTTTTCACTCCTATTTCTCCAGGGCACTGCAGTCCAGCAGAAGGCCAGTGCCCCAGTGAAACAGGAGGAAGACGACGATGATGATGATATAGACCTGTTTGGTAGTGATGAAGATGAAGAGGCAGAGAAACTTAAAGAGCAGAGATTGAAGGAATACGCAGAGAAGAAGGCAAAGAAACCTGCTGTAATCGCCAAGTCCTCAATATTACTGGATGTTAAACCTGTAAGATTTGTCTCAACTTGTCATCCAAAAATGATATTCATTATAAAGCGGAGATCAACTTCACCTTCTCTCGGTTTAACTTGCACTTTGTCTGCTCTTGCTTGCCGTAGTGGGACGATGAGACGGACATGACGAAGCTGGAGGAGTGCGTGCGCTCGGTGCAGGCAGACGGCCTGTTATGGGGATCCTCTAAACTGGTTCCTGTGGGTTACGGCATCAAGAAGCTCCAGATCGCATGTGTGGTGGAGGACGACAAGGTGGGAACAGACTTGCTGGAGGAGGAGATCACCAAGTTTGAAGACTATGTAAGTTCCTGGATTAATTTACCTGGAGATTTATCTGTAGTATAAAAGTTCTGATAACTACACAGAAGATTTCCCATTTTAGGTGTAGCAAATTATATTGTTGTTGGAGAATTCAAGTTGACGGCAATGATCCACATCTGTTGTGGAGTTTCACTCAATAGCTATGGCTTCTAAGATGGATGTCTTTAGGTCTGGCTTGCTCTTTGATTCATTTTCTGATACATGAAACTACTTTTAAATTGGCCAATTAAACAGTCTACTCAGTTTATACAGTAGTTCGGTTATTCGCTCTCCTTTGTCAGCACTGTGCTTCAGTTCTGTCACATTATAAACACGCCTCAGGGCCAGATAATGGTGACCATCTACCCCAATAAAGCAAAAGGCTGGCCCAGTAACAGTCAGCTGCATGAAACATAGTTGATATTAACTCTTTCATTTAGCGAGGTTTCAACAGATTGATTTTCAGATAAAACGTTTTACATCTCTACTTTAAATGCATTCAATGTTTATTTTCTATCATTTTTATTGGGTTGTCAGAGTTAAAATGGGCTGTAATGTATGTTTCTCTGGAAACCCAATGAGTCACAATAAACAACCTTCCCACCTAATTACTATGAACAGAAAGATGCAGAAGTCTGTGTGAGACATTTTTCGATTTGGCCCAAATCTGAACCTGTGAACATTTCCTGCAACAGTTCAGTTTGGACTGGTTCTTTTATTCTAATATTAAGCCAGAAAAAGACATTTACAGAGTTTAGCTGTTACAAATGTATCACTTACTAAAAATTACTGTTTGCTCTACCAACACATTATGAATGAAGATTGATATGGGGACCTTGTTTTTTTAAGGTGATCTCTTAATTAATCACAATATCAGACATTATGGGATCACAAACTTGACTCAACTCTGTACATCGGTTTTCAGGCTGTAGCTGTGTCTAAGGTTGGAAGGCCTCCTTGGCATCACATTTATCAGAATCCCCCTTAACCTCATTTCTTCCAGCCAGAGGAGACATGTTGGCAAAATCAGATTACTTGACACCTACATTTTTTGGGAGTATTAATAATGTTGGTCTTAAATGTATTTTCTGGGCTCTATAAAAGCAGGTAAATACGCTTATCAATTTTACTTTTATTTAAAGTTGAGATAATCTGGTATTTATCTTTGTGCTGAGTTTTAAATTACTCTTAAGAAAAAAAACAACAACCCACGATTTATTTCTTGTCCACCAGCCTTAATCTCAGGAAAAGTAGTTTTGGTTACACAAGCATGTGGTTGTGAGCAGTTTGACAGAAGAGGCTTTCCTTGACAATTTTTCAGGGGAATTGAACACTGAACTTTAATAGATCACAATGAATTGTAAAATGGAGGCAAACATTATGTAGCCTAAAGCTAGTTTAGAGCATTTCTAAAATAAAAATAATTGTGCTAATAAATCCAAAGTTTCACCAGCAGGCTCTTGAAATATTTTTCAAACTAAAATCGGTAATTATTTGGCATTTTAAGGCCTGGATGATATAAATGGCAAACTTACATATTTGTAATAAATTTACAGTTTTGATGCGTTCCATGTTTGCAGACAGGGCGTTTAAAGATGCTGCAGTAATATTCAGATAGGTTGTTCAGTTATACAGCTCCATGTTGCTTTAAATGTCATTGGTTTACAGTTTTGTCAGTAGTCTAATGGTTACATGGCTATTTGAAGATCAATGCACCCATCCCAGAGTCTGAAAGCCCACCACTTTCATTTTAGCCTAATTTCAATTGCTGTTCATTTAGCTTTTTCCACAATAAGTTGATAGTAAGAAAAATCTACTTTTCCATGTAACTGATTCTGAACTATTATGGTCTGGGATTTTACTGCAAGGGTACTTGAGCCAAATGCTTTCAACTGCTTCTGAAATGACTACCGTTTGTGGAAGAAGTGTTACAAGTCAATGCATTCATTTACCTGTGTCAGCCTAGGGCTGCCATCATGTGGCCAAAATACCAGGTTTTACAAAAAGCAATCCCTGCAGTTTAATTAACACTTCTCTTTTTTGTCGCCTGCTTGTTTCAGGTTCAGAGTGTGGACGTAGCAGCATTCAACAAGATCTGATTCAGCAACGTCTCTTCCTGTCTCGTCATCACTCCCAGTTTCTCTGCTGATTGTGTCAACGGTTGACAATAAAACAGTTCTTGCACTGAAGTTGTGTTATGAGGTCAATAAAGGGGAAAACAAAACGTAAACCAATCAATTACTGATCTTCCATATAACGTATGTGAGCAGCATTCCACAGTTGTCAATGTCAACTATCTAAACTGTTGTACTAAACTATGATCCTGTTTTGCTGGCTGACCTAGATTTCACTGGGAAGGTTCTTATCTTTAAGTACATGATATTCATTCCTATAATGAGGCACCTGATTGATTTTCAGAGCATGACCATGTTTTTACACTGAATAGTACATTTGAATGTTGACATTTATTCAACTTCAATCTTCATTAGAAATTATGTTTAAACATTTCTTTATATAACCTATTTTTTCTAATTGTAATCTTATCCAAACTGAATTGAAAACACCCATGAATGCACCATGACCTCATTGGACAATGGTCCAAAAGCATGATAAAATCAGAATGAATTTATAAGATGCGCTTTTCCTCGCCACATGGGCTCCATACATTTAGCTTAACTGTAGAACATTTGAAGGACAAACTTTTTTTAGGCTTACTTTATTTTACTTATAACTGCAAAGGACAGAGCTGATTACTTAAACATTTAAACTAATGTTGAAATATTAAATCCTAGGAACAAGCAGCCACTTTGCACCTACCACCCACTTTGAGAGAAATCCAAAAAGAGTATACAGTATAAATTTACTGACCTAATATTTATTTGAGTCTTGTCAGTCTGCAGTACAGAGGATAACGATAGAGGGTGGTGAACAGGCTTGAATTCAGCCTCCAGACTTTGCAGGAGTCAGACCTCTGTAAACTTGAAACCCTCCGATTCTACAGCGGCCAGAACTGCGTAGGAACAATTTTACGCATTGTGTGGTATTTACTATCTTCTACTTGTGCGTAGAAATGTTCCTAAATATAAGAACAGCTCTGATCAGGATCATGCGTACGCACACCATCTAGTGGTAGAAGGGGGAACTGCAACACTGAAACGGTTTTACTTTGACGGAATATTTATCTTGTCTCTATCAGCTCGCCAAGATGCTCATGTTGACGTCTGTCTTTTAGCAAAATAACTCGGTTACTGACGGATTTGGATTCAACTTTCATGACATGGCAGAAATTTGCCAAGGAATAACTGATTTGTTGGGGGTGATCATGCATGGATATCCTGTTAATCGCAATGGGGGGAGGGGTGCTTCACAGAGGTCTGCGCTCTCCATGTCCATTAAGAGCTTCATCTTAAAATGATGCTGTTACACTAATAAATAAAAGCTTTGCGAACTGTAGCCTACTGTGGAAACTGGATGGTCCTGCTTATCGGAGAAGCAGCTTGTCGCCGCCTAGATGCGTACTGACGCCAGCCAAAGCAGTGTCTCCAAAAACGCATGGCCACGCTTGTGTCAAATGAGATGATCGGTGCACCCACAGTAGAAGATCTGGTCCAGCTGTGTGCTGAGGAGGGACGTTTTATTGTATTCAGTTTGATCTCGAACCATTTCCCCCTTTATTTCTAACAGGAACCTCTTCACTGTCCCGACCGTATTTACTGCATGTGTCACTTTCTCCCAGGCAGTGATCTTTTTTTTTATTGGTTAGTCTACTCCTGAGCTGATACCAAGCAGCAATGTCCGGGACAAAATTAAATGTTTTAGTTTGTTCAAAGAAGTTATGTATTTCCACATAAGTGAATAACAGCAAATGAAACGATTCTTTGCCACGTTTTTTTTTTAAATGTCTTCAGCAAAAATATAGCCTAGGACTGCTGCGTGCAGTAGGGGAGACATGAAACAGAGGAACCGCTGGTAGAGGGCAAAAACTATCGGTGTTTAAAGGAATTTGCGCTATGACAATTCTTTATGTCTGTTATGACTTTTTTGTCCCCACTTACATTTCACCTCAATCTCGGTGTCACCAAAAATTCATTTTTTCACTCTTGGCCATTTGTTTTCGGGAAGAACGCAAGGATTCATGAATGTGTCAGAGGATGTGGTGTAACCAAATATGGTTAAAGGAAGCTATGCGATTCTGCAAATGACTGGCACGAGCACAGGGGTACGCACACGTGGAATTTATTAAGAGATGAGATGATTGGGCCACCGCATATTTGATAAATCCGGCTTTTGACTGTTCGTACGAACATTCTACATTTCATTCGTAGGATAAAAAAATAGGACAGTTTCTAGGAACGTTTGAGAAATGAGGGCGCAGGTCATGAGTGGTAGTTTTGTCCTACCTGCAGCCACGGGAGGATCCCTGAGGACGAGAGAATCTATGATGAATTCCACAACATCATAAAGCAGAAAAGATGCGTTGCAAACATTTTTCCACAATGATCTTAAAATTAGGTTAGGCTCGTTTAATTCTAGCCTTTTGAAAGAGGACAAATACCTGCACCTCATGGTCAAACACGACATAAATGCTATTCAAGTAGGCTATCTAACAAAAGGCAATCCAATCTTACCCCTAGAAGAAAACCTGAAATGTTTGAATTTTGGATCTGACAATTTATATAATTGTAACTGAATTCATGCAGTAAGATGCTAAAGATGCACTGTCTAGTTTCTGTCTGAGTTCTTGCATGCTATGTAGAATCAGAAACAAATATTCCAAAATGTGTTTGGTTTAGATTAATTGCTACGATTACATGCTACCTACATATTGGTTTTAACACAAGTTTGACACTCACCCCTGCTGTCTGCCTTCAACTGCACGAGGTTAACACTTTTCACAGCAAAACATTAGAAAAGTGTTCATTCATGAACAGAGAGAGAAGATAAAAAGAAATATTAAATTATATATATTTATATATCTATATATATTGACTTGCATAAGACCCTTTGGGGAATGGTGCCTGCCTATGTAAAGTCTGGATTATAAAATGACTGACTATAGTCAGAGGAACATCAAGTTAAACGGGTTGGGTCTCTCTACCCAAAGACACTCCAGGAACTCAATCAGTTCCAGAAACATCCTGTTGCTATCATCTGCTGGTTTGACCTGTCCCTGTAGGAAACCCCGCACATTACAGCTAAGTGATTTATACATTTCTATGACACTTATTTTGAGGTGAATGAATCCGAAAACATCAACAGAAAAAAAAGATTCTACTCATAAGGATTGCATTAATTGCCTGTGGGAGGAAACCAGAGTACCCAGAGGGAACCCATGCATGCACAGGGAGAACAGGTAAACCTAATGCCAGCCTTTGAACCCAGGACCTTCTTGCTGCAACCCAATGGTGCTACCAACTGCCCCACAGTGCAGCCACAATATAAGCAATTCCAGACAAATACAGTGCATAAAATGGGATTGTCGCCACACACACACAGAGAAGCGCAGATAAATAGTTGTTCCTGCAGCCACCATTCACCTGCTGAAAATTCAAATGTTATGTTTCAAAATATCAATAAATCAATAATAGGAAAGTCTGAGCAAACTGCTGGACTTACTATTAAAGGAGAAAATGCTTTAATTTTAATATTCTGACAAACTCTCTTGAGCTTGGCTTTGAGATAATGTCTGTCGAAAAATGTCAAAAGTAAGCTAAAATTCAGTGACACATTTTTTTGCTTAACACTTAAACCCCTTCTTGGCATTGAAGTTGAGTTGAAAGCAAAGGAACTCATGAAGTTGTGGAACAGCAGCAAAGGAATCAATAATTCACAGACCTGAAGTTTGTCATTTTCTATGGAAAGGTGTGCCCTCTGCGAAACTGGAAGAACAGGATACACTGGTAGATGTTTGGAGTTTGACTGACACCTGCTGGTAAAAGATGGAACTACATGGAAATTTTGTAACGCTTTGAAACAGAAGGTCCTGAGAATGAGACTTAGCAATATGGCTTTTGCTATAGTACTCCACTTTATATATATGTTTAAGAAATCTTATTAGAACTTGCTGTGGGGTTTTCCCACATCCCAAATATTATGGACAAGGAGACGGAAAATAAAGGTGAAGAAAGAAGACGAAGAGATGTGGGAAAATAAAGTTAAGAGGGGGAGGGGGAGTTTAAGATATAAGAGAGTAAGGAGAGTAAAAAAAATAAATAAATAAAACATCCTAGTCTGCTTCTACACCTGCAAGACGACAGAGAGAAGGAAATAAAGAACGATAAAACAAACCGAACTGAACTATTAAGAGCGTTTATTCATCCACATGTTTTTAAGAAATGCATTTTGTAAAACTTATGATCTGCACATACGTTTTTGAAAATTAACTTTCTCCCATTAATATTTTAAGGATAAGGGTAAACTATATAAAGCAATCATTCTTATCTCACTGACAGTTAAAACCTTTCTTAAGATGAAATAAAACTGCTTGGTTATAAAGTAAAAGAACAGTGAAGCCCACATAGACAGACTAATGTCTCTCCAGTAAACGGCCCACCCTCCTAATTTTCCTTCAGTCTAATTTCATTCTCATTCAGAGGAGGGCTTTAGACAACCTCTTCCCATAAAGAGAGTTTCTGATCTCTGAAAGTCTGAATAGGCTCCCTGATGGCAGAGAGAGGGAGAAGGTAAGAACAAGATGGAATGAGAGGTAGATCATCACATTACATCAGCCACAAGTAACAAGAGATATCAAAGTGGGAGCCAACTGAGCAGTTTGGTTTTAAGAGAGAGGGGGGGGGGTTGCTGTTATTGACATCATCCATCTTGAGAGAGGCAGACAGAGAGAACAAGAAGAAGAGAGGGAAGTAAAGTGTGGACATGGGTGGAGTTGGGGATGTGGATTCCTGTACATCAACTGGATCTCAATGAATACAAAAATAGTTTCCAACGGTTCTCGCATAAATATGCGATACCATGAAGAAGATTAATTATATCAGTGTGTTTATATTATGTTAGTGTACTTATAGTTTCTTAAAATGGCAGATGCCGAATTGTATCAACATTTTCTGCTCGGGGACCCATCTTGTGTTTATAATAGGAATTTCCAGCAGCCATCCTAGCTTCAACATTATAACTCATAATATTGACTCCAGTGGGATATTTCAGCAGCCTCAGTGTACATAGCTATTTACAAAGAGGGCATAAACTGTCACTTTCAAAAGCAGTGGAGTAAAATACGAAAGTATTGGAAAGTTATGTTGTTTTTTCAGAATAAAAATCACCCTTCATTGGGCCCTGCTTTGACATGTAGTTAGCTTTACTCACCGTTGAAAGTTTTTACTGATTCTCAAAAGGGAGATCCCTCTTGTGTCTTTTTTAGGTTGTTTTCCAACTTGCTGTGGTTGGTTGACACATTTATGTTTCCTTGTCTGACTTTAATTGGTTATCTTTTTTGGTCTGAAAGCCAGTTGAATCCCTGCAAGAGTACAATCAGGAGATAATTGCAAAACCTTTTCAAAGCATTTTGACTTTTTTAATGTTAATCTATTAATTTCCTTTTGTTTTAAAGAAAATCTAATAAGTTGGCATACCTACCAAGAAACTGGAATTCCTGTCTCATATATCAGTGTTAAAAATTTGGATAGAATCCTTTAAATTTGTTATTTTTACATTCCACTGACATATTTGGACGTTACTGCTTGGCAGGAAAATCAAATGCCAGGAAGACAAAATAATAAAATATTGATCAAAATTTCCAGTAATTCAAACCTGTTAAATCACATGCAGTGCACAAGTGTTGATAAAAAAGATAGAAGCATTACAAAACAAACCTACTAACATTACCAAGATGGCAAAGAACCTGTGCGGAAGACAAGAGTTGCTGAGGATTATTGTTCAACAGTAAACTGAATCATCTATACTGGTTAACACCAGAAATGGACACAAGAGGGCGGGCTTTGTTCAATATATTCAAAGATATTTGGAAAATGACAGCAAGAAAAGAAATTACAGTACTATGGAAATATATTAAGAACATTGTTCTCTTATTCCAATTTATAAAATATACAAAAAGATCATAACAAAGGAAGCAACCTTAACAGAACAATAGTGTAAGCAGTTCAGTTTTGAATTAAAAAAATGTTTCTGAGAGTTTAGCAATCCTAACACATACAGAGTACAATGGGTTTAAGGAGTAAACAGTTCTCACAATGCGAAGGCACTTTGTCAGAGTAAAGGGTCATTTCTAAATGAGGATTAGGAATAAAATGGTAATAAAAAAAATAGGTTAATGGAAAATGTTTGGAAAAACATGATTTAAACTCTATAGGGACTTTGTCATCTAATCGATCCAAGATATTAAGAATTTCAGCAGAACATAGAAGTGTATTTAGAGTTTGACATTTTTAATCTGGTGAAAGATGTTTTTTAGCTGCTCTGTTTTTTTTTTTTTTAAATAATCAGTCCACTGAAAAAACTGAAGCTTTTTGCAGCCGTGCCATGTGGCACCGTTTTTGTCCATAAGCAGCTGATTAGATTCAGGTTTTTCTTGGTGGTTGTAGACGTTTAGAGGATTCGTGGTGCACAACTGGGTGACTTCGGGTTGTCTTTATCTGTCCTCACAAACAGAGAAACACAGAGCAGCAAGTTCTCCCCCATGCAGATCAATAAACCTGATAAAAACTCAATCCTGCCAGCTGGCATTGATTCATGTTCTGGCAAGACATGAGGGTGGAAATTGCAGCATGCATGAGAGAGATAGATGAAAAACCACCTACCTGTCCCCTTGTTTTCTTTGGTAATAGAACTCCATGATAAACACTTGTTTATACAACACAACACAAGTGAATAGGTTAATAGAGTACTGTTTAAAAACCTAGAGTGGGGGTTAGTTTGTTTTTTAGACCAGATACAATCTCGGGGATCAGTTATTTTTAAGTTTCATGTTGCAGAGGCTACATCCATCACTCATAACTCTCTTGCATCAGGACATGTCTGAAGGGGTGTGTTTGATTTTCCAAAAAGCTGGCATTGATGTTTTAAAACACCAAACAGCATGAAACATCCAGATTTTGCGTCAATATACATAGCTAAATCAGTTCTAGCTAGATAAGGTCAAGAATTTAAAAGGCCTGAAATATGTAAAGTTTTACATGCTTTTTGAAAGGATTTCTTTTATTATTAAACCGATTGCGTTTGTTTTAGTAGTCCAAGTTTGGAGCATCAGGAAGGAGGTCTTATGAGAGAGTTAATCTAAAAGCTGCTAAAACATATATGACAACTCAGCCTTCTACAGTTCAGATAAATAATTGATTATGTATTTGCTCAACTTGGCTATGTGTATATAAAAAACAGACAGGATCTGATGAACGTTAATATTGCTACTATTAAATGTGACCTTCGATGCTCATCAGCGCATCATGCTGTAAAATTTTATTTTCCTGTTCCACACCCTTGCTATTTAAATGCAAAAACTGTTTTGTGATTACTCTGGCGAAGGATACACGGCATAGGTCTGTTGATAAAGCTGCTGGGGTCACCATATAATCAGCCCATCACTCACCAGTGATCTAAGTCCGTGTTTCCCCAATCCTGGCATGTGGAGTTTTTAATCGGTCCTCAAGGGCTGATGCCCTGCATGTTTCAGATGCTTCACTTTTCAGCACATCTGGATCAAAGGAACGGCTCGTCCGCAGGTTTCTGTACAACTTGATGACGCGCTGAGGAGCTAATTGAGTCATTTGAAATAGCTGTGTTGGAGCAAAAACATCTAAATTACCTCAGGTAAAAGTTTAACATTATCCATTTTTTAACTATATCATTGAGTCTAGGAACTTTTTAGTAGTAATGCATGATTTCCCGATAACCTGGGGACAAAGATGGTGACATTGAGGCCCATATTTCTTAACCACTGAAAATGGGTAATTGAGTCTTCCAAGCAGGACAATGATCCAAAAACATAAGGCCAAATAAACACAGAAATGGTTCTTCAGACACAAAATCCACTCACCATGGGTAAATTAGTCCCCAGAACTAAACACCTGTGGGGGTATCTCAAGAGAAGAATGCATCAGAGAGGATTAAGGGATCTGGGTGATTGTTAAAGAAAGAAATTGTCAAAGATTTGTCTCTCTGTCTGCTCCAACCTTGTCAAAAGTTAGATGAGATTAAATTATGTCCTGTTGGAAAAAGGGAGTTGAACAAAGAATTCCCAGCAGACATGTCAATAAGTGGAGAGGGCGCTGTAAATGACTGTCAGTTTCAAGGACAAAAGCAACTTAATCAAGACAACACCACGTTCAAGGGCAGCATTCTGACTTTTCCAAATGTAAGGACAAATCTATTAGATGTCATGTGGATTAAAAGTTCAAGGGAACATATGGTGTTATACAATAATTCCCCAAATTAGCTCTGAACAGATTCATTTTGAAATTATCTAAGATTTCTCTCCCAACTACTTTTGGAAATGTTTATTTTTCAATAAATAATAATGCTTCCTGTTTATACTGGAAAACTCTTGTTTGGATTACCCCAGAAATTAATTTCAATACAAAGTTGTATGAACATCAGCTTTCCAGCTAAGAAATACTTGATATTCATTATGCATAGAGGCCCAGATTCCTTTGTAGAGAATCAATATTTGCATCATGTTTGAATCATTAAACAGGAGACAAGACCTGATTGGTTGTTTACAGCTCTAATGTTCCAGGGAGGTAAATAAGGCTTCTCATCTAGCAATCATCTCTTCCTCACATCCCTTTCGGGCTTCAAACTCATTTCGGCAGAGTAAGAGGGCCAGTGACATGTGCCAAGAGGAAAAGCGGGATTTTCACAAATTAGGACAAACATATGAATTAAACATCAGGACGCCGTCGGTTTCTGGATCTCTTCACGAGTTTGGAAATAAAAAAAATGAAACAAAATGGAGACACATCAAACAAGGAGGCATCTGTGTTAAAGACTGATGAAGTTTGGAGCAAAAAACTGCTAAAACTCTAGTGGACTCGGTCATAACAGGAAATGTGCCAACAGAATTTATTTATTTAAAATACAGTGGCTAACAAAGTGGACAACCCTGTTGAAATGCCAGATTTTGGTGATATAAAAATGAGATCATAATAAATTGCTTCAAAAACCTTTCCTTGATAAGAGGCATTTATCCTACAATTTCAAAACTCGCCTGTAAAAAAAGAAACCTCTTACCAGGCAAAAAAAGTGCAATAACCCAGTTGCGAAAGTGTGTACACCCATAAATTATTACCTTTAAATTCAGGTTCAGCCTTTTTTTAAATATATCAGCATCTAATATTTCTGGCAATGTTAACCAATCTACCTGGCAAAAGATCAGCAAATCTCTGGGAAAATGTTTTGTTCACATCCCTCTTTTGGTGACCTCATAGAATTTATATCACATTTTCCTATGGACTCTAAGCAGGTCACACGACAATCTTAGTTTTCATCTGGTTAAGCCCTTCTGATAAACAGCATCTTATCTTTATTTTCTATTACAATACAATAGGTTTTGTGTCACAACTTGACTTGCACTTGGAGAACTGTTCATATTTTCCCTTTTTTTCAGTTTTTCACAAACTGAATAAACAAGATCTTTGTAAATAAAGGTGGCTATAACATAAAATCCTTCAAGGCCCCTGTAAAACAGGGAGCCGTAACAAATTTCCATCAATGGTGAGACCAGCAAGACTGACCAATTATGGCTGCAAAGGAACCAAGGACCAAGATGCAGGCTCTGCGAAAACACCCCGTAGGAGACAGTCAGGTACATAGCAGCTGAGTACAAGATGCTGGCAGGCAAAGTGTAATACGTGGCGGGAAAAGTGTAAAGGAACATCTGTGCCTAGAGGTTCCCCGGTCAAAGTGGGAAACGCCATTGAGAGTGGTGGAGAACGGTAGAGCTAAAATCCTGAGGGAATTCCAGACTAGGGGTGCACCGATCCCACTTTTTCAGTCCCGATGTCTGGGCTTTGTCTATCTGTCGATACCAGATACCGATCCGATACTATTGTTGAATTAATAATAAACTGTATACCCTCCACCTTATCATACCTTACTTGAATTGACTAAGGCTATGTGCACACGTAGCCGGGTTTAAAAACCCCCCGAATATCCTCACCACCTCGTTCAAAAAAAAAATCTCCGTCCACACCTAACCGCATAAGTGTGTTGTTAAGCACATTCATAGACATGCCAAACCTGTAGGGGGCAGTAGTTCCCTCTGAGCATTTTTGTCGCGGAAAGTGATGTTGCAGAGCCGAAAACTCCAGTTATTTCTGTCCACTCGTAAATGCTTAAAACGGAGAAAACGCAAATCTCCGCTTTGGCCGGAATTTTTGAAATAATCGTTTTCTGTGATAAAAACGGCGTTTTCGTGTAAATGAGAGGCCAAACCGCAGGGAAATATCTGCGTTTTTCCTTCGTGTAAACGGGGCCTAAAGGTACCAGACTTTACTAACTAAACACAATACTTCTTTTTTCCTTTTTGACCCCGCTCCTTTTGTTTTGCTGAGGTGCAGGAATTCAGCGTGCTCGTTAGCATAGTGTGTCTGTATGTGCTTTATTAAAGTGGTAGTGTTATACTTTGCAGTAATACCACCTCCCCTCGAAACATTTACTTTGCAGCCGACGAACTATTTGGAGTGGCAAGCGTGAAATATCTCCACACAGCCGACCCTCTGGCTCGCTGCATGTTGCTTCTAGCATGCGACACACGTGAAGCTGACGCATGAAATACGTTCTGCTGCGACGGAAAACCCCCTCCAAAAAAACTTGGATCGGCCAGTGGATCTGTTCATTTTTCTGATCCCCGATCCAGCTATTTTTGTCAGTATCGCGGCCGATATCCGATCCTAATATCGGATCGGTGCACCCCTATTCCAGACTTAGACAAATAAGCAGGTGTTTGCTAACAAACCAGGTATTGTGTTGCTGAATAAAAGAAAAGAGGATAGTTGAGATAGCTGTAGCAATTAAAAAATCTGAGTGTTTTTGAGATTGTATATTTCATGACCATCATGTCAGACTTTTGTCTGCCATCTGTCTTGTGACCTTCTGGTTGCATTTGTGTTTGATTCTTGTGTACGGATTAGAAATGACTGGCCGAGTATGATGGGATAATAAGGAAGATGATTCTACCCGAGGAATGTCTGGAGAGAATTATTTATTACCATATGGGGCAGGTGATGTGAACTTTATTTCTGGTTAATCAGATTCATTTTCCAGAATTTAAGAAGAATCAAAGATGAAAATAAATCAAAAGGTGCTTTGACAAAGTTTTAGTTTAAGGGTATAGATACTTTTGCAACCAGGTTATTGCAACTTTATCATTTTGCATGGGCTTTTTCCTAACAAGATGTTTGTTAGGAGGTCTGTTCTTCCATGTGAGTTAAACCGGATATAAGCCACAATAAAAAAATAAGAAAAAAGCTCATTTGATGTTAAAAAGGACACAATCAAACGACCATGAGTTCTTGATTAAATCAAAATTTATAAGATTACAGTGATTGTAGGAATTTATGTCTTTTCTTAAAAAAAAAAAGGTATAGTAGGAAAATAGGAGGCTCACATAATTCATTCATTTTCATCTTTTGTTTTGATAAAAATTAACTTAATTAGCAACAGTTTAAAGATACAAAGTCTGAAGCTTCCGGACATTCCACAGTCTCTTGATATTAAAAAGTCTCCCCATGCTTCCTTCATTCATCAGTAACAACTGAAATAATGTTGATCGGCTTTACAGAGACAGAAACATAAAAGGTCAGCATAAAAATAATAATAGAGCAAAAAGCGAAACAAAGATCTACATTCTACAACTCCTTCATTTGTTGTTAGCACAAGAAACTTCTGGTAAAATTTGCTTGCAATAAAAACTTTACTGTCCTTCAACAAACATGATAAAGTCAGTGGTTTACAAACTTTTTTTTTTAACAAGGTCAAATTGCTTGATGCTTTAAGAAACAACATACCTGTAGCTCAGGTGATCTGAGCAATCTTGTGTTATTTTGCCTTTATGTTTAGTTGTCTATGTTAGTTTGTTGTTAATGTTAAATTTATTTTAAATTAGACAAACAAGAAAATCACAAGAAAGGCTTTTTTGAGATCCAAAGTACATAAAAACAAAATGCAACACAAACATCAGACAATTATTTTGGTAGTTTCACTAAAAAGAATCTAGCATAACAATCATGTGATATTACGATGAATTAGATTATTTTTTCACTAAAATCAACATTAAAATGGATTCTTACATTTAGTCAACATAGGTCAGCGTTTTGAAGTCAAGTATAGGATATGCAAATGTCCTAAAAATGTGTTTTTAAATAAGCTCTCAGTAAAATAAGTTTTAGGGCTCTGTCTCTAATTTCGTCTCAGAGCATTCACAAGCACTTCAGTATGCCACATCTCATGTTTTTATGTTTGTTCTCATTGCTACACACATGCTCATTATCCGTATTATCCAGCTGCTGTTATTTGTAAAACTGACTAACCCTCTGTCATTTTTCAAAAATATTGCTTCCAAACCTTCTAGTAACTTTTTCAAGTGGTCGTTGAAGATACTTCTTCAGGATTTCAGATGCTTTTGTTTTTTTCACCTAAAAATAACAGAAAAAGTGGACAATATTATCTTTGTTTCCAGCTCAGGAATCTTTTCTGCACACCAGAGTAGTTCTCTCGCACCTTTAGTTACTTCCCTATGTCTCCACTGCTCTTACCAGGGTAAAAACATGTTGCATAGGTTGAAATTTAAACCCCAGATTGACCCTGGTGATGAGGTGGTAAAAAGGTTCCTACACGTTCTGTTTCTAATCTTCCATCCTTTCTCGAGTCATCTGTTCAGTTCTCTCATGACATTTAAGATGTAGCATTCCAACTGACTTGGGTTACTTTTTTAAGTGTTTGAGGCTTAATATCAATGTGTTATAATAATTTAAAGCAGCAGAAGTGTAAAATAACTGTGAAATTTGACCCATGAAAGTTTGCGAAAGTTATTAAACTGAATGTGCATGGGCTAGTTGATTTTCAGTCAGCAACTGAAAAGCCAAAATATCTTGCATTTATTTTTTATAAGGTTATGTAAAATTCCTGAGATTAAACTTTTTTTTGTAAAGATTGTTTTGTCAAAAAATTAAGTCATATCAAGATCTGAGCTTATCTTGTCACAATGGTTTATTATATTATCTCAAGATAGCATGAGCTTTATCTTGTTTGTTGAGAATACAATCTAATTGTGTTATATTGCAAAAATTAAACCTCAAACTGGTTTTGTTGTGATCACAGTTCATCTGGAAATATCGAGGTGAAAGTTTTTGTGATATTAGATAGTTTTTGTCATATATTAAAATGATGGTGTCTACTGATTTAGGATAGAAAAAAAAAACAGATCCTAGGCTGATACATTACTACTACTGATTATCCCAGAGTGTCATTTGGGGGAGAATGGAAAAATATTTAGTCTAATACAAGAACTAGAAACTTTTGCATGGCAATTACTATTTAAACCATGTTTTTGTTTTTCAAAATATTGAAATAGTCAACTCATGATCTTGAAAGAACATCACTACAAAATAAATCAGTGCAGGCACAGCCATTGTTAGCTTTCACACATCTATTATAAACTAGGGCTGGGTATTGTTAGAAATTTCACAATTCGATTCGATTTCAATTCTTGAGGCTTCGATTCGATATTGATTCATTAGCTTCAATATCGATTCAATAATAAGTAAATACACAAGTAATTAAGTACCTGAGTATATTTTTAAATAAATGAGCCAAACGTCGGCTTTTAACGTTGGTGGTGCAGCCTTGAACGGAGTGCAGCTGTTGTCCCCCATATTGCTGTTTTGGTAATGCGCTTCTTGTACAACGCTCAACACTCTCACTAGAGCGTCACCCACAGCGCCGCCACTGGCCGGTGGGCTGAATCGATTCATAGGATTTGATGAATCGATATTGAATTGAGAAATAAATAATTGCAATGCATTACTGAATCGATATTTTTACCCAGCTCTATTATAAACCGAGTATAGAAAGACATGTGCATACTCAGCTATATTTTTTCATACTTATCCCAATTTGGAAAATGGTAATTGCAATGCTTCACAGAAACCCTATAGGGCTTTTGATACTTCCCCTAACCTTCAGGATGGAGCATGTGATCCAAACCAGTTCAAAATGGTTTAGCGACTCCCCACAATGAGGTCTTCCAAATAGCTAAAACAGATATGACTAGATAGACTGTTTGTCTGTGGGGTGGATATAGTGATGGTTTGTTATTGGGATGTAAAAATGGAACATGATTCAGAACCACAGATGAGGCCTCAGCTGCTTAGTTACAGCTCAGTTCCTCAGACACATTCTGCAAAAAAAGAAAAAAAAAACTGAGACAAAGCTTCCTTTTTTCTCATAAAGAACCGCTCCACATTCCTTTCATTCTCAGCTGGTGCTGCGTTTGGTCTCAGCTTCTTCAAGGAAATTCAAGACATTCTCTTTATTTCCTTGCTGTGTGTTAAACATGCACGCATTAAAACCCAGAAGCACAGATCTACACAACATCTTCAGGTTGCAGGGTTAGAAAATTACAGGTTTCTACCTCTTAGTGCTTGATTTGTGTTAAAGTAACCCTGGCAAATAGACCGCAATCTTCCTGTTTTGACACAGGTGTGAATTAAGCCTTAATAATTTCTCTTTCAATGCCAGCTTACGTGTAACACACGTACCTGAGACAGCATCCGTCTCTTAAGGAGTAAAAAGACGGCCATCATCTATGGTTGAAAAGCTCCGACTTTGGCTTTCTTCTTTTTAAGCAACAACAAAAAAACAGTCCTCCCTATTATTGCTGATTTCTCCTTCCCTGACAAGTAAAAAAGTGATAAAACAACCTGTCTGACTGAGCTGTTAATTTCCATCTTTGGTCTGTCACTTCAGGATCCGCTTGAATAAAAATGCACCTCTTTCATCTCTTCCTGTTGACAGCTCATTACCTTGCCCTCTCTTTTACTCAGAAACCCCTCATCACATTTCTAAAATCGCTCCATCTGGACGTCTATCAGTCCCGACCCTCTGTAGGGTGACAGAGAGGAACATGAAGTCACGTACATTTTAGGTCGGAGCAGGAAAACAACTTTTCATCCGTTATAGATAGAGGCACAGCAAACTGATCAGTTTTTCATTAAACTATTAAAGGCAAATTAATTTTCTTGGTTGCACAAGGAAGAAAATGATTTAGAGGATGAACAGATGCTTAGTCGCTCAATGTAACTTAAGGAACAACCTGTCTTTGGTACTTTTTGATGTTCATTCCTCGGCCTTTAGTTCCAGTATAGCAACATATTTTTGTTTTTATACTGCAACTCATATTTGTTTTGTTCATAATAATAGTTATTTTATCTTATATTTTATGTTTTACTGTTCTTTTATGTATTCTTATGTTTTACTGATTTAAAATTTTTAACTGAAGTTATTGGTGATTTAATACTTTGTGGATCCACCTTTGTTTTGAAATGACTAGTGAAATTTCTATTGGTTAAACTTCACATATTCCGTCTGGTTTGTGACAGGATCCAGAAACAAAACAATGTTTAATTAAAATGCCCCTCCATTCCTCCATGGGGAGGAGCTATTAGAAAGGGGTGTCCAAATTATGTGCCACATGGGCCAAAATTGTCAAGTTAAATGTACTATCAGGTCTGAGAAACTAGATTTTTTTTAAAATCAAACAGCCAACAGTTTTACTGTAAAATCTGAAAAAAAAAATCACCTTGCATTTAACACATTTTACGGGAAAAAAGTCATTACTTTTGTAAAATAAAATAAAATAAAAAAGAGAGTGCAACTCTTGGATCTGAAACGATCTTTTGCACGTTTGCCCTGCTTAAACAAAGGCATACAATCTTCTAAAATTGTTGGGTCAAATGTTTTCAGTTCTCTTTGTATAACAAGAATCTATTAGCATACATTCAGCAATGAGAATGAAATGTGGGTAATTCCTCTCACTCATAAATTCTGGCTTTATTCACTAAGCATATTGTATGGGTGTGCCCAAGTCTGCTTTTCAATTAGTCCCTTCATGGAAAGCAAAAACAATGTCATTAAAAGAAGACTACTTTGTGTTGTACCTAACTTTTACCATTTTAAGTGAATTTTGATTTGTCTGTCTTTTTTGAAAGGCCTCGCATCATTGAACATTTCGCCCTAAAATAATAAGAAAATAGGCTGCAAAATGCCCCGCCAGGCAACACTTTGGACACCCCTGATTTAGGAAGTAAAAATGTGATCTGATTTGTACAAGTTTAAAAAATAACTAATATTGTGTTACTGATCAATTTCTGAGAATCCCTAATTTAAAAAGCCAATTTCAGCTCAGAACTGATACAAAAGACCTCTTTAGGAGAGATAAAATTAGCCTGAAGTGGAGATAAAGGAACTGGATTCAGAAATTATTTCTTTTTAAATGGATGAAGGTTGCAGTCCTGCTGTGAAAGTGATCTTCACCCTAACTGTTCAATCTTAAACACATTCGTTCTGCCTTCAATTCTCACTTACTGTTTGGTTTTTCAGAGCATGTTTTCCAGACTGGTAAAAACAATTGCACAGAGAAAAACCTCTCGCCACTTAGCTTAAATGTACTAAATGTAAAATATATATTTCTATTTAACATATATATTTCTTGCAGTTTCTAACTGGCTTCAATGCAGCAGCTTAGTAACATACATAAAAAAACTAACTCTTCAAATGCAACAAAACATTAACCGGTGTGGTTTTCAAAAGTTTTAAGGTTTTATCTGTAAATCTTTAACCCACTTAAAGGCAATGTCACCGCAGTAAATACATTCATTTTTATGTGATCAGGTTGTAATTACATTATTAACACAGACAAGGAACTTTTAAAAGCCAAAGCTTGAAAAATAAAAAGTAAATATGAAAATTTGTTGTAAAATTATTGTTAAAACTGTAACTGCACTTACATAAAGCCCTTGTTTTTTTCTCTGTTTACTAATTCTGCATCATGTACCACAGATTAGAGATTGGTGAAGTAGCTAGCAGTTTCTTGCATATTTCTATGCATAAAATATATATTTTATGATGTCTGACTGACCTCAAACCAGAGACAAAACTGTCAAAAAAGATATTATAAAGTTTCAAAAGTAACAGCTCTTGCTTCGGAAAATAATCTGTTCCCTTTTTTCTAAAGTAAAGCAGGGTGGGTGATACATTTAAAGGCGGCAGTAAATATTTGATCCACAGAACTTTGTGTTACTCAAACGACAGTAGGTCTGGATGAGGCTCTGCGTCCTCGGTGCTTCCACCTGAATCTTTACTGCAGGGGGCGCCGTTACCTAGCAGGACCTCTTCTCCCAGGCTGATGCGGCAGGGTGCCTTGCCTGAGATAGGAGAGGAGGCGAGCCGGGAGTCTGGGGAGGAGGCCCTCTGCCAGATGTCGCAGGGTTTGGCTCGGGACTCCGGGGGAGGATCCTTGTTGATGAGGTCTGGCACAGAGAGCTGATGCTGGTGCCGATGTTCCTCCTCACATCCTTCTGGATTCTCTTTTTCCTCCTCCCCTTCTTTGACTTCATCAGTTGTGGATTTGTTCCCTTCTGTCTCTGAATCAGCTTTTTTCTCTGCCAGACTGGGTGTCATTGAGTGTTCTGTCAACCTCTCCTCCTGCTCCTCCCTGTCCCCTTGCTGCTTTTCCTCACTCCTAATTTCCTCGTTGGGGCCCAGAGATGTTTTTTCTGGGGAGGGGAGGAAGGTGGGAGAGTCTGCCGACTCTGGTGAGGCCACTACGGGGTCAGAGGAGATCATCATTTCCTGGGTCGTCTTCAGAGCTCGAGGGACGCGTTTCTTTCCTGTTGGTGGCGGTGGGTCGAGTCGAGGAAAGGAGTCAATGAACTGACTGAAAAAGAGGAGAGGAAGAGAGCATTAGATTAGAAATTTAAAACAGCATTAGTGTTGAGTTCAGGAGCAAATGGTCCAGGTTTTACTATAAAAGTTTAAACTGTTATAGATTAATTGAACTAGTGTTGTAGAACATTAAGAGCTGCTTGTACAGGTATTAGGACTTTACTTGCATCCTCTTTCACTCTTTCTTATATGTCAGGAACCTCTAACATAATGAGAAAAACATGTGAAAATTGGCCAAATAACACCATCCTTTCTTGATAAAACTAGCCTTCTGTCAGTCCCTTTTCCCTTTACACCCAACTAGAACAGTTTAAAGCTATCATGGTGCTTCAGTGCAGCTGACTGAAGACACAAATCCAGCACTATGACTTACTGTAGGCTTGAAACCTCCTTCTGCCTGCAAATAACAGCATGTCTTTCTGACAACTACCGGTCACAAATATTTAAAGTAAGATAGATAATCAAATGTACATCATTTTGCTCCACTCAGTCCTATTCCTATAGTCGAGAATATTTAGAGAAATACTACTGCAGGAAAACAAAATTAACATAAAGAGGCTGTGCATATGGAGTCAATTAGTAGTTACACCAATTCATTTTCTCTTGCTACTCTCCATGTATGCGTCATTTAAAATTTTTGCTGCCATTATCTTTGCACACACTGTGGTTTTTGTCTATAGAAATCACTCCCTTCGCTATGTCTCTGTGTTTTCCCTGTGATTCATTTCTGTTCTCTCCGCCTCCAGCTGGTCTCACCACATTGCTGCTCATCCTGATCCTGGATCTAGTTCAGCTGAAGGTTTCTTCCCGGGTTGAGAGAGTGGTTCCTCTCCACTGTCTCGAGAAGTCACCTACAAACTGGCGTGTCGCAGCACTGAATAATACACCCTCCCTCTTCTACAACAAGGGCAGTCCTACACAAGTCCTGCATCACACAATCAATATCAACATGACAAAGAGGAAGATGTTACTACCACACATCATTTGCAGCGGGTCTGTTCATCACTATTAAAAATAAATGGTTGTGTTATTTCATCTGTCAGCTTCACTCTTATGAAAATTTTAAAAGAAAAAGGAATTATTTCCATCCATCCATCCATCCATTTTCTTACGCTTATCCGGGGTCGGGTCGCGGGGGCAGCAGCCTAAGCAAAGAGACCCAGACTTCCCTCTCCCCAGACACTTGTTCCAGCTCCTCGGGAGGAACCCCAAGGCGCTCCCAGGCCAGCCGAGAAACATAGTCCCTCCAGCGTGTCCTGGGCCTTCCCCTGGGCCTCCTCCCGGTGAGACGTGCCTGAAACACCTCACCAGGGAGGCGTCCAGGAGGCATCCTGACCAGATGCCCGAGCCACCTCAACTGACTCCTCTCAATGTGGAGAAGCAGCGGCTCTACTCTGAGCCCCCTCCGGATGACTGAGCTTCTCACCCTATCTCTAAGGGAGAGCCCAGACACTCTGCGGAGGAAACTCATTTCAGCCGCTTGTATCCGTGATCTCGTTCTTTCGGTCACCACCCAGAGTTCGTGACCATAGATGAGGGTAGGAACGTAGATCGACCGGTAAATCGAGAGCTTCGCCTTTTGGCTCAGCTCTCTCTTCACCACGACAGACCGGTAGAGCGCCCGCATAACTGCAGATGCCCCACCAATCCGTCTATCGATCTCCCGCTCCATTTTTCCCTCATTCGTGAACAAGACCCCCAGATACTTAAACTCCTCCACTTGGGGAAGGACCCCATCCCCGACCCGGAGGAGGCACCCCACCCTTTTCCGGCTCAAGACCATGGCCTCGGATTTGGAGGTGCTGATTCTCATCCCAGCCGCTTCACACTCGGCTGCGAACAGCTCCAGCGAAAGCTGTAGATCACGCTCCGATGAAGCCAACAGGACCACATCATCTGCAAAAAGCAGAGACCCGATCCTGAGGCCACCAAAACGGATCCCCTCAACGCCTTGGCTGCGCCTAGAGATCCTGTCCATAAAAGTTAGGAACAGGATCGGTGACAAACGGCAACCTTGGCGGAGTCCAACTCTCACTGGAAACAAGCCCGACTTACTGCCGGCAATGCGAACCAAACTCTGGCACCGGTCGTACAGGGACCTAACAGCCCGTATCAAGGGGCCCGGTACCCCATACTCCCGGAGCACCCCCCACAGGGCCCCCCGAGGGACACGGTCGAACGCCTTCTCCAAGTGCACAAAACACATGTAGACCGGTTGGGCGAACTCCCACGCACCCTCCAGGACCCTGCTGAGGGTGTAGAGCTGGTCCAGTGTTCCACGGCCAGGACGAAAACCGCATTGTTCCTCCTGGATCCGAGGTTCGACTATCCGTCGGACCCTCCTCTCCAGAACCCCTGAATAGACCTTACCAGGGAGGCTCAGAAGTGTGATCCCCCTGTAGTTGGAACACACCCTGTGGTCCCCCTTTTTAAACAGGGGGACCACCACCCCGGTCTGCCAATCCAAGGGAACTGCCTCCGATGTCCACGCAATATTGCAGAGCCGCGTTAACCAACACAGCCCCACAACATCCAGAGCCTCGAGGAACTCCGGTCGAATCTCATCCACAGCTAAGCCCGACCGGGCCCCATGGGTAAAGGCCCGGCAGCCAGGCGCTCGCCAACGTGCCCCACCTCCAGGCCTGGCTCCAGAGGGGGGCCCCGGTGACCCGCGTCCGGGCGAGGGAACACTGAGTACATCTGTCGTTTTCATCATAGGGGTCTTTCATCATAGGGAATTATTTCAGTTGAATAATTTTATTTAGAGCCCTGGGCACTTCAATTAGTTGAAAAGCTGAATGAAATATCAAAAAGAAAGAAATTGTTCTATAAAACCTTTTTTTGAAAGATAATAACTAAAGAAGAAGTAAAAGCTGGCTTTAAAGTGTTCTATTTTTTCAAAAAATTATCACAAAGATCCATTTTATGTTTCTTCTCTGTTGAGAGGGTTAAAAGACTGACTACAGGCTGGAATCTACCGTGTGACATTTTGTCCTGAGTGTGTGTACTTTCGCATCCGTAGGGGAGACATTTTCCACCTACTCTGACAACCAATGTTTACACAAAGTTCATACTGCAAATTTTACTCATAGTCTACTGTAAGGAAATGTGGTTACATGACTTCAGTAAATAATATTTACCTGCAGCACTTCACTACGTCTAATACTACAAATGATAGGAGGACAAGTTTCATGTGTGATTTATGAAACCATGTGTCTTTTGGCCCATCCCAGATATAAAATCTGGCGGCAAGAAACAGTAGTCATTTATAATCCATGAGTCTATTTATTCGTTGTTTCAGTGGCCCCACCCATAACATTTGTAAAATAAACAAACAAAACAGTAAAAAGACAACATTACAACAGACACACTAAAAGGTCACCAAACTTTTGATCCTGACACAAAAAGGTATCTGTAAATTGTGTGTTATGTTTTATTCTATTATATTACTTGCTAAAAATAAGCATTTAGGAGTCATATTAGAGGTGACTCACAGTTCTCTGACTCATATCAGTTCTTCATGCTACAGAGCACCAAATTAAACCCGACTGTCCAGTGCAATATTCTGCACAACTTAACAGACCAAAATGACTTACTTAATGCAGTCCTTCAGCCAGTTCAAGGCAGACCGTTCATACCTTCAGGACCCCCAAAGTGCTGCTCCAGAGTGGTCCACGGGGGTCCACAAACTCAAACTAAACTGTCCCGCTGTCCAAAAACCTGTATAGTTATGGCTTTAAAGGGCAGATTTAGCTTCTTAAATGTGGTTCTAGAATGATGTAATGACAAACCTTGAAAGATGAAATGAAACTAATAAGCATTGATAAAGCTGCAAGAAAAGTCTCTGTTCTACCTATGAAAGACTCACTATTACGCATGAGAAATCCACAGCGAAAAACAGCTTAAATAGCACAAACTCCTGACCTGCATGTAAGGTTGTAAATATATAATTCTACTGACCACACACAGAATCCAGAATCATACAGGTTACTTGGTTTAAAAACAACCGTCATCCTCCTGAGAAATCCTGAGCTCAGTCACTGCTGATTAAAAATATTTAGAATATCAGAAGCTAAAAGCAGCTTTTTTCCCCTTTTATCCTCCATCCTGTTAAATAAGTAGGCAAGCATACAAATATTCTTTGGTCAAATCAATTAGATTTGTTGATCCAGGATGACCAACAATAATCGCATAATTTGCAATCTTTCACTGCCAAGCCCAATTTTGCAGTAATAATTCTCAAACACAAAACACAACTCAAACACATTCTCAAACACAACCTAATTTTCTAACCTGTGGAAGAACCACAGTGCTGGTTCTGTTGGACCTCAGTGCAGCATTTGACACTGTTGATCATTATATTTTATTGGAACGACTGGAGAGCTGGGTCGGACTCTCTGGTACACTACTTGGCTGGTTCGAATCTTACCTTAAGAACAGGAACTTCTATGTTTCAATAGGAAACTTTTCATCAGAACGAACAGAAATCACATGTGGGGTGCCCCAGGGCTCCATCTTGGGGCCCCTCTTATTTAATATCTACATGCTCCCACTAGGCAAGATTATAGCAACCAATAATATTAGCTACCATAACTACGCGGATGACACTCAGCTTTACATTACAATGTCACCAGGTGACTCTGAACCCATTCAAACCCTAAATCAATGCATTGACCAAATAAATGGATGGATGTGCCATAACTTTCTCCAGCTGAATAGAAACAAAACTGAAGTGATTATTTTTGGACCCAAGGAGGAACGATCAAGAGTCAGCACACAGCTTCAATTAATACAGCTAGAAACTACTGATCAGGCTCGAAACCTAGGTGTAGTAATGGACTCAGACCTGAACCTCCAGGGTCACATAACGGCAATAACAAGGTCAGCCTTCTATCACCTGAAGAACATCTCTAGGATTAAAGGACTGATGTTGCAACACGACCTAGAAAAACTCATCCATGCGTTTATCTTTAGTCGGATTGATTACTGCAACAGCATCTTCACAGGTCTGCCTAAAAAGTCAATCAGACAGCTGCAGCTAATCCAGAACGCTGCCGCTCGCGTCCTCACTAGAACCAGGAAAGTAGAGCACATCACCCCAGTTCTAAAGTCCTTACACTGGCTCCCTGTAGCTCAGAGAATAGACTTCAAAATACTCCTACTAGTTTATAAATCATTACATGGCTTAGCACCAAAATATGTTGAAGACCTGTTGTCATGGTACCAACCACCAAGACCACTCAGGTCCTCCAACTCTAGCCTACTAAACATCCCTAGACTCAGAACTAAACATGGAGAAGCAGCTTTCAGTTTCTATGCTCCCCTTATCTGGAACAGACTTCCTGACGAGTGTAGAGCTGCTGAAACTCTGAACTGCTTTAAATCGAGACTAAAAACCCATCTGTTTAGAATTGCCTTCGAGTAAATGCTTGATGTCATATGTATGAAATGTGTTCATGCTCTCTTGCTTTAAAAAAAAATCTTTCTCTTGCTTTATTGTGTATCATGTGTAATGTGTGTTTCTTTTACTTTTAATTTTCATTGTTTTTTTTGCTTTTTAAATAACCAAATCATTTAAAGCACCTTGAATTGCCCTGCTGTTGAAAGTGTGCTATACAAATAAAATTGCCTTGCCTAATTTTCTAAGCTGCACCACAATTCCACACTGACAACAACCAGGCATGGGATACTCTTGTATCCAATTTTAAAAGTCCTGATTTAAAGACATCCTTTTTTAGCACTACACTAAGTTAAAAGTTATGAGGACCAATAACTCTATATGAATTAATAAATAGAAAAACAAAAATATTTTTGTTGTTGTTTCCTGGTGGGTGTTCTTGGCCTTGAGGAGACACTGTTCAACAACCCTCCGCCTGATAAAACAGGTTAAAGAAGACCAACTACAGAAGCTACAATCAGCATCAGAATATTGTCGTCATTTACTTCCAGCAATACTCACCTTCCCATCTGTGTATTTTCTCAATTCTGATTCTTTTTGGAGTCCTAATCTAATAAAATGAGTGTTAACGACAGCATTTACTTTTGATTCATAGTTGGACTGAAACCTTTGCTGGAGCTTTTTAATGCAATTCACCAGCAGCAAGAAATCATTCAGTTACACTCTGCTAAATCTTATCTTTATCTAATCTTTATTTTTAGAATCCCAAAGTGTGAACTAAACTTGACTAGATGGTTAGAAATAGAGCATTTTAACACACACACACACACACACACCCACACACGCACAGACACACACACACACACACACACACACACATATATATATACATATATATACACACACACACACACACATATATATATACATATATATACACACACACACACACACACATATATATACACATATACATATGTATACACATATATAAACACACACACATATATATATATATGTGTATATATATATATATATATATATGTGTATATATATATATATATATATATATATATATATATATGTGTATATATATATATATATATATATGTGTATATATATATATATATATATATATATGTGTATATATATGTATATGTGTATATATATATATATATACACACATACATACATATATATATCTACATATATATATACATACATACATATATATATCTACATATATACATATATATATCTACATATATATACATACATACATATATATATCTACATATATAGCATCTTCTTCATGGGACTATCCTACAACAGCACAGTTCCTTCAGTCAGAGGCTTCTTCAGTTCTGCCACACAGATTGCTACAGGATATCCGTCCTACCAACACCTGGAAGCCTGATAGTTTGAGATATTCATAAGAATAATAATTTTATAATCCACAACCCACCCACAGTAAAGAAACCTCAAAGCTCCTGGGCTAAATTTCAACACCACCCCACCCCTGCGTACTGCGGATTTTCAAGCAGAGTTTGAAAAAAATAGAAGCATGTCTTAAATAAAAAACTGAAAAACATCTTCCGTGTACCGTCTTTCTGTGTAAATATCTCATGTTACAACATGAAAACCTGCAGCTTATAATTTTGTGCGGCCTATATATGTACAAAATTGATTTTCTTTTAGATTTTGGCTGGTGCATCTTATATTAAGGTGCACTTAATAGTTCAAAAATTACAGTATGTGTGTTTGTGTGATAATATAAAAACATTATAGGATGTGGCTAACTATATTATTAAGTTGTCCTGGAGGAGAAATTGCCTTATAAAACAATTTAATTAACCCCTAAACAGAACCCTGAGGAACCTCACATGATAGATCTCTATTGTTGGACTTTATCAAGTTCATACAAACAATGTTTCTGTTTAAAACGGTACCTTAACAACAAATATCTAAACTAAAACTTGAGATTGACTTAAAGACAGAGAATATTTAAATTGAATTGATACAACTGAGCTTGTGTGTGTGAGTATGAATGCATATTTGCACACCTGCTGGCAGAATTGTGGCCAAATTGGTCCATGCTGCTCCAAACAGCACCAACATTCTTATTGACCTCAGTGACTCCAATGTCCCCAAGGTGGCTGGGCTCCTTTCTTCTTAGCAAGTCATTGACCTGAGGGGAAAAGAATAAGTTTAAATTTGAAGGAAGAATAAGTTATGAGAGTATTTTTGAGAATTCACAGATTGTATTGCAAAAATCAACTTATGATGCACTGACCTTCGCCCCAACTGCCTTGCCCAGGTTAATGGCATTTTTCAGCCTTTGCTGTCCTCCAGAGGATGGTGAGTCGATGAAGGGGGAGCCAGAATTGGAATTAGCTGATGCTGAGGAGCGTCGGGTGGAGCGCTGACCTGTTCTGGAGGTCTGAGGGCTTTGCTTCTGGGCAATGGAGTTCTCAAACAAACTCTGATCAACTGTGAAAAAGCAAATAACCGCAAACATTTCAAACAGTAATGCGTGGTAGATATGAGATTCTAAAATGAATTGACAAACTAATTCCATTCCAAACAACATAAATACTTAAATTGGCAAGTTATTTCATTTCAAGAGTAATCTTAAAATATTCATATTCATATTTTTTAAATATTTCCAGGGTTCCTAAGACAAATTATGTAAAGAAAATCTATACTTTTCAAGACACAAGTTTTCAGAGTTCTTTGTTCTATTTTTTTACATTTTTAAACTGGAAATACAAAAGTATGAGTTTATGGCCCATGTTTACAGCATGTTTTCTTAATGGACTGAAAACTTATGTCTTTGTAGTTTTGCAAAAAACAAACTAATATATCGTCATAAAAGCAAGATTTAAGTGTTTTTCCCAAAAATGCACACAACATACACAACATATATAAAGGCTAGAGTACCGCTATGTCAAATGATGAAAGGATGGGTAATACGAACATGTTAGAGTACTGCAGTGGAACACAAAACAAGCAGACAGTAATAGCAATCATGCAGGAATGAGTCAGAATGCAGAATCAGAAAAAGCGAAACAGAAAGAGGCTCAGGTTCAGTCCACCTAATATCTTACCTCTGGGAGAGAAATATTTCTCGGAAAGCATTTAATGAGACAGAGAAGCATCAGATTTCAGATCAGTTTACTTTCTAAATGTGCACATCACTCAAATGTTTCTCCTTGGGAACAAAAATGTTTATTCAAATCTCTTCTAGACACAAACAAATGGAGGAAAAACATTGAAACAAATTAAAAATTAAATGCTAACCTTGACACCTCTTTGCACTCAAGTTTTCCACTTACTATTCCAATCATGATATCTAGACAGGTCCATTAGCCAGACGCTCGAGGATATCTAACCCTTTAGTACAAATCAATGTGATGTAAAGTCCATTAACTTCAAGGAGATAGAAAGAGATATGAAACGGGAAAAAATATAGAATTTATACTAACGTGCAGCTATCAAAAACAGAGACTGAAATTACATTTTGCAGAACAGAGGTACAGAGCAAGTCCACCATCCAAATCTTAAACAAATGGGAAATAGGTGATATGTGTTTCTTCATGTGTCTGTGTGCAATCAGAAAGGTAGTCAACTGACTAGTGGTATGATGAAACCCTGTTTACAAGACATTACTCTGGTTTCGTCTATGGCACAAATGAGATTTAACACATTTTCTGATCTAGCAAGTCAAATAATTAAGATGTTACAGCCCATTGACACTTTCCTAGGACAATAATTGGGTCTTTTTCTACTGCAAAGACTGCCAATTTTAATATTTCAAGATAGTTAAGGATCATTCTTTCAAGGATATAGTGGATTCTTGATTATTTAAGAGCTCCAGTTATTTACTTTCCTACTTCCTGTTTCCATTAATGTAAAGTTAATCTTAAATACAGCTAATCAGATCTGTTTAATTGAAGGTGCTCTGAGGGATTGTTAGTGCAAATTATAAACACAGCTATCCAAACTCTGTTGGGAATGCCCTAATGACAGAAGGGTCAGGGTTTAAAGCGGCAAGTAAACAAATGGGAAGATATATCGGTGATGTGAAAAACGAGAAGCCTTTCAAAGAAATTAAAAGTTGAAAACCACCAGTCTAACAGAAAGTTTCTAAATGAACATGAATGACAGGTGGACTAATAGTGGTGGTTATTTTAGCAGAAATGTAATGATTCTTGCTTAATTTAATGTGACGTATGACTGCATTTCTGTTGTTTTATTGCATTTAACTGATAGCGATGTGGAATGCTGATAAAACAACAATAAACTTGAACACATCAGCTGGTGTTATCAAAGGTTAATACCTAGTGTTTCATCACCCCCCAAAAAAAGAAAAACTTGCTACAGCTACTTGACTGAAACTTTAACGTTTTTAAATCGTCTTTATGGAGTGAACAAGAACAACTCCTTTCTTGTGACAAGCTCCAAACATACTGATTCCATCCAGAAATAATGCTAATTTTTTTTACTAATAATGTAAAACCTAATGGCTGGATTGATTGATTTGTGTTAAACTGCTGATTTTTTTTTTTTTACCCATATACTGTAAGTCTATTTTAATTTGATTTAATCCAGTCCAATTCATTCTGAACAGCTATAATAAATATGTATTATTTTTTTGTCACTCTTGAATTTAAACAATCCAGTAGTTTTTCTCTGAACCATTTCCTGCTTCAACTTCAGTCGTTTAAAACTGCTTTAAATTTCTATGACTGCTTCATTTACATACAAATAGTGTCTTATCACTATTTATCTCCAGTTCTATACTGGACTGTCCCTGAACCTTCACTGAGGACACTACTTTCTAAAAATGCAAATCTGATGTTTGCTAAAGAATGCTGATTATTCTCCATGCAAATTTCAATATTCCCAGAGTAAGAGGGCTCAGGCCATTCCAAATCCATGCAAGGGAATATAGTTTTATTCAACATCATTTAAATGTAAAAGCAAATTATGTCAGTTGAGCAAAGGCAACAGTTTGTATATCTTAGCTATATACTAAGCAACTTTAGTCTCTTCAAATCCAAATTCTTCTGTATGATTAACATTGATCAGTTTGATGCAGTTATGAGCAGAAATGTTCATAACTATATTTAACCCTGCAAAAAACAAACAAAATAGTTATTTTTGTAGGAACAGGACCAAGGATTCTCCCAAGCTAATTTTAAAGCGGAAAAAATGAACTCCAATTTATCAATTGTCACAAAGAAGCATGGCAGGAATCCTCAATTAAAAGAAAACTATTTTCAAATTTAACAAATCAAAAGCTTTTACTTTGACACAGGAGCAATGAGTCAGGTTCTGGCTGCTAAGACCCTGTTTCTTAACACCAATCAGTAAATCTGGAGATCCAAATACATCAATTGCTATATAGTATTTAGTGTAGTTGACCTAGTCAAATGTTTATTATGTACTACTTTGCAGAACAGGTTTGCCCTTGAATAAAACAAATCTTTACAATTTATTTAGACTTCTAATTTAACTTCTGCTAATTTAGGTGTGGATTGGACTCCAGTCACACCATTTAATGATGGTGTGTTCTTGGATACAAAAGTGAAATAAAAATATAACAATTAATGGGCACACATGGCACATTTTTTCCCTCTTTTTAGTTGGCATCCTGAATACCAGCACTACGTCTGGTTTACAAAGACACTGCTATTTCAGCAACATGATTGGGATTAGTAAACTGGGGTTGTTTAACAGGTGACTTGCTTGATTTGCCACCAATGTGCTCAGATTTACTACCATCAGCTGCAACACTTAACAGGAAAATTAATTTAAAAAACAAAAACAAATAATCCACATCCTTGTAATTAGAGATGGAACAATCTTCTGTGCTGCAGCTTCACTGTGGTTTGTGCAGATGAAATAGGAAGCCTTTTTCTTTTTGACAAAAACATAAAAGAAAACAAAATGTAATTAGCACCATGCACTGCTATTTAAAGTCTTACATTTCTGCTGTGCACCAGCTTTGTACATTAATCAAGGCTTTTTGTCATGTAAATACTAACTGAATAAAGTCTGAAAACCTAATCAAAAAAGAAGAAAAAGATGAACATTCTATTTTGTCTCTAATTCAGAAGTGCAATGAAAGTGTTCATTTCAACAATAATAAGCAGAGTCTTATAACTGCCGAAAGGGACTGAACAAGGAAAATCGAGAACCTCAACACAGACAGAACCGACAAGTACATATTGTAGAAACTTCAAACACCCACAGAAAAAGAGAATATAAGATTAAAAAGAGATGAAAACCAACAGAAATTAGAGATGCACAGAGAATTTCGGCTGGTAACTGCAATAGTCGGATTTTGTGCTTCATTGGGCTCCCCAAATCAATGAATGCACCACACCTAAACACCAACAGCATGCACTCCCAACAACAGTCCTCTGAGTTTGTGTTCTTACTGAGTGAAGACGATTGAGTTAGCTTTTGCTCACCATACAGGGAAGCACAAAAGCCAAAACCTGGTAAAATCTCCTAGAAAAAAAGCTGTAGCACTGAAGCGTATCTGCTGTTCCTCCAGGCTGCCATAAGGGAGAGTTAGGCATCAGCAGATAATAGGATGGTGAATGTCCTATAGCAAAGTTGCTTTGTTTTATCCTCTTTTATCTTAAAGACATTAAACCTGTCTGTCACAGAATGTTAGTACACATTGTGATCTTCTTACTCTACAGAAAATGCAGACAGAGACTGATGGGTAAAGCTTTAATTCCATCATACTATTGTGTATCCCCCTTTCTTTTCAATGGGGTAAGAAGAAGGCAGTGCTATAGAAATATAACAGACCGGCATCGCCTTACTATAGATGTAACATTGTATAGTACATAACTTGATCACCACTTAAGCTAGCAAAAATATTTTTAACATGTCGAAATATTCCTCCCCATTATGCGTTTCTGTTCTCACATGCTATGTTTACTACATGTGTGTTCCTCTGCTACAGAACTAAACCAACAGCAAATCACTTAATCTCAATCTCAGTATTTGCAGACACTTTAATTACCTGGGCTTACTGGAAAAATGGCATTATACTGCTATGAACATGATCCTGATCATTTTAAGTGGCAAATATCAATTGATTCAGAAATTAAGAAAACAGTATTTTCATCTTTCTAATTCCTAAAGAGAAATCCAAGCCAACTAAAAGTGACATCAGCTCGGCAGACCTTTACGAGATCGGCACTCAGATATCAGCCAGGGAATCTCTTATTAGTGTATCTCAAGCAGAAATGTTGCAGAATGAACACAAATGGACAAAAAAATACAAATGGAGGCATAAATGCTAAAAATATTAAAGGCATTCAATTTGATTGAAAATATATCAAAGCAGGGATATCAGTCTTTGAAAACATGCTGTTTGAACAGAAACTTCCTTTTACAGGACCTTGTTTCTTCAGCCAAAACTTGTGTTCCAGCAGTAACTGCAAGCATGCATATCTGGGTGTTCGGATCTGATGGGAGTTGGCCTTAATGGGCTACATGTCACAACCTCTGATGGAGTTCAAACTGCTGACTGTGCTGCTGAGGGGAGCTAAACAACAACAACTAATTTCCTGGTGTTTCCAACACATCTGCTCTGTTTACCTTCTGCACTCCCTGAGAAAGCACAAAGCAACAACAATAGTACTGGTGCACTGAAACGTGCATTAACACAGAGGTTAAGGAAAACGCTTACAAATGGAAAAAAGGGTGGAATTTAAAGAAATACTTGATCTGCAGAGATGTTTTGCTATTTTATTTTTCTGTGTGCATGAGTTCTTTAAGTTACAAAGAGGCCTGGGAGCTCCGTATGCCAAAATTAGCATTAATTTGCATTCTTTCTTTTCAAACCACTGCTGATTAATAGGACAATAGCCAGATCACAACTGGAGACGGTAAGATGGAGAGCGTAAACATGCATTCACTTACATCCTTATGTCATCATGTTAGTTTTTGACATGAAATTGGTCATGCAGAGAAGCAGGTCAAAAAGCTGCAGAGTGAGATATTTAGGTCCACACAAAAAAGTGTTTACCAAAGAGAGTCGGGTCTTTTGCAGGAACCAGACTGAATCTATTGTGAGGATAACGCAATCATCTGCAACACTGCAGAAAATGGAGAGCCTTCTCCAAAAGTAAAAAGGAAACGCGACTTTTTCAAAGTCTTGGTCATTTGTGACATTAAAATATAACCGCAATAGCTGGTCAAATAAAGCACTTCATTGCAATGCAAAGCAAAAACAGAAGAGATAAATAAAAATTAAAAGTCCGTATTTTACATTTAATTGCTGCCATTCATTTAAATGCACTTTTTAAAACAGATTACATTTTAAAAACTTCCAACTACTCTACTAAATAGCATCTTTACTTTTTCCTGCTTTGTTCACCTAAAAAAAACTGAAATGCATGATCTGGCTTTAGAGAATCATGAAACTTTTATGTGTTTTTTGACTTAAGTGCACCGATATCTGACCTGACCTTTTCCCAAAACAAAAAGTGAATGCAATCAAACAGTCTGGGGGAACAGAAGAGATGACGGAACATCACAGAGAGATCAAAACGTGAGCAGTGAGTGCTGCGACCTGAAACACGCTATATTGAGCACAAACACCATAATCTTCAAGCCAGACAGGGTCATTATCGCTGCAGTATTCAATTACAGCTCTCGCTGGGCTTCATTAGGATCCACGCGTGTCCTGATGTGTCTGAGTGAGGAAAATGTTAAACTACGAGTAAAGCCAGTCATACCTTAGGGTCTGACAGGGGGGGAGGAAAATGTTTTAGCTCTTCCCTCTTGAAAATGCACGGAGGATCTGCTCATCAATTTTTTACTTTGTTTCATTATTACATAAATGATTAAAGTGAGCGGGTGCTAACGTGGGTCTTTCTCAGACTGATTAACGGAAAACTGGATTAATAGAAAATGTTTAAACCTGACTGAATTCTGATTGACATTTTGCCCTTTGCATAACATTTCTGTGTTTGTTGGATTTATCTTTCATCTACAGTTCAAATATGTAAAAACACCCCCATTAATTGTTTGTTGAAATGTCACTTAGTAAACGGCACCCTGACCACACAGTTTTTGTAGCCATTAACAAGATTCTGACAAGATTCCGGCTGAATATTCAACCCCACTTCAGAGCACAGTTGGTGGCATTCATTTCATCTACTTGGTTTTCTGCTATAGACTCAATATTTATGGATCGATCACAAATTCCAATATCACTTTGGATGTGTATTGGAAATTGGAACTTCCAATTATTTATTGATGTTCATGTTTAAGAATTTGGAGGTGGTCCTTTAATGTTCCATCCACTTTGTACAACGCATAAGAACCTTTAACAGACCCGCAGCATGATGCTAACACCACCAAGCATAACAGTTGGTTTGGTGCTCCTAAGTTTGAAAACTTCACCTTTACTCCCCCAAACTTCTTATTATTGTGGACAAATAGCTCAATGTTTGTCAAGTTTGACCATGAAACCTTCCTCCAAAAGATATTTGGTTTGTCCATGTGAGAAGCTGCTGATTTCAGCTATGCTTGGAGATATTTCTTTGGAGCAGGGACTTCTTTTTAGTCAGTTTGTAGTAATGTAAAACTGGCTTCACTGAGGACATACATACTGCCGGTTCAGTACCTGTCAGCTCCTAGTATGTTAGAGCATTGGGTTGTCCACCAATATCATAAATAATTTCCTTCACCTCAAGGTGACAGCTTGGATCAGTTACTTGCAACCTGGCCACAATTAGACACAGGCTGGTCAGTGGTCACATACACTTTGAATTTGTTTTGGAATGGATGATCCGGGCTAACATTGAGATTCTGGAATAGACTCATCATAAGCTATGATCATAGCCCTAACATAAAAGAAAAACTTAAATGCCAAGTAGTCATCAATGAGCAAATCAGTTTAAATAAACTCCACCACTTCTGATGAGCAGAGTGGTCAAAATCCTACCAGATGTATAGCAAAAGCTGGTTTGGTGGGGAAAAACAAAGGAGTGGTTTATCTGCAAGATGGTAAGAGACTTTTATATAATCCTTTTTTGTGGAATCTTTAAAATTGAGTTTGCATGTGTAATCTCGAACCTACGTGGATCCGAGAAATTCCTTAGCGTGCAAATGTTGTTTATAAAATGTACTGAATTATATGTAAAATCACTCAACCCCCCCCCAAACAAAAAGACATATACAAACAGAAATTAAGCTGAGGAATAATTGAAATTATTCCCGATGAGCGTTTTAACTTTTTGCATGACATGTATTTTAAAGATTGAACACAAGCATGGGTGTATCTATTTATGAATTAATGTTGAAAGTGCAGGTAACAGAGGAAAATAAAGTAAGCCATGATAAAGGACTTATAGACCCTAACATGTTATGACCATTTTTTTTTCTATTCACAAAAACCTATCGTTGGGACAAATGAAATGTTCTTAAAGTGCAGTCTCTTACTATGAGGGTATTCACATGACAGCTGAAGAAAGAGGTTCAGAATCACAGCTTTTTAAATATGAATCAGTTAAGCAGATAAAAGATCTGCACATTTCATGAGAAAGCTGCAGCAAGAGGAGCGAGTAAAACCAGGCATCCTTAGGCATGAATCCAAAAGAAATGGAGCAGGATCATAACTAGTGAGACATGCAGAGCTTGCCACAGCGTAGCATATTTCAGGTGGTACCAAAAGAGCTTGGGAAGGTGGAACTTACTCCTTAGGGTCAACAAAAGAAATGCCAAATACTGATCTAGAGGAACAGCTCAGTTTACTGTGGTTTGACTGGACCGCTGAGCAAAGTAGCTACACCACAGCACACACTGCTCTCTAATTACAGAAGGGAAATGTATATTTTTCTCTACAGCTTCCTTTCACTTACCGTACTATGCTATCATGGTAGGATATATACCCTCTCCATTTGAAAATGAAATCAAAACTACATGTAACAAGAACATTTACTGGAATTTGATCCTACATGTTTGGGGAAATGACTGTCCTGTTTCAGAAAAAAAACTAATAAAAAACAACCTTTCAGATAAAAATGTACCTGGGAGTCCAGTTGGATGGTAACAAACATAGATCTTAGAAATTAATAAAATAAAAACCGTATACAACAGTAGTGCTGAATGTAGCCAGACATGTTTGGGTGCTATCAGTCTGCTACATATCTAAACCATCAGATCAATAATTCATTCAGTCCTTTGCTAAATCACATTCTGTCTGACCAAACAACTCCCTGAAGGGGGTAAAAAGACAGCAGGACAAGTATAGCAATAAAAGACTAAGAATTTTTTTATTTTTTTATTAAAGAGTCTAATCATAGTTCCAGGTTTTCAGTTTGAATGTTCTCTTATCTGCTTACTTTGTGTTGGCTTTAGAGATTTTGACTCGTGCTCGAATGAACAGCTGCAAGAAGTGAAAAAAGCCCAGGGGTTTCTGGAGGGATGAATTAATGATCTCAAGATTTGTTGAATCGCAACATCCATTTGATCTTAACATCACAGGGACAGTAAGGTATGCACCTGTATCAAAGTGTATTTAAAAAAAATTAAAGGCAGAAATTACCAGTTATATGTTATGAAAATATGTAAAAGGGCCAACAAATCAACTAGAAGGTTTGCACAATTCCCCTGCAGATAACATTTGCATTATAAAGATTCAGTTTTACGCACTTGTGAAATATATGGTACCATAAGGCAGAGTACCACTGGCAAGTCAAGGTTTTTGGTGTTGATTTATTGTTCCTAAAAGGGGCATATATTTGATTTAAAGCAGGATTAAAGCAGATTTTCTCTATATCAAGTGGGATACTTTGGGTTGTCAAAGTCACATCACCAGCCACTAGTGATGAAAAGTAAAACATTTTTGGGTTTTCTCTGTGTTTTCAATTTACTCTTTTTTTTGTTTTTGTCTTTTTTGTTGGTTTTTATTTTTGATTGGGATTTTATTTGTATTCCTTATGGCTCCAGAAGAAAGCCCTCAACCATATGCTTGGTTTCCAGATAATTCAGCAAAGAAAAACCTATGGAAACGGGTCATGAAGAGGACAGAGAAGGGATGAAACCAAAGCTATTTTCAAGTGGCAGCCATATATCTGACTGGGACCTGAAAAAACCACCATACCATGTGCAGTGAATGCCAAAAATGATCGGCAAGCAGACATAAAATGGGCCCAGTTGAACCAGTTAGGGTCACCATGACTAACCAAAGAACATGACCCAAGGTTATTGATTATGGCATGAAGAGCAAGGTGCATTGCAGTGAACGCACTTCCTGATTCGGTCATGTAGGTGTTACACATCATATCTCCTTGTGCAATTAAGATTGTTTAAAATGGATTTATGATTAATATATGACTGCTGTGCTAGCATGCCCCATAATCAGGGTTAGAGAAACATTATGACATTTAAGAGTGACATACATGTATAGAAATCAATTAGTGGAAAACCATCAAACAGGAATATAAAGAGATTCAGAGTAGACTGAAATTCTGAGGACTATTATTATCCTCCTCATTGCTTGTTTCAGCCTCTGCTTATATGTTACCATACATCATGGCTCAGTCATATTCTGGCTGGAATCCTTCTTTTGTCAGAGCTTTATTCCTTAATTTAAAAAATAAATAATGACTGTGGGTCAGCTTCACAACTCACTTCTGAATCTTTCTGAAGTTCCTCATCCAGCATAGTCTTCATTAAAGCCAAGAGTCACCCTAAAACTAAGATCTTTGGGTCAGCGTTGTTTACAATTAACCTGCTCATCTACTATCTCCTCTTAAAAAACCCTAAAATACAGTGTGACTTGGAAGTTCACTATGCAGAAACTAGGAAAGGTTTAAACAAAAATCTCATATCAGGTGAAGTCCTGCATCACAAATTTTTGTATTGTGCTCTTTTTTGTTCTTTAGAAGAAATAGTACAGCTGTTGAAAAACCAATGCATCTCATGCAATTTACTTTTTAAGGCGTACAAAAAACATGGAGAAAACAGGAAGAATTAAAATACACAACCTAGCATATTTTTATTCCATTGACAATGAATCCAAAGTCATATGAAAACCAAAGGTCAAAGCAAAGAAAGAAATGACATCAAAGGAAAGATGGTTCTAAATACACATGTGGCATAGATAGAACACATTGTGTTAATCAACTTTGAATGTTGGCCATTCACATCTGGAGTACCGTACCACCTGTTGCAGTTTATAGATCAAGTTAAACGGTCATACAAAAGAGCTGTAAGTTCTGCATCACGGCAACTTCAAAGAAGACTTCGGCGACACCACTACTTTGATCCATGCAAGTGTAGCAATGATGAATTCTTGAGACAATTCTAAATGTAGTCTAGTCTGACTGAGCAATATGTTGAGCATATGGGGGGGGGGGGGGAGAGAATGTTTGACTACATGAATACTAAAAAAACACAAAAGGACAGAAAACCTCCAGAAAGCACAAGTTGAATATACCGGTTTATAAGTTAAAACAACTCTCTTTATACATATCGCATTAATTAAAGTCATTTCTGATGGAGTCTGTTATAGCTCTTATATTTAATGCTGAGGTCAGAGGATTAATTACTTGGCTGTTTTGAATTCTTTATTCCTGCTGCTCTTCTGGTATAGACAGAGCCATTAATTCCAGGGCTTTAATGGTCTGATGTTATTGTTGGTTTACACGTGACCCTCTGACTTCTCATGATTCTCACAGCACTACTTTGCATTCACACTTCTACCTTACTTGGTGCCTTTACAAACAGAGGACAGCCTAGAAATACACTCTTGTGAAAGTTCCTCAACCCATTTCTCAGTCTCAGTTTTTGTTTGCTCTTTCTCACTAGCATATTTCATTTCAATTTCACTTTTTAGGCTCAAGCAGCTAAGCCGTTTACAGCCTCCATGGTTGATCGAACTCCTCCTAGAGATTTTGACTGATCTGCTTGTAAATTGATCAAGATTGCCTTCAGACATAGGAGATCTAAGTTATCAAAATCCTGAGTTTTCGTGCATGTTGAAGGGGCAGGTCCAGGCCTCAAACTTTGACTAAATTCCAAAAATATAAAAGCTGTTATATCTCCTATTCAGAAAGTCACAGAGGGATGAAAACTGCTGTGGTGGATGGTCATCAGGTCCCTGATGAATCCAAATGGTCAAATGCTGACATCACCTAAGCCCCTCCGAACAGGAAGTGTAATGTTTTGCTTTAAAAGGTCCATATTTTACAACCATGACCTAAATTAACTGTGGATTGACTGTAAATAAGTTGGTGTAACTCTGCGTCCAGTTCTGAGAGGCTACGAAAGAAGGTGGGGCTCTGGGGGTGTGGCGAAGTCCGGCGTCACACCATGGTCATAAGTTTGCCTCTAATTTCCACAAAACCCATTTGACCTGCACAATATTACATAGCATGGTTAATAGTCCAACCCCTAAAATATATTTATACAAATATTTGTGAGCGTGGCCTAATTCGCCAACAGCACCCCCTAGAAGCATTAATATAACCAGCCCCCAGCCATACTTTATCAGAGGATTATGAAACTTGGGATACATATGTAGTGTCTCCGGACCTACAAAAAAGTATCTTGGAGCCATACTCCAAACCCCACAGGAAGTTGGCCATTATGGATCAAAGCCGCCATTTTGTGCCATTTATACACGTGGTATTTGAACGAACTCCTCCTAGAGCTTTTGACTTACAGACTTCAATGAGTCGGGATACTCTTAAGACATTGGGGATCAAAACTTGTCAAAAGATTTTCGCAGCGTCAAAGCATGTGGGCGTGGCCAAGCCTCAAAGTATGGCTTCTTGCCATAAAAGTAGATGGAGCACTAACTTTCACAAACAAGAACACAGCTGTACCAAACTTTCTGTGTTTTATCACATGCCACCACTCAACAAATCCATAGGCTCATTTGGTAATGTCACCTAAGACCCGCCCCCTGAGAACAGGAAGTGTAATGTTTTACTTACTGAAAACAAGTTGGTGTAACTTGGTTTATAGAACTGAGAGGATTAGAAAGAGGGTGTGGCTGTGGCGGAACGGAGCCTCATATCATGCCATGGAAATATGTTTGGCTCTAATTTCTACATACATCATCTGATCTGCAAGAAATTCAACAATATGGATATCAGTCCAACCTCTAACAGATATGTATGCAAATATTTTTGTGGGCATGGCCTAATTATTGCACAGCGCCCCCTAGAAGCATTAATCAAATCAGCCACAAGCAATGCTTTTAACTAGGATTTTTAAATTCAGTGCATATCTGTTGTCTCTAAAGACCTCTACAAGAGTCCAAAGCCAGTGTCCACACCCCACAGGTAGTCCGTCATTTAGGTCGAAAGCTGTCATTGTTTACCTTTTGAACACTATTTTTCACAGAGATTTTATCATCAGGCTTAGTGAAAGCATTGATGTGGCGTTGAGTCGACGGTGCGTGTAGCAATGCATTAGCAACACAGGCCGAAGTGGTGCTAAGCTATGAGGGCTGTTCGAGACTGCTTACAGCTTTAACTTTGATTGACACCTTACTTAATCTAATAGATGACGGGCTACCCCCTTCCACTGTGGCAAATCTGCAACAAATAGCTTATGGGTGAAAAGTCCATTCATTATTCTTCTGTGTGTAATTCGAACCAATCACAGTGTAGAATTATGATGATTGGCACAACGAATAGCCAATGGAATGGTCTATATGAAGAAATCTCACATGGCGGGGTGGGCTTTATCACTAGACTTGTAAATAATGAGCGTAAAAAGGACTTATCCAAACACAGATGATATAGTATGACGCACATTTATGCACCAATAAGAGATCCTATTGACAATGTGGCAAGACACTTTTAAAACAAAATACAACATAGAGGAAGTCACTGAGCTTTTTTTGAGAAGAGACTGTAATGATTATGATGATTTCTGTTTTTTTAAATCAGTGGGGAACAAGGATGTGTTACGCATTCACTATAGAGAGGCCACATTTTCTGGCACACTTTTGGCACCCCATGATCTTCAGTTAAAAAATATGTGCAAAATACTTACTTTTTTTTCAAATGCTGTCAAATTTAGTGTGGATAAATGTAATCCTTCAGGCTTAAGACCCACACTGTGTTTTAGGTCACCACTCAATTCTAAACCCACTTTTAGAGCATGCATTTTTTTTAAATAAATAGGCAAACATAAAATTAAATCTTTTCCAGTGCCTTCAAAATCATATCATTTGGAAACAATAGCACTTGGACATTTTCTCTCTGTTCTGGGGGAAACTTCAGAGTGTTGTCCTTTAAAGAAACCAAAACCATGTTACAAAATGGTTCAAGAACAGCTTTAAGTTTAATTTGGTTATGTGTTTGTAAAACATTTAGGGCGGAAATTGCAGGAATGTTAAGGGGATGAAAAATAACCTAGAGTATTTTTCCCTTATTAGCCATGTTTTTTTTTAAATTTCATTTTAATATCAGTAAATACAGCCACAAACATCAAGTGATAAAAAAAAATAAAAATAAAAAATAGGCCTCTTCATCAAATTTGGTTGATTACAGCAAAGGTTTTTGAAGAACGTTTTTTGCTCGTTTATTTTGCTGGGAATAGAGTAAAAACATTTTCTAGACCAAATCCATCAATACCTAGCAAAATGATGCTCTCACCTAACCTGGTGATAGTTAGAGCTATTTTGCAAAGAAGGGTCAATCAAATAATTGCCTCCAGATGTACAAGCAAGTACAGACATACCCTCAAAGGCTTGCAGCTGTAATTGCAGCAAAATGTGGCTTGAAAAAGCCTTTACTAAAATGAGCTAATGTAAGCCACTTGTAAAAATTATATAAAAAATTAATTTATCCTTCACTGTTATGCATCAATTTGTATACATACAATAAATTTGCATTCATTTTCAACATCTCCAAGCATAATTTGATATTTATATTGATTTATATTGATTAGAGAATATGTTGGTATGCAGGTGAATCAGTGTGAGCAGTTTAACATCAATTACGCCAACGAAAAGATTAAGGCGTACTTTAACAAGCACATCTTCTCCCTGGAGCAGCTGGAGTACAACAGGTGATGCTGAACATGCTGTGTTTTACTAAGATTCAGCTCAAAAGATGCTACTTGTTTCATCAATGTGTGACGGTTTGGATGTATTTCTATAGGGAAGGTGTTCAGTGGGATGTTATTGAGTGGATGGACAATGCAGAGTGCCTTGACCTCATTCAGAAGGTATGAAATGTTGCTGTACATGTAAACAGCTGCTGCTGTATAGGATTTCTGTGAGCTTGTTGAATGCTGATGTAAATTCTGTAACGCAGATGTAGTTTTATCTTACTTTTTTCTTTTTGATTTCAGAAACTTGTCTTGTTGGCACTATTGAATGAAGAGAGCCGATTCCCCAAAGGAACAGACTTAACTCTGCTGGAGAAGCTTCACAGCAGACACTCCGTGAGTTATTTAATCCAACACAATCTATACGTCTTTCATGCTGCTTTGATGCATTTGTGTTTTAAATGCTGTACTCCGTGTCTATTTTCTGCAGACAAACCCTTACTATGTGAAGCCCAGAGTTGCAGATCATCAGTTTGGGATCAAGCATTTTGCTAGAGAGGTGAGCATTGGGTAAAAGTATGTAGGTTTTAATTTTGTATTATTGTTTTAGAATAGTCTATTACTAATAGGTATGCACATTTGGTAAGGAGTTCTTATACTTGTTTAGATAAATTACCTGCCATTAATTGTTTCTGATATAAAAAAAAAAAACTGGCTGGGGGAGAGGACCTTTTATGACAACATCATGAAGTGGAGGAATCCATCAGGCTGCTACAAGAAGGGGACTTAACTTTGATGAAGCCACCAAGACCTCTAAATTCTAAGGTATTATTGTTCTGCAGAGAAGGCAAATCAACTCATATTTGCCCTACCTCCAGGATGTTTATACCTGTCGTTGCTGGGACAGAGCCATCAAAATTATAAGGGACACTTCCCACCCAAGGAACTGCCTGTTTCAGCTGCTGAACTCTAGTAAACGGTTCCGCAGCCTGCGGCAGCAAGGACGGAAAGACTTAGAAGGAGCTTTTATACTCAGTGTATAAGGCTTCTCAATCAGGACATCCCTTTTCATATACACTAACTCCAACTATATCACACATTGTAGCGTATGATAAACTACACAATGTCGTTTTCTGACATTATATTCAATACATTTACCATTAGCATAGATTGTTCTAATTTTAGTTTATTTTATCATATTGTATGGATATATATTGTATATTTCCTGACACAGTGTACATTTGAGCTTTTATTTCTTTGTGTTATTAAATGTTGCACAGTCTAGGAGTGATTCAGGTTCACATTTCATTGTAGGTTGTACATGAACAGTGGGGCAAAAAAGTATTTGGCAGCCACCGTTTGTGCAAGTTTTCCCACTTGAAAAGATGAGAGAAGTGTGTAAACTTCATCATAGGTACTGTCATGTTTTTTTATATAGAGGACCCAGTACAAACAAGAATGATTTATTGAAAACAAGGAACTTACATAAACTCGGGAGGAAAAAAAGGCAGCAACAGGGGAACAGGAACTAGACGAGGAAGATAAGATGACGAACCAGCGAGTTGTGACTGAATGAGGGCTGTATATATATACTGAGGGGAGAGTGAGGATGTGAACAGAGAAAGAGCTGAGGACTAATTAAGAGAAGCGGTTGCAGCTGAGAGGGAGTGAGCAGGTGGAAAGAATTAGTAGCTGGAATGGAAGGCAGAATGGCTAGGGAAACTGGGAGGAAGACCAGGAGCAAAACTTAAGGACTAGACAGAGGATTATACTAAAGAGGAATTAAATATAACAAAACTAACTGGGACTAATAAAGGATAAGTGTCAATCGGAACTTGGGAAAATAAACGAGATGAACACAGACAAGGGCAACCAAATACAAGAGCACCAGAGGGAGACAAAATATAGTGGAAGGAAAAAAACCTCAAACCCAAAGCCCAAACACCCAAGGAACCCAACAGGTACACTTCAACTGTGACAGACAGAAAAAAGAAAATTGTAGGAAATCACCTTATATGATTTTAAAATAATTTGTATTTGTATAATGGCACAGAAAATTTGTATTTGGCCAATAACAAAAGTTCACCTAAATACTTTATAGCGTAACTTTGGTTGGCAATGACAGAGGTCATACGTTGTAGGTCTTTACCAGGTTTGCACACACTGTAGCTGGTATTTTGGATAATCCTTCCATGCAGATCTTTTCTATAGCTGCGATTTTTTGGGGCTGTCGCTAGGCAACATGGACTTTCGACTACCTCCACAGATTCTCTATTGGATTGAAGTCTGAAGACTGACTAGACCAGACCAGAACTTTGAATGCTTTTTACGTAGCCACGCCTTCATTGCCCCGTCGGTGATTTTGGGATCATTGTCATGCTGAAAGATCCAGCCACGTTTTATCTTCAATGCTCACACTGATGGAAGGAGGGTTTTGCCCCAAATATCACGATATATGTCCCCATTCATCCTTTCCTTAATACGGATCAGTCGTCCTGTCCCATTTACAGAAAAGCAGCCCCAAAGCATAATGTTTCCACTCCCATGCTCCACAGTGGGCATCGTGTTATTGGGATGAAACTCAGCATTCTTCCCCTTCAAACACAGCGAGTGGCATTTATACCAAAGAGTTCTATTTTGGTCTCATCTGACCACATGACCTTCTCCCAATCCTCTCTGGATCATCCAGATGGTCTCTGGCAAACTTTAGACGGGCCTGGACATGTGCTAGCTTAAACAGGGGGACCAGCAGGATTTTAATCCATGATGACGTACTGTGTTACTAATAGTAACCTTTGTTACTGTGGTCCCAACTCACTTCAGGTAATTGAAAAGTTCCCCTCTTGTTGTTCTGGGCTGTTTCCTCACCGTTCCCTAAGATCATGTGTACCTTACGAGGTAAGATCCTGCATGGAGCCTCAGATAGAGGGAGATTATCAGTGATTTTATATTTATTCCATTCTCTAATAATTGCTCCAACAGTTAATCTCTTCTCACCAAGCTGCATGCTTATTGTAGATAAGCTCATCCCAGTCTTGTGCAACTTTGTCCCTGGTGTCCTTGGAGAGCTCTCTGGTCCTGGCCATCGTGGAGGTAGGATTCTGACTGTTTGAAGGTGTGGACAGGTGCCTTTTATACAGATAATGAATTTAAATGGGTATCATTAATACAGGTAACGAGTGGAGGATAGAAGAACTTCTTAAAGGAGTAACAGGTCTGTGAGGGCCAGAATTCTTGCTTGGTTGTAGGTCCTAAATATTTATTTTCTGCACCATTATACAAATAAATTCTTTAAAAAGACCATACAATGTGATTTTCTGGATTTTTATTTTACATTCTGTCTCTCACAGTTGAAGTGTACCTATGATGAAAATGACAGATCTTTCTCATCTTTTTAAGTGGGACAACTTACACAATCGGTAGCTGCCAAATATTTTACTGCCCCACTGTATATCTGTGCATGTGACAAACTTTGAATCCTGAGTGAAAACATTTTTGCGTTATGATCTTTTAGTTCTAACATTTATGCTGTAGTTATAATTCCGTGGCTTGAATTAGTTCCTAAGGTTTATTCATTGTTTCTTCCATCCTTAACACCTTGTTTCTTGTAGGCTAGCCTTTGTGTATAAATCCTCCTGTCTGTATAAAGGTCAGTTTTTTTCTTGCAATCCTTAGGCTTGTCTTAGTTGACATTTTCTTTTGGGCCCGCTGTCTAGATTTTTGGGATATTTGCTTTTTGATGCATTTTTGTTGACTATTTTTGTGGGAAAATTAAATAGAGAATATTTTTTATACCTTTGTGTTTGTTTCTTTCTGCTTGGTCCCTGAGAGTTGGTGACAGTGGTGGGATCATCCAGTTAAGAACAACAAACAAATACTAACACTGATAAATGGCTCAAGGAACCTTCACAATTCGTTCTATGCTTTTATGACTTTGAGTCAAATCCGTTATGAATCACTTTAAACTCGTTACCTGATATGTAGGCAATTTAGTAGTCATACCAAACATTACATGCTTATGGTAAACAAACCAAGCACTGCTCTGATATGCTCTGATTAATAATAATGTCAATCACTTAGAATGCTTTATTGTTTAAACACATGAGTTTTTGCTGCTATACTTCATATGGCTGAATACAGTGATTTGATTGGATTAAAATTTGCAGGAATTTAACTGAATCATTGGAATAGCTGATCCACAACTACAGTACATTTTCATGCTTTGACAGACGAAAGACACCAAATTCTGTTGTATGCATTTCACAACTTCACCAGTAGATATTACCAAAACCAGTTCCTGTCTTCTTTAACTGTTCCTGCTTTCTTTCTTTCATTGGTCAATATAAACTATTATAATTTTTATGAACCATTGATTCAGTGTTCTGACAATTTGAATGAAATGAAATTAAGCATTTGGGCATAAGAATACATTGGACATGTTAAACCAAACCAAATAAAATGTGAAGCTCCAGAGTTTGTGGGTGTGTGTCAGGTGTTGGCTAGCTGTGTTTGAGCCTATAACGTTGTGGTGTGTGTATCAGCAGGTGACAGAGTGCACTGTATATTGATCTACAGTGCGCCTTTGCTGTCTTAGTCTTTAACCCCAGTTTCAAACAACATGCATCTGTGATGGAGAAATCAACACAAGTCACCAACCCCAGTTCTACTCTGTTGGTACAAGTCGACAGTATGGCTTTCAGATGCAAAAAATGTCTACATGTAGTTATTGCTGAATGGAAGAAGAGTTTCAGATATCTGAAGAATTTTATAAATGCTAGGACTTGTAGAATTGGAAATAATACCATTTCTAGTCTGTCTATTTTATTTCTTTAATGTTTAGAATGTAAAAACTAAAATATTTTCTAAGCTGTCTGCTGGCATTTACTCATGTCATAGTAACCACAAATGCATATCTGGTTTTCATCCATGAAATTGAATGTATAAAATAAATCTCTTAAAGGGGCCAGATAATAGCAGGTAACTGATGAATAAAACTCGTAAATTAACCTAGAACATAAATAGCTAGTCTCTGTTATGGTCAGTTTTAGTTTGGGAACACCATATGTGCCCCTTGAAAGGTTGCTTAATATTTTCTGACAGTTTGCTCTCATGAGTCTGTTTTACACAAGCCTGACACAAAGTAATTACTATCTCCCCATCTGCCAAGGTGAAAGGCTGAGGGTTATTCCTTTTTCCATAGTCACAAAACATGAATCACAAATACATGAAGCAGGACAAGAGACGGCATAAAAAATATAAATGCATCTGACATTCTGGAGAGGTCGGAGGATAAGTTGAGTTCAGCAAATAAGAAAATACTGTAAAGGTGACCCACAAGTTAAAGAAATACAGATGTCGGGAAATAAAAAAAGGCAAAGACAAAAAAAATCAGAGACAGAGCAGAATATAGCAGCTTAGGATATGGAAATGGATATATCATGAGTGAAGAAATGCACAAAGTAATGTTGGTAGCATTTCCTATTATAGCTAGGTAAAAGAGTTGTAATTACCCTGTTATTTAAAGTGTGCTACACAAATAAAATTGCCTTGCCTTGTCTAACAATGGGATTTTAGTTGTCCGGATATTTCCCACTGGGGGACAAAAAAATTAAGTATGCTATTCTATTCAGTTGAATTGACTGAATAAGAGAGTGGTAATTAGTTAAGAAATAATAATGCTAATTATTAATATGCAATTACTTGGTAGTAAAACCTTGTAATAAAAAGCTAACATAGTAATTTTGTTAGTAAAAGTGTAACATTGGGATAATATTAGGTCATAACCGAAATTATCAATATGGCATTAACTTATCTGATAGGGATAGCTTGTAACGTTAACAATGAAGTACTTATTTCATAGTAAAAATAATTAACAATTGGGTAATATTGTCATCATCAAATATATTACAATGTAATTACCAGGTAGTGATTGATCACATTAAGGTAATGTTTGCACACACTAGTAATGAGGGAAAAAGTTAATGATAATACAAACAAGTTGGTAATATGAAAATGTTTCGGTGATGAACAAAACAAAGCTTATGGTGGTCAACTCTTACTTTAAAACTGAAAATATATGAGACATAAATGTGGAAAAATATTTAGTATGAGATGTCCAAAACATTTAACATCATCAGTAACATTCAATACTGGATAGGCTAAACCATTTACTGCTCAACAGTGTTGGGTGTAACGTGTTACAAAGTAACTAGTTACTGTAATGACATTACTATTTTTGTAACGTAGTAGTGTAACGTGTTACTGCAACAAACACTGTAATGACGTTACAATTACTTTCGAAAATATGATGTCGTTACTCGTTACATAACCTGTTCCACCCCACACCCCCCGCTGCCGGGTCAATGTGGGGGAAGGGCGGGGAAATGTCCGAATTTAGTTGACCTGTGGTCACTGATTGCTAAATATGTCCTATCATTATAAACCTCAGAATCTCAGCTAAAGACTCATATAAATCTTTTCTGTGACCTCCAAAACCAGAAGAAATAAAAAGCAATTAAAGGAACAGTTGTGCTATTTTGCGATTTTTACATGAACACATTCAACCGAATCTGTCGGTCACCCTGCCGAACAGAACCGAGCAAACGTTGCCTTCTCTGAAAGCCAGCATCTCATAGATTCTAAAGCTGCAAGTTTCATCACGCTACGTGCAAATTTCAGCAAATGAGCAGCAAAATAAGCCCAAAAATACTACAGCATTTAAAAAACTAGAGCATAATTTTTTTCTTAGCTTTGTTTTTACCTTGCTGAAAAGAATAATCCACCGTGATATGACTGTATTTCCAGAATGACTAAAATATCCAGTGTGCATTTAGAAAAGAAAAAATTAAAAAAAAACGTAATCCTTTGCCATTCTTTTTTACATTTGATTCGAGGAGGCTCAACCTTGCCTGTCATGCGAACTGTGAACTTTCCCTATGTAAACATTTGCTTTGTCCAATCTGCTTCAAAGTTCCGATGTCAGCGTGATTCTATAGGATCTTACGATTCTAACCATATCTAAATCATCCAAATCGGCCAATAGAAACTGGAATTACAGGTCTGCGTAATTCTAAAAACTGATATTTTGTTTACCTCGGGGGCGAGCGCTGTGACGCAGTTACGCGCAGGTGATCAGGTGAGCAGGTGACGATTCCGCTTCGATTGTTTTGTTTGCGTTCGAAAAATGGCGCTTCAAGAGAAGAGAATCATCACTGACGAAGCCCTGGCGATTATTTGGGATGATAGTTCATTGGAGGTTTGTGTTGAGGACTCCTCATCAGAAGAGGAAAACCGAATTTTAGCGGAGGAAGAGAGGTATGTCCCTACTAGCTAATGCTAATAGCTCTGTCAGCCATTTTATTTAGATGTTTTCTTTCTTATTTGTGTTCTTAGATGTTTGTGTATACAAATACACTACCGTTCAAAAGTTTGGGGTCACATTGAAATGTCCTTATTTTTGAAGGAAAAGCACTGTACTTTTCAATGAAGATAACTTTAAACTAGTCTTAACTTTAAAGAAATACACTCTATACATTGCTAATGTGGTAAATGACTATTCTAGCTGCAAATGTCTGGTTTTTGGTGCAATATCTACATAGGTGTATAGAGGCCCATTTCCAGCAACTATCACTCCAGTGTTCTAATGGTACAATGTGTTTGCTCATTGGCTCAGAAGGCTAATTGATGATTAGAAAACCCTTGTGCAATCATGTTCACACATCTGAAAACAGTTTAGCTCGGTACAGAAGCTACAAAACTGACCTTCCTTTGAGCAGATTGAGTTTCTGGAGCATCACATTTGTGGGGTCAATTAAACGCTCAAAATGGCCAGAAAAAGAGAACTTTCATCTGAAACTTGACAGTCTATTCTTGTTCTTAGAAATGAAGGCTATTCCATGCGAGAAATTGCTAAGAAATTGAAGATTTCCTACAACGGTGTGTACTACTCCCTTCAGAGGACAGCACAAACAGGCTCTAACCAGAGTAGAAAAAGAAGTGGGAGGCCGCGTTGCACAACTGAGCAAGAAGATAAGTACATTAGAGTCTGTAGTTTGAGAAACAGACGCCTCACAGGTCCCCAACTGGCATCTTCATTAAATAGTACCCGCAAAACACCAGTGTCAACATCTACAGTGAAGAGGCGGCTGCGGGATTCTGGGCTTCAGGGCAGAGTGGCAAAGAAAAAGCCATATCTGAGACTGGCCAATAAAAGAAAAAGATTAAGATGGGCAAAAGAACACAGACATTGGACAGAGGAAGACTGGAAAAAAGTGTTGTGGACGGATGAATCCAAGTTTGAGGTTTTTGGATCACAAAGAAGAACTTTTGTGAGACGCAGAACAACTGAAAAGATGCTGGAAGAATGCCTGACGCCATCTGTTAAGCATGGTGGAGGTAATGTGATGGTCTGGGGTTGCTTTGGTGCTGGTAAGGTGGGAGATTTGTACAGGGTAAAAGGGATTCTGAATAAGGAAGGCTATCCCTCCATTTTGCAACGCCATGCCATACCCAGTGGACAGCGCTTGATTGGAGCCAATTTCATCCTACAACAGGACAATGACCCAAAACACACCTCCAAATTGTGCAAGAACTATTTAGAGAAGAAGCAGGCAGCTGGTATTCTATCGGTAATGGAGTGGCCAGCGCAGTCACCAGATTTGAACCCCATTGAGCTGTTGTGGGAGCAGCTTGACCGTATGGTACGCAAGAAGTGCCCATCCAACCAATCCAAATTGTGGGAGCTGCTTCTAGAAGCGTGGGGTGCAATTTCTCCAGATTACCTCAACAAATTAACAGCTAGAATGCCAAAGGTCTGCAATGCTGTAATTGCTGCAAATGGAGGATTCTTTGACGAAAGCAAAGTTTGATGTAAAAAAAATCTTATTTCAAATACAAATCATTATTTCTAACCTTGTCAATGTCTTGACTCTATTTTCTATTCATTTCACAACGTATGGTGGTGAATAAGTGTGACTTTTCATGGAAAACACATAATTGTTTGGGTGACCCCAAACTTTTGAACGGTAGTGTATATTTGTGGGTTGTATATCTATCTATCTATCTATCTATCTATCTATCTATCTATCTATCTATCTATCTATCTATCTATCTATCTATCTATCTATCTATCTATCTATCTATCTATCTAGTAGTGTAACTAGTAACGGAACTAAGTTACTTTCCAAAAAAAGTAACAAAGTAATGTAAGGGATTACTTTTTTGAGAAGTAATGAGTAATATGTAATGGATTACTTTTTTTGAGTAACTACCCCAACACTGCTGCTCAATGATCAATTTGTTTCTAAATCTCCAAAAACTAGATACTAAATACTAGAGTTTCTTTAACATATTTAATGTATCTTCAGTAGAGTAAAGCAAGACTATAAGACTAAAAAAGATTATAAAAATAGAACTATATAATTGCTTTATGAAAAGTTTTAATAAATTAAGAGGTTACTGTTCTTGATTCTTTATACATATGACAGGCAGCCGTCACAAAGATGCAAACTATACCTATACTAACTTTCTTGGGTATTGTTTTAAACTTCTTTATCCAATAATAATTCTTCAACAGTATCAAATGTCTGTATACTTCTAAAATATGTTCACAAAATACTCTATCAAAAGTTTGAATTATTGAAGTAATAATTTTAAATAATGAACTGATAAAATAGAGTAGTCACAATATGCATTGAGATATTTTAGATGTCCATTAAATAAATTTAGTAACCTAAATGCTTCATTAGAATTCAACATGACTGCCTTTCTCAGAAGTCTAATTGCCTTATGTTCAAGCAGTAAAAAAAGCCTTGACCTGGATTAATGGGAATTTACACATCTATTTACATAAAAACATCAGATAATCCTAAATGCATTGGGAGTTCAAATAAGATTTGAATAAAATTTAAGACCCAATAAATTGGTAAAGAAAAAACAATAAGGGTGAGGAATATGTAGAAATTAAAAATGTAAGAAAAGAGTAAAACATAAAGGTCGTTCTTTCCATTTTTCATATTTTAACTGTCTGTCCCCAGTCAATTAGAGTAATTTCTTGGAAATTAATTTATATGGACGAGATGTGGCCTGTAAAGCAATGATCCTGAACTTTTATGCTCTTCATCTGATTTCAATCAGGAATCTTTGCTGCATATCACTCTCCATCTGTCTCTCTTTAATGTCTTGTCATGCCTTTAATAAAGATGTAAGGGTATCCAAGCAAATTAGTTAGCAGCTCAGACAATATTATTCTTCTTTATGCAGAAAGGAAAGAAATCAGAAAAGTATGACATGAAATCTTTTTAACTTGTGGCACATTTTATAGTTCTGTTATTTTAGTCAGAATTGCTCTGATGTTAACTTAGAAAACAGTTTATTTTTGTCCTGTTTTTAGATACAGTTTTAACATGTTTAAGATTTGGATCTTTAAGACATCTGCTTGAAATTATTCATGATAAAGGCCATGGTGTGTTTGAGATATACAGCACGCCCTTAAAACTCATTGTCACACCTGGTAGGGATATGTAAAAAGCCTAACAAAATAAATTAATCCTAATTCATTGGAAAAACAACATCAATAACAAAAAAAGAGAACATTCAACTTTTGAACTGATCACATTAATTTACTGGGGAAAAAATATTCTATGAAATGTATACCTTTTGGCCATGGAAAACAATTGAGAAGAAGGTTTTGTGTCTAATATCCCATTTCTATGTTCATTTGGTCATATGTGGCGGTTCATTTATTGTGTTTAAAGGTCTAGGCTCTTTGGAATAGAAAGTGGCCCATGGTATCAAAGATCCTCCACTATACTTAACAGTGGGATATTAATCTTTTGTTTCATGCTAGAATCACCTGAAATTGTCCTTTGTCATCACAGTTTTACTACAGAACAAGAACTCATGAATTATCAATCAGATGTTTAGAGACTCTCTGATTACTTTAAATTAGGCATGGGCCGGTATGAGATTTTGACGGTATGATAACCGTAGGCAAAAATATCACTGTTTCACGGTTTCACTGTATTATGATTACAGCTCTAAAAGGTGTATTTTGTTAATAAGGAAAAAACACTTTTTAGTGAGGCAGACATGGTAACTAACTAGCATGCAAAGATAAATCATCATTAGCATGCTAGTTACTATATCTGCCTCAGTTTGGCTTTTTATGGTAGCCGAAGTATTCCCAAACATCCGCTTAGAGACGGTGGGGAAAATTTCTGGGGGCTCACTTCCTTCAGCCATTACACAGCCTGCAGCGCAGCCCGTTTGTCACTCACAACAAACGCAGGTGTCAGGGGGGGGGAGGGGCGCTTTACGCTGCAGCTTCACACAGCATGAGGGATGTTTACTTTCTCCCTGACGAGACGTCACATAAATAAAAAATAAAAAAACTCTTATACCGCAGGGACGGTATGACGGAAATTTTTTGTGGTTTTGAAACCTTGACTTTTTCATACCGCGGTACACCTTGAAACCGGTAACCGGGCCATGCCTACTTTAAAAGGATCAGATTGAACATGATTCAGTTTAATTCATTTCATAGGAATTGTTAGTTCTAATAGCTGAGTGATTGATTTAAATAGATATTTCTTAACGTTGTTTTTTTACATGTGATTCTGATATTGCATTAGGTGTGTATTGCTAAGCTTTTTGCAAATTTTTGTTGGGGGTGTCAATAAGTGTGGAAGGTACTGTATTGTATGTGTATCGACTTTGAACAATTTTCTGTACAACAAAATCAATTTTATCCCCAAAACAAGAACAGAATGAAAAGGAAAGCAGTTACATAGAGGGCAACTCACTGAAATCCCACTGGTTGGTTTGATCATATCAGGCTAAAGCTCTGTGAAAAAGACATTAAGTGCTTTGAGATTTGGCCCAACCCCGCTTTATGTCTCAGATGAGTCTAGAATTGCCAAACACCACAGTATTGCTTGGATAAACTGAAGCTTAAAATGAAAACTTGTTAGTTTTAAGCATGAATTGAAATTAATACTTTAATACTGCATTGTGTCTTAGGCTTTACCCAGAGCTGGATATAAATAAACGAGACAACTTTTGGCTTCCATCTGTGAGCCACTATTGTGTATTTTTTTTGTTTTTGTGTTCAATAAAAGGAAATAAACAGGCAGTGTTCCTTTAGATCCAACTAATCCCAGCTTTACATAAATTACAAAAGAAGTGAAAATGCAGACAATTGAAATGGGTTGAATCTGTGGAGATAGAAAAAGGGCAGAGAAAAAGGCAACAATGGAATGTATCAGAAGACTTCTATTTCAGATTTGGGTTCCGATATGTCTGTGCATTTACAGGATGTTTACCCTTACATTTTATATGTGTTAAAGAGTAGGCGAAGTCTGAGAGAACCTAAAATGTACAAAGATGATGAAGGGCTGCAGTAAACGCCTGACTTAGTCTTACTCTTTTGTTGAGAATTAATGCACTAAGAGTTAATGTACCGACTCCAGTACAAAAAGAGACGTGACTATATTTTCTCCTACGCAGAATTCAAGTTTGCATGACCCGATATCTGCCTGCAGCTGTCAAACGTTGCTATATTTTAATAGCACTTGATGTTTTTTCCTCAATTTTCTGAGTCTTGAGGCTGTTTAAAGATGCTGAATGTTTTTGACAAGTCAACATGATGTAAGCCTGTCCTATGGTCACATGTCTTAGTTTTTGTTATTTAAGTGTATACTATTGAAAGCAGGGATCTAGTAGTTACATAATCACATTTTCTGAAGGTCGTTTTAAGTTTGCAGCTATTAGAAAACTGTGCACTTTAAGACAAAGATGTTTGCGGACAGTGTGCAATGATCATCAATTTTACAAATAACCCAAGAGTACAATCCCAGAATCTGCATGCCACAGTAAGCATGTTCAGTTTTGAAGTTTATCACATGACAAAAATAACATGGCTAAACAATAACGCCTCCTTTGAAAGCTTGGAAAGAGAAAGCCTCCCCTCTCAAAATGAATGTGGCAGCACAATTTGCATTTGAATGAGCTGCAATACATGTACTTTTAGAAAAAAATATCTTTTAACACATTAAAAACACCAAAGTGAAGATATTTAGTTATGAGGCACCACCATGTTTGGAGAAACCCCAACAAAGCATTTCGGCACAAACACCACCTAGCAAGTGTCAAGGATCGTGACAGTGGGTTGATGAATTGGGCCTTTTTTGGAACAACAAAAACAGGGCACAAAAAAACGGCACAAAATTAGTAAAACAAAATTACTCCTCTGATGTAATAAATGGTGGGTTCTTACATTTCCAAGTGTGATGAATTTATAATGCACATTTCAATAGCGTAATTGCCAGAGATATGAAGAGCTTAATTAGATAAAAGAGGTAAATATGCAAAAACATACAGAGATTGGTGTGGGAATTTTTAAGGAAATTGTGGTGTTCGTTTACCTAAAATCATTCTTGTAGCAGTAATAAATATTAGTCCAATAACAGTGCATGTTCTCCTATTATTGTGCATTTTACGTCCAACTGAAGCTAGAAAAAAATTTAATTTTTGGTGTTCGGTAGAAAAGACTATACCTCGATTCAGCTTATTTATGGTAGCGGTGTGCTCAAAGTAATTGACATGTTTTAATTACACTTCACACATTTAGCTTTAAATTACCTTCAGGCTGGCATTCTTACTTTCTACAAGTGCATTCCCATTGAGCTGACAAACTCTGAGGACCAAGACACTTTTTTAAATGGAGGCAGTAATTAATATTCAATATGATTTATTTCAATGAAAGATATGACACACCATGATAAACTAAGCGAATAAGTAGTTTTGATGCATAACATGTAATGTTGTATCACCCATTTCATTTTATGAATTTCACAGTGGAATGCTACTTTTGAAAATAAAAAGAAGAAAATTAATTTAGAAGCTGAACAAACCTAAACACTGAAGCTAAAACACAAATCAAACACACAATCTGTGACTGAAAAACAGTTATTCATTTTTTAGGTGGTATAACTATGAGGCTCATGTAAATAATTGTGCGCATCTGACAGAGGTTAGTCCACGAAATGTTAGCCTTAGAGAGAAATTTGAAATGAAACAGACAGAAATAGAGGAGTTTTCATCAAAACAGAAAGAGTCTCAAACGGCTATTTCATCTCCCAGACAGTCAAGAGCTCCCTGCCTGTTGAGAGCATTGAGCAGTCTCAATGTCTCCTCATCCTCCTCCCCCTCATCCTCCCCGTCATCACTGTCGTCTGAGCTTGACTCGTACTCTGAAGCGATACCTGACTCGCGAAACCTGGTGAACTCTAGGCAGTCCAAAGATTTCACTTCTCTGGATAAGATGTTCGCCAGAGCGTCAGGCACATCTCGACCTTGAGTCACGGGCCTGTTAGGCTTGAGTGACGGGGGAGGCGAAGGGAGCCGAGGAGGTGGAGGCCCCGGCGGTCCCGGGAGAAAACGGAAACACTCCAGTTTGAGTAGACACTGATCCCTACCTAGTGGGCTTCCTAGAGTCCCGTTGGTAGAGGAAAAGGCGTTGTTGGCTCCGTCACCATTGCCAAGTGCAGAGAGGTTGATGTCCGACACCTCAGATTTGGGTGTAGTGGCGTCACAGATCACTGGAGGTACAGTGGATCGGAAGGTGATCTCCAACAAACTGTCCTGGGAGCCCACTAGAAAAAAGAGATAAGTTTAAAAGATGGATATAATGAGTCTGTCTGTCAAAATAATTCACTTGTCTGCCTACACACACGAAAAGGAGAGACATCCCACTCTAACCTGGCTCGCAGTCTCCTAATTTTTTCCAAAGGTGTTTTATTGGTTTGCAGTGCAGGCAAATCAAATTACTTCACACAAAACTGTCCTATCCTTGTTCTTATAGAGCTTGAATTGTATACTTACACACAATCATGTCCCACACCATAATTCCTCCCAAACCAAACTTTATACTTGAGAGAATGCGGTCAGGAAAGTGTCATTCTCCATTACTTACCAAACCTAGACTTATCACTGAACTGCCAGACACACATCTAAACGACCATATAGTCCAGTGGCGGTGTGCTTCCACACCGCTACTTGTACATCCAACGTTTTAGATTGTATGATCATAGAAACCAGTTTCAACTTTTACCTGTGTAAAGTTCGGAGAGCTCTAGTTATTGCAGTTAGTGACCTCAGTGCACTTTGCAGCTTGGCATCTACTGGACTGGCTCTGTGGTCTGCATGGCCTATTGCTTAATGTCTGAGCAGCTGTCATTACCAGTCGCTTCTCCTGTGTTATAGTACCATGAATAGATCACAACTTAGCTGTAAATTTAGTTGCAACTGGACTTGACTTCAAGTTGGCATCCTATCACAGCACCATGCTTGAAATCACTCAGCTCCTGAGTTACCAATTATTTTACAAAGGTTTGTAGATGCAGTCTACAGACCATAGAAGTGACTGGAATGTATGCCAAGACACAGAAAACAACAATTTTAATTTTTTTAAAAACTTTCCACGTACAGAGTTGTACTGTGAGAGCTCCTGTGCACTAAATGTGGAAAATTAGTTTAAAGCTCTTATCTCTTCATTTCATGTGTCCAAAAAAGTTTTAAGTGTGTCTGAGGAAAGTTTTAAAGTGTGGACTGAAAAGCATATTAAAAAGTCCAACTTGCCTCGGGAACAATAAGCAAAGCTGCATGTTTGAAATATTTGTTGATAAGATTAAAGATTGTTTCCTGCAGGGTGACATTTGGAGGGCAGGCTGGGCTGTGGTGGTGCTGAGAAAATTGTCTGTCTGAATAGTCAAAGAAGAGGGTTTAAAATGCACAAAGCTACAAAGAGAGGCATTGGAGAAGATAGAGGGAGGTCTGCAACAAATGAACAGCAGCAGGACGAGTCTCAAAAAATCAGAACGCTGAGAAGCCCATAAAAAAAGATAATCAACTCTAATACATTGAATAGCAGCTTCACAGTGGAAGAGAGTGTGCTTGTGGACTGCCATTTTTCTGAGCATAAACAGAAATGGACATGCGTGCTAAATATTTGTGCACCCATGTCTTGTTTTTTTTTTTAAATCTAACATTTAAGTCTCTTGATTTCTTAATGTGCCATGGTCCAGAACTAATCCCTACTTTAGGTCCTTTATTCCCTCTGCTATTACACTCTTGAATATAGACAATGCTTGAAGGTTTTGTTGTTGCTTGTGGAGTATGTTTATCCTTTGTTGTACTTTTGGAGCATTTCTCTTTTGCGTGTTGCATAAATCTTCAGGTTTGACTGAGCAAAATTACCTTAGATCTGACAATAGGTGTATCTAGTGATAGCATAATTCAAATTAGTTACCTTATAAAATTTGACAAATATACAATTTTTTGAAAATATAACATTGATAGCTAAGAGTTTACCTGTGTGATTTCTTTGTTGCTGGCTGTCTCCTGCAAAATAGGATTTATGAAAATTCTTTGTTTACTCTAGTATCTGTCAGGAGTAATTCTTACTCGACAGTAAACTCTTTGTGATGTCAAATTTGTCAGCTGCACCCACCCACTAGGGACTGCTAGTGGTTTCTGCTGACATCCACATACAGCCCAGATTAATGTGACCACATTGTCTGCACGTGGTGGCAGAGACAATAACTCTACCAACCAGAGGGTGTAGTAAAAAAACTTTATATCTCTGTGTGTAATGTGGGGGTTCAGCTAGACAAAAAAAAAAAAAAAAAGTATGAATAGCGACTTGCATTTATTGTGAGGTCCAAGTGACCCACCTATATGGACACAAAGAAGTATTTCAAGGCCTTAATTATTTAGCTGCTGTCAGACGATTTCCTCATTCTTACCATGTATGTTGGCATAGTTGGAAAAAAATGGAGCACATTATGTGGGTTTATAATATCTATGAAGAGTGTGTAGTTTTTGAAGAACTCTCGTTCTGTATAGGTTTTTTTCCAATTTTTTGCTCTTATTGGAAAATAGAGCAAAACATTTTCAGTGTGCTTTGTTGTCAGGATAGCATTGCTATTTTTGCCATGTCAGCACTGTATTATTTTCTTATTCCACATTTAACAACCACCTGACCATCAGTGGCCGTAAGGTCAATGCAAAGTATATGACTGCCCCAAACTCATCCGATTATGATTAGCTAAATTAATAAAAATATCAACCCCGTGCCATCTCAGCCACTTTAAGTATTTGGCATGCGGAGGTGAGTGGATCTTCATCAGTGCAGAGAGAGCATCCACTTACCTCAGCATGAGATTGTGTAATACTATTATTTGCGAAGTAGTTATGTTCATTTCATGCCACGAAATATACATACAGCATAATCCGTTTATGTAAAACTTTTGTACAAAGATAGGAGAACTGGGTTTCTCTCCAGCTTAACATACATTTATTGCCCATGTATGCATTTTAAAACCTATCCACACCAGCCTATCGTATATGCATAATATCCCTCATAAATAATCTCATAATTAATGAGAAATAAACTTACTGGAATTTGGTCCAACCATTTTGGATTCTATTTCCTGGATCTGTTTAACCAGCAGGGAGATGTGCTGGAGCAGGTCTTTGTTCTGGAGCAGCAGTTGATGGACTCGGGCCTGGGCCTCCAGCCGAGCCGTGGCCTCTGCGTTCAGCTGGTCTTTCAGGAGATGGACCTTGGTAGATGGATGAAAGGGAACGAGAACAGGGGACAGGTAGTAGAGGGAGAAAATAGAGAGAGATAATGGATTGATCAGCCAAGTGTTGTTACAGAAATACCTTGACATAGCCAAATCATAAAGTACCAAATATGAAGTCCAGTGCCACACCAAACAGTGTTCATAAGTTCTTAGAAATCTGCTGAGGATTTTGCTTTAAAGACTTGGCTGAGTCTGATCAGCAGGAGAGAACGATTGATAGTTTGGGGAGTGTTTAAACTGTATTGTATTTAATCAAAGCAGTGTGGAGCTAATGTCACATAACCGTCTGAGTTCTCTCACAGCCAGAATCGAAGAGATCAATCAGTGATAATCCAGTGGGGACTGCTGACGTAGAGTCATCGCTCAAGATCAAGAGCACAATACCAGGCGTGGAAGGAGTTTGACAGAGAAACATTTGCACTTTTTTCAAAGAGGGTTAAATTTACAAGAAAAGAAGAAAGCAATAAAATAAAATCAGAACAAATGAGTGTAGAGGATCTACTCATTACTCTTTATCTCAGTCTTAAAACAGACTCATTAACAAGTCTTGCATGTTAACTGTATATTTTATAAATCTTGATTTTTGAAACTGAATTGTCCTTGTAAACAAAAACTGTTTACATACAATCCAGTGACGTAATATTCAGATCCAAAGTCATGCTGTCAAATTAAATCTCAATTCTAAAACAGTACAATTAATTGAGATCTTAGAATGTAAATTGGTAAAATGTGATTTAAGGTTGCCTATTTATTTAGCCTATCCAAGTCCAGCCTTTAATTCTGGTAAATTAAGACATAAAAATAAACAATTTCTATTTATAAAATTAAATAAATTCATATAATGTTATTTAAGTTTTTATCTAAAAAATTGCTTAGACATGGAAATGGGTGTTGTAACATTAGACGATCTAAGTGACAGGATGAGATGGAGGCAGGTGATCCGCTGCGGTGATCCCTGAGGGAGGTAGTCAAAGAAAAATGTGATTTCCGATTGTTGTGTCTGTTACCATTTATTTAGTAACTCATGATTTCCTGATTCCTTGATGAACAGGCATTAAACCCCTTACACAGAAGCATAGTTCAGAAAAAAGGCTGGACAAGGACCTCAGTTTACCTTGTTACACACAGTGAGCCAGACGTGAGGGAGATTTAAAACAAAGCTTCAAAAGCTAACTGTTGAAGAACTTCAGGAATAATGGACATCTGGGATTTTCCTAAGTCTCTACAAGTATTTAATGCTTTTTACATGCTAAGCTGTTGTTCGGGAAGCCAGGTAAAATGCCATCATCTGTTCTTCCATCAAAAATATACCAAGTAGGCTACTACCAAAACAGGGCCCTATGCTATATCTTTAAAATTTTTGAAGACCCAGCTCTTGAGAGTGCATCACTTAGTTATGCTCTTCCTACTATGGCTATGATTACACTGTTACCCCTAACAGAACCTGACTAGTGGCCTTCCTTCTGAGTAGCTTATCGTTAGTGTTGAATTTAACTGCATATTTACATCCTCATTTGTAAGTCGCTTTGGATAAATAGCATCTGCCAAACATAAAACAAATAAAACATAAACATGCAAATGTATGGAGTTTGCCTAACAGTTTTGGAACTTTAACTGGAATTGTATGCCTTAGTCAGATGAGAGTAAGATTGTGCTTCTTGGTAAGAAACATTCCTGGTGGGCTTGGCTGGTAACAAAAGATAAAATGTGGAATAGCCCTTCACATCTGCAAAGTGCAGTTGAGACAGTGGACTTGTTTTTAACTCAGAGAGCCTGCTAACTTTGCAAAAAGCCACAGGATCATAACTCTTCAGCATGTAAAAATAAAAATACAACTCCTCCTTCAGTCATGCATTCTCACAATAAAAATCCATGCAACAGCCTGCTGCTTCTTACTGTATATTGTTGTGATCGGTTACTGATTTTATGGCCCTCCTTGTGTTATATTGTGAAAGCACTTACCAGGTGCTAAATAGTATTATGTGTAATACTATTTGTGGTTTAAATGGAGGCCAGCTTACATAGCTTCTTATATGTACTATAGTTTTTATGTCTAATACACTACTATTTGTGCCCTGTGATGGATGGATGGATACTACTATTTGTAAATATCGTTTATAATTTTTGACTGAAAATGTAATTTTCTGCAATAGTACTTAGTTTTAATTTCTTTTTTTGGGGTCTAGTTCTATTTATATTGTGTTGCTTTTGTGTCTTCATGTCTGTGTCTTATGGCCGTCATTGCATAAATAATTTCCTTCGGGATCAATTAAGTTTTTTGGATTCTGTAAAGGGGAGTAAAAATATTCATTTTTAACAAATAACAGTTACTCAGACTTTCAGTAAGACAATGATCCAAAACGTAAAATTATACACAGAAAGGGTTCACTAGACACAACATAGACCTTCTTCCATGTCTATCTTAGCCCCTAGACATAAAACCTGTGGTATGAGCTCAAAAGGGGCAGAACAGAATGCAACAATCCCATTTTCTGTATGTCAAACTTGTCAAATGGTGCAGGAGAAGAATAAATGCTGCCCTGCTAGTAAAAGGGGGTTACACAAGCTATTAACAGCAGGGGTGCCAGTAAGTGTTTTGTGGCTTTGTGCTTCTTAGACATTGTACTGGTGGTGCCTGGAATGCTGGATGACTAACTTAAATAAGGCAACAGGCAATGTAAATCATTGCAATCCTAAACAACATTTTTGGAATTGTGAACAAAATATTTTATTCCAATGTTAATTTGCAACTGGAATTTAATTGTTCTTTTTAACAGCCTGTTTTTATCTTAAAAATATGCATTGAGCATTGAATATCCTGATAAATGTTTGGACAACTCTTTCTAGGATTCTGACACAGCTACACCAGAGTCAGATGGCAAAGTCTCAAAAGCTGACTGTTTGTGAAGGATTTTATGAAGATTCTCTTAATGTGGAAATCACAGAGACAAGATGATGAATGCAAAAAGACAAGTGATACATGTAAACACAGCAACCAACCAACCAACCATTTGATGAAATGTGATGTACACACAATTAATCCTGACTGTCAGGTAATTTTATTGTTACTCTATTTAATCAGTTTTAAAGAAACTTAAGCATTAAAATAAAAACACTTAATAGTGTCAAAAGATGCAAGATCTTTGTGCTGAAATTATTGTGCCTCTATAAAATGTTCAAAGAGAACTCGTGGTGCTCGAGTGACAGCTCTGATCCTCATGTAAGCTTAACGCAATAGTCTGCTGTGGTTTGCCAGATTAAAGCAGACTTCATTTCAATTTAGGGCTGAAAGGATAAAACTCGTTTTACACACTGAATCATCTATATAAAAATGAAGGTAGGGAGACAGACACCATTCAGTCAGTATGCACACTCAAGCACAAATACATATTCATACTTGGTTTCTGGCAGCAGCAGCAGCAGCAACACCCCTGTTTTCACTTCACAATCTGCCCTTCCAATCAAATGTTTGCATTGCCATCTCAGACTCTAGGTAGCCACCTTTGCATACACGCAAATGCTTTCAAAAAGTTAAAAGGAGAACATTTCATAGTCTCTAATCTGGAGAGAAAATTAGAAGAGGCTGAGCAATAAATAAGGGTACTTAATGATTTTCTGACAGAAGAGGAGGCATACCTCTCAATAATTTGATTTGGAATAACCTTGGAGCTTGATCACAGCCCAGCAAAGCTTCCAACACTAAGTCGCCTAAGATGCAAAGAGGAACTGAAGCAAAAAGAGGGGAAATATTCACATAGTTCCATGTTATGCAGAAAAACATCTAACATTAAGCTGTAACAGTCAGGAAGGGCTCATTACAATTAATACTACCTTGTTTCTTGACTCCCTAACAGCTTCATATCAGTAAGACATTTTATATGCTGCTTTGAGTGTAAAAATTACTAAATCAAACCAAAGTGTGGCTGAAGAGAAACCCACCAATGCTTGTGTGAAGGGCCGATAGGTGTATTTTCAAAGCAAAATAAATCAAGGCTTCTCTTGTAGAGATACGAATCATTGAGAAATGTAATGACTCCCTGGTTTTTCCCATTTCAGCACATGTAACATGGTAACATGCATCTGGTTACCGTGGCAGCATGAAGGCTCTTCGCTCTTGACGTCAATGGTGACAAATATCAAAGGACAAAATGGCAAAAAAAAAAAAAAAAAACCTACATAAAGTAATTGGAACAATACACCAAGGACAGCCCAACATTGTGAAACACTGCTGTGCTCTGCAACATGGAGGAGTGGGGTTAAGATTTAGGCTTGGTCTGAGTCATTGAAATGTCAGTAAAACCAATCATGAAAACAATTTCAATTTCAATTACTTGGTGCGTTGGCTGTTTACTGAACTCACCTGCCACTTTTTAGGTACACCTGGTACCAGGTTGAACACTGTTACGGCCAACTGTTTAACAGGGGCCTTGTTTTTTTTGTCATAGTCCTCTTTATTTAGAGATCTTGTTTAGTACGTTTGCGTTTTCTCCCCTCTATCTGCATGTAAATGCTCTCCTTCATTCATGCCCTTTCATTCCAAGCCTGGCCTCCTGCAGATGCTGTTGTTCCTCACTCCTGCACAATCAGGACCAGGTGTGGGTTGTTCCCCAGACGAAGCTGCTGATTGGCTCCCTAACTGCTGAAAAGTCCATCAGCCTCACCTGCAGTTGGGGGAGCAGCTTGTCACAGTGCTGTGGTCCCCCACAGCCTGCTCCTGTTTAGTTTGTCAGAACTTTTGTTTAGTGCTGTACTTGTGTTAGTTTTTGTCAGTGTCATCGATGAGAAGTTTATTTCCGATAAGACCTTCTGCCATTAAGTTAAAGAGACAGCACTAAGTTCATTCTTTGTTTTTCCCCTGTATTTTATTTAAGGCTTCTCTTAGCCTGTGTTTTGAGGCATGTTTTGTTTTGACACCCTTATGGCTTTAGTTAATTTTGTTAGACCATCTATGTTCTGTATATTTGTTTTGTTGCTTTATTCTGATTAAACTCTTCTGTTCCTTTACCATCTAACTACAGGGTATTGTGTTACTTCCCTCTTCCCTAGCCGAGCCAGGGTCATAAAAGACACTTATTTAGACCTACCTAAAATTGTTGAAGCATAAATTCAAACAAATTTCTTATAAATTTTGCTCGGTATCATTTTGAAACCAAGGAGTTACTGCACATCCTAAAAGTGATCATTGGATTGGGATCTGGTGACTTTGGAGGACATTGCAGTACAGTAAATGACATGTCATGTTTAAACAAAAACAGATGAGCTACGCTTTGGAATATGGTTTACTATCCTGTTGGAAACAACCATCAGAAAATGGGTAAATAAAGAGATGGACATAGTCAGCAACAATATTCAGGTAGCCTGTGGTGTTTAGAGAAGGCTGAATTTGCAGGAAGGGGCCCAATGTGTGTTGAGAAAATATCCACCACACCATTACACCAACAAATGACCCTACCACCGGGATGTAACAGCTGAAATAAAATTCAGACCTATGAACAATTTACCGATCTGTTGTCCAATTCTGGTGAGCATGTGTATCGTAGCCTCGGTATCCCATTCTTAGCTGATATTAGGGGGCACCCCCTGTGTTCATCTGCTTCAGTGTTTGAGCCTTTGTTTGCTTCTTCTGCTGCTTTTCTAATGTCTTGGACCAGTCTTTCTATTTTTCTCTGATACTCCCAAAGCCCTTTTGTTCACACCACTGTGACTCATTGGATTCTTTCTTTTTAGACCATTCCTTGTGAAACCAAGAGCTACTTGTGCCACTCCGGCACCAAAAGGCATGCTAAATTCAAATTCGCTTTAATCTACTTTCTTCTCTATCCTGATGCTTAAACTTCAGCAAGTTTTCTTCACATCTCGATGCATAGATGCTATATTAAACAGCCATGTGGTTAACACAGTAGTGAAAAGAACAAACATTTGAACGGGTGTAACTAATATACCTGCCTGCCCTGATCATGGCGGTCATGGTTGATTGATAATGTAGTAACCGGTAAATATACATTTTATTGCCAAAATAAAGGAGACACACACTTTAACACACACATAGAAACTATAACAATATCCCATTCTTACATAAGCGTTATTTTTGGATTTGACTCACCTATTGCAGTTTCAACACTTCTGGAAAAGCTGTCCACAAGGTTTAGGAGTATGTTTATATGAAAATTGGACCATTCTTTCAGAAGGGCATTTATGACTTCAGACACTGTTGATGGATTACAGTAATTTGTGGACTAAAAGCCGCTGCTTTTTTCACACGCTTTGGACCCTGTGTCCTATATAAGATGCGGCTAATTTATAGATTTTTTTACTGGCTAACGACCTCCAAGGGGCACTATAGCAGGAAGCAACAGACATGCAGGGAAAGATTATGTGCAGTAGAAGAAAGTACCGGTAGTTTTTATGCACACACCTTCATCATGGAAAACACACAAAGAAATGCATATGATGGAGCTCTGCTCCAATTTATCACCAAGGTGCTCTACTGAGTTGAGGCTGAGACTCTGAACTATTAATGTTATTCCACACCAAGCTCATCCAAATCCATATGGATCTTGCTTTATGCACTGAAATAGTCATGCTAGTACCGGTAGGGGGTATCCCTAAACTGTGAAATGAAATTGACAAAAATGTATGAACAATTACATAGTCTGTGTGTTATGTGTTTCACTTAGTATATTGAGTTAGTGAAACAAATTAACTTTTCAATAATATTGTAATTTATTGAATGGGTCTGTATGCTCTTGCACTAAGCATTGCTTTCACTGGGACTGAGCCCCTGAAGACCATCCTCTACACTATATTTCCTCTCCAGCAAACCTCCGATTTTGCACAATGCAGTCAGGCAATAACTATTTTTTTGGCAACTGTCAAACCCTGATGGATTCATCTGAGTGATTAACAAAAAGAGAAACATGATTTTTCACTTCAGAGAACACTATCCTACTCTAGAGTCCAGTGGTGATATGCTTTACACTGATCCATCCAACATTTTTCATTAAACTTGCTGATGTAACATTTGGGGATCCAGCTGCTCAACCATGTAACCCCAGTCCTTGAAGCTTTTTGTAGTGATAAACATACACACAAATTTGTTCATAGCCAGGTTAAGCAAATAAAAAAAATAAAAAATTGAGCTTAAGGACATTAGCAATACATGTAAAGTATTAAACTGTCTATGTGACGTTATGAAGAACGGTGCAAAACATACACTGCTGTTCTTGTGATTTATGATAGTTTTTATTAACAAAATACTAGCCTCAAATTTATTGTTTTTGGGTTCCTTTAGAATTTTTTCTCACACCATTTCTCATTGCTCTGCTGTCTCACGTTTCTGTCATATAGAGGAACTTGTTTGCCTGTTTTTCTCATATAAAACCTAGTCAGCCACCTTCTTGTTTAACAATGAGCCAGTTGATTGGAGACACAGAGGACTGAGTCAAATTTCACAGTCTCCCATTCTCTTCCCAAACTCCCATATCCACTTATACAGAAAAACAACTGCTGAGGAAGAAAGTCATCTCCTTTTATTACTCCTGTATTTAGCAACTAAAACAGGGGGTCCAGATTGTGTTGTGACCTTTCCAGAACTTATTTGTAAAGAGCAACACCCTAATAATGACGAGACTGATGTAATTTATTGCAGACAGGACCCCATCTTGAGAGATGAAGAGTGAAGCTTCGGTCTCAAACATGTAAGTCTTTTGACAGCCGTAGGGCACATCAGCCTCTGCTCTGTTATTCATACAGAAGCTGCAGTGTACATTTTACAGTCATCCTGGTACTGTGGCTAATGCCTCACTGAGCTGCAGTGGCTGCAATTGAGATACTGAATGATTCTTGGTAGCAATGTGATTAAACAATGTTATAAATAATAAAAAAATATCTATTTTAAAAGTCTTTTAATGCGAGGATAACACAATAGCTCCTGTTGTGAAGGAGCCACACAGTCAGGCATCTAAACATCTAAAACCTCTATTGTTGCTTCAGGTTGTAATTAGATTTAGTGGACCCACTGTGTCTTAATGCAACACAATTTTCTTTTTATGCGCTTCCTATTTTCCTTATTGTCCCAGAATATTACATTAAGCACAAACAACATAAATAAAATTTTCTCACAGATTTACCCACTTTTCCTCACTGTGTTTGGGCGTCATACAGTGAGAATAGCTAAGATTTTAATTATCATCAATGACATTGATTGTATTTATGTCTTTCAGAGGAACATTAGCTGATTCTGCAGACAATTAACCAAGTCAATGGTTGTAAAAACATGAACAAGTCAGCAAGGCAGAAAGTAAAAAGTAAAACAACTTTCTACTTACTGAAAAGTGAGACTATAATAAAACAGTAAGAGTGAAAATACTTAATTGAGAATATAAATTCTCCAAAATACTGACAACACATGAAGGGTCCAGAACAGAAAGCAGAGGCGTAGCTTAACCCACCTCTTTGCAGCTTCTGTACTGTTACTCACCCATTATCCCATTGAGACAATGTCTTACCCACGACCAAAATCTAATGGATTATAGGTTAACCTAACAAGAGCAAATCATTAAGATCTCAAAGTATAAATTTGACCGAACAGAAAAATAAAATAAATGTGGTTTATTGAACATAAGACATCTTTCTTCAAAGACTTGTTAGTTAATGACATGATTTGTGATAGTCAAATTGATTTGTTTTGTCTCACAGAAACCTGGCTGCAGCAAGAGGCTTATGTCGGTATAAATGAGTAAATTCCTTCCAATTATTTATATTTTCACATTCCTCGAACTATTGGTCGAGGAGGTGTAGCAACAATTTTTCATTCAGATTTATTAATCAATCCAAGACCAATTAATAGCTACAGTTATTTGAATGTCTAATCCTTAGTTTTCCTCATTCAAAGTGCAAAGCACTTTTGTTTGTGGTTTTGTATCGTCCACCAGGCCCTTACACTCAATTTTTAGATCAAATCTCAGATTTTTTTAAAATACTGATAGGGTCATTATAGTGGGGGATTCCAAATATTCATGTTGACACTGAAAGTGATAGCCTAAATACAGTCCTCAATGCTATTTTACACTCAATATGGTTTACTCAAAAAGTACAGGGACCCACCCACTTCGGTCATCACACTTTGGACCTTGTACTGACTTACAGCATTGAGTGTGAAGAAATAACAATCCTTCCAAATAACCCTGTCCTGTCTGATCATTTTTTGATAATTTATTTAACTGAGCACCCAAACCTGAAAGAAAAATTCCTTTTAGTAGACAGACAATGCTGCCACAAGTTTTAAAGAATCTGTTTTATTCTTAATTTCCTCAGTATGTCAGAGTAACACAGAGGAGGGCAGCAATTTAATCTCTATACCTTCATAAATTTGTATAGTGCATGAATTACTTCCTCATTTCGTCTGGCATTAGACAATGTAGCTGCCTTAAAAAAGAAGGTATCGTAATTTCTGAATTATTGAGCGCACCTGAATATAAGCAACACCAGTTAAATTTGAAAAGTAAATACATTTTGTACATGTATAGGGCGCACCTATATATAAACCGCACATTTTCATGTTGTAATCAGAGATATTTACACAGAAAGATGGTACACGGAAGATTTATTTTAGTTACCTCCGCCAGGGGGTAATGATTTAATGCCGGTCTGTCTATCCGTTAGCAACATAACTCAAAAAGTTATGGACAGATTTCAACTAAATTTACAGGAAATGTCCGCATTGGGACCAGGAACATCTTTTTATATTTTAGGGTTGTTCTAACATGAAGCGCGTATCCACTCACTGACCAGCCGTGCTAACCTCCACTCCTCTAGTGTCCTAGATTACAAGCGGCTCCCCTCGCGCAGCAGCCCCAAATCGCCGCTCTCCGCTGGAAGAGCGCACCGATGTATATCATTAACAAACATTTTATTTGAAAAGTACTGAAAGTTGGAATTCGATAACATGGGGATGGAGGGGGTGAATGGCCCTGGCAGAGGTCTGCGGTCTGAGTGCTTTTCCAAGTTATAATTTAAGACATGGTTTTTTTCCAAACCCTACCTGAAATCGGCAGTAGGGTGCCAACATGGCATCAACACAACAGCAACATGATTGGTTAGAAAATAAAACATACTTTAGCCTACCAAATAAGTCATTGGTCGCTATCTTCAGCTTCTTCTTCGTCACTAAAGCCATTTTCTTCAGTGTTTTTATGTCCTCTGAAAGCTTTTGTCGTCTTTTTACACTGACTCGGTTCTTCCCGCTGCCTCCTCCAATGTCTCACCATCGATTAATTGATGTTAAGCTTACGTGCAGTAGCCATTTCCTTCTTTGTAGGCCAAGTCGATCACCTTTAACTTAAAAGCTGCATGTATTTCTGCCCGTTTTCCATGATGAAGGTGTGTGCATGTAAACTACCGGTAGTGTCTTCTTCGGCACATATTATTTCCCCACATGTCTGTCTCACTTTTACGCTTCCTGCTGTAGTGCCCCCCGGAGGCCTTTAGCCAGTAAAAATCTATGAATTAGCCAAATCGCTGTATAGGACGCAGGGTCCAAAGCGTGTGAAAAAAGTATTGGCTTATAGTGATCAACCATAGGAGGTTGGGTCCCTGGTTTAATTCAGAGCTGCGTACTTTAAAGAAGAATGCTAGGAAATTTGAGATAAAGTGGTGCCAAGCTAGAACAATGTATTTTCCATTATTAATAGAGGAGAATAAGAACAATCCCAGGTTTCTTTTCAGTACAGCTGCCAAACGTACAGAGTCATAGCTCTGTTAAGCCAACTATTACCCCAGCTTTCAGTACTGATGACTTTATGGGGTTCTTCATAAATAAAATTTATTCTATTGAAAATAAAATAATTGGCATCCTCCCAAACATGACTACTTCTTTCTCAGTGAGTGAGGCAGCATCGGAGGTAACTGTAGAACATCATTTGTGTTTGGACTGTTTTGATTCAATTGAACTTTTGGAATTATCAAAAATATTAGCTTAATCTAAGCCTTCAACTTGTTGGACCCAATCGCAACCAAATTATTTACACAAGTGTTCCCTTTGATTACTGTCCCCATTATAGGTATGATGAATCTATCCTTGATTTCTATCCTGGATAAGTACCACAGGATTTTAAGTTTGCTGTAATTGAAAACCTTGTCTAGATCAAGATGACTTAATTATAGACTCATTTCTAATCTTCCTTATCTAAAATCCTTGAGAAAATAGTTGCTAATCAAGTCTGTGAGCATCTAAACACTAACGACCTGTTTGAAGAGTTTTAGTCAGCTTTTAGAGCTCATCATAGCACTGAAATAGCACTGGTGAAAGTTACTAATGATATTCTCATGGCTTCAGATAATGGACTTGTTTTGGTTATGGTCTTATTAGATCTTAGTGCTGCTTTTAAGCCAGTCGATCACAATATTCCTTTAAAAACATTTCAACATGTTGCAGGGATCAAAGGAACAGCAATTGGCGGGTTTAAATCCTATTTGTCTAACAAATTCCAGTTTGTTCATATAAATGATAAATCTTCTTCACACTCAAGGGTTACTTGTGGAGTACCACAGGCATCTGTGCTTGGACCAATTCTTTTTAATATATATATATATATATGCTTCCAATTGGTAAAATCATCAGACAGCATGTGATAAATTTCAACATGGCAACCTGGGAGAGAACACCAGGAGAACTTAATATGTTTAGCAACGATCTATAAATATTTTTAAATGTTTTTATTGCTGGCATGTTGAAATTGTGACATTTTGTCTAAAAACCTACTCTGCATTGTCTTTTCAGTGATATGTAATTATCTAGCTAGGTGAACCTGATGCACAACTATATTTATTCATAAATCTTGATGAATCCAATCAGTTAGTTTACAGGAATGTCTGGAAGACAAAAAGCTGGATGATGCTTTAAGAGGAAGCCAAGCATTCCATCACCAACTTTTACAAGATCCCCTAACAAAGGAATCCCCAGAGTTGCTATTAAGATTTAGAAAACCTCAGCTGTTACTGAGCAGCCTTGGCGGAGGTCTGCACTCTCAGAGTGCTTTTCTAGTCCATCACTGTGGAGGAATTTTAGCACACTCTTCTTTACAGAATTGTTTCAACTCAACCACATTGTCCGTTTTTCAGCATTAATGACCTGTTTGAGGTCATGACATAGTATCTCAAATGGATTTAAATAAGGATTTTGACTAGACCTTTTTAAAACTTTGTTTTTTGAGACATTCAAAACTGAGTTTGCTTATGTGCTTTATGTCATTCCTCTGCAGCATGTAGTTCAACCAAACTGCCAATAAGGCTGAATTTGAGATAACAAATGTAAAGTAATGAACTGAAGGCTGAAAAGTCACTTCAAGATTTTTTGGAAGAGAACAGATTGTGGTTGCATCAGGTACAGCAAGCTGTGTATTTACCAAAACAGAAGAGCAACACTATACCATCTAACTACTACCGGCTGCTTAGTTTTACACCAGATGTAACAGGATGCACACCTTCTGAAAAGTTCAACTTCGGTCCAAAAGTATTGTGGGTCATAAAGATATTTTGTGATGTGAAATGTGAAATGTGCATTTGTGTTTTTTTGTGTGCAATCTCAAGCATACTGTTAAATCATGAACACTGACCTTAACACAGGTGAGGTCTGGAGTGGTTTAAAATGATATTGTGGGTTCTTTTGTGACCTGGTGAAAAAGTTGTTGATGTGCCCTTGGAGTAATTTTGGTAAGCCGGGCGGACTCACCACTGTTCTGTGTTTTCTTCATTTGTGGAGAACCACTCTCACTGTGGTTTACTGGAGTGCTAAAACCTTAGAATTAACTTTGTAGCCTTTTCCAGACTCATGGATATAAATGCCTTTTTCTCATCTCTTCATGATTTCTTTAGATTGGGGCATTATATGTCACCTTTTGGGATCTTTAGCGTTTTATTTTTAAGTGATGTCTGTTTTCTAGAGGTCTGGCAGTAATCGGGGCTAAGGGTGATTAGTGAAACTAAACTCAGTTTTTTCAGAGTTAATTCATGATTTAACAAGGTGGTTGATAACTTTTTACAGAGGACCAGTTTGGTTTAGACATATTTTTGTACTTTATACATGAAATCATAATTAGAAAACTAAATTTTGTATCAGGTTATCCTTGTCTGAAATTGAAATTTGTTTGATGATCTGAAACAGGCATGTTCAAGAGGGGGCCTTTTCCTCCATTATGCCCCAAGTGCCCTTTTTTGAGTTTTTTTGGTAGGTTTTTTAGTTTTTTGGGAGTTTTCATGCATGGAGGCCTGTCTGTATCCCTCAACATTTACATTTAACTATTAATAACAACTTAGATAAATTTAATGATCTGGCTACCATCAGTCACAAGATGACCATTAACCAGGGCTCTTCTTCGACGTGCCTCTGCCTCTACCAGCTGCTTTGCGAGAGAGGCTGCCGGTAAGTAGGGTGTACACACCATGATAGAAAAGAGTATTGGATTTACTATATACAGGTTATTAAGTTGTCTAGTGGCAACCGGCGAAGTGAAATGAACATCTTGTGTGTGCACTGGGCAACTGGATGACAAAACATTACTTGTCTTTTTAATAACAAGCCAACATTTGTCCTGGTAGTAAGGGGCTCAGAACTGCCCTCCAACGATCAAATTATGACCAAAACAACATTTTTCAAAATAGACATGCTTGTGAGGGAAAATATAGGCTTGATATTGAAGTTACATTAACCCGTTTTTGTTTATTCTTCCTCATCATCCTTGCAGCAGTTTCAGATCCCCCCCACAAACACAGAAATGGTTTGGGCGCAGAGAAAACCTTTGACTTTCAGTTTATTAGGCTGCTTCAGGTTTGAACAAATGAAATTATTTACATTTTCACATTCCTCGAAGTACTGGTCGAGGAGGTGTAGCAACCATTTTTTATTCAGATTTATTAATCAATCCAAGACCGATTAATAGTTACAGTTCATTTGAACATGAATGAAAAAAAATAAAAATAAGGTAGCCTCAGTCGGTCCCTCTGCTCTGGGTCAGGCAGTCTCCATCACTTTGATTTAAAGGAACAGCACCACAACTTTCACCTGAGGAACACCTCAAAAGGTAGAGTCAACTTTCGGTTCGCTTAACGCTCCTTTCACCTAAAGTTACAAAGCGTCCTCACAGCAGCCCACAGGATCTGGGCTAGAGGTGAGTGGCTGTTAATGAAATTAAGTCATTACTATAGAAGCTCAGCTGCTAAAGATTCGATCCGTAGCCTTTACAGCTCTACAACTAATAATGTCACATAAATAGTAGCAGAAAATAGCCTACTGTATCAACAATTTGGACTGCAGTAGTTATAGAAAGCCAGAAGTACCACAATTCGATGAATCAAAATATGCCAAAACAGATATTTATACATGTCAAAAATTTTAAGTCAAACTTAAAATGCACTTGTCACATAAATTAATATATTCTGATCCGAACAATATTTTTATGTTTAAATTTTTTAAAAATATTTTACCTCATTGATGTGTGTTGAGCATTCATGTATTTGAGCTCTCCACCTGACAAATCTAAATCTCTCAAAGGTGCTAACACTACTATAGAAAAGTAGAGTTTTTCCCTCCTAGCTGTGTTGATCTCTAAAGCTGTCTGCAGCTGAGCTGCTGTGGAGGTTAACCAGTCAGATATTAGGGTTTATTTAGTAAGACACAGCTTCAAGTTAAGTTATTTCATAATGTAAAACTTGTTTAATCAGCTATCAGCTCTCCTATTGTCTTTTCAATGTCTACAGACTTGGATCAACACAGCCCAGCAGCACCGTCTCAACAGCAACAATTATACCCCATCAGATAAAAAATAGGCTACTTTTGCTTTGCATGGTCCCCATCATATGACATTGATATATTATGTTATGATTCCCAATTAGATTCTTGATGAATATCGGGTGTTGTTATTAAGGATGGTATACCATAAAAGTTATGTTGTTGTAAGGTGTTTTAAATCGTGCTTGATGTGTCCCTTTTTAACTTTAAGCACCTCTCCCTCTAAAGGAAGTTCTCTGCATGGGCCTGATCTGAAACATAAATGTGATAAAAAAGCAAAAGCAGAAGAAATGTTTAAGGGGGCAAATACTTTTTTCGAAACACTGCATGCAAATGTACATGGGCACCTAAGTACATCCACACTTTAAGGGAAGGAGCCAAGCACAGCAAAAAGAGCAAGTCAAACAAAAAATAAGGGGCGGGAACCACTGATCTAGTTCATAAATAAAATTGGTGCTGATATATTAAAATCAAGAGAGAGCATCACCTCGAAACAACTTCAAGAAATAATGGCAACATGGATAATGGATGAACATAACAGCACAGTGAGCAACAAAATAAACAGCAAAAAAATAAAAAACAAACAGGCTGTACGTTGACATTAAAACTAACATGTAGGCCATATCTTGTGACTTTGGAAAAAAATTCCTTTCAAGCTGAGGGCAAGAATATAACCCCTTTAACTAAAAGCAAAAAAGTGCAGACAAAGTGCCAATTATAAAGGTGAAGGTGAACGACTTTTGTTTCACCATGATTGTTTCCAGTAATGAACTTTCTGCAACCTGTAACTCTCTTTTCTCTTATCAGTGTCCTAAAATTAAAGAAGCTTGGAGCACCTGAAACAACTCATTAAAGCTTTAATCAGGAAGCTCTTTCATCACTTTCACTGTTCAAAGACTATTTCCCAAGAGACCAGTACCAAGGACAATTTTTATATTCCTAATACGTTTTCTTTTAAAAGCTAAAAAGTTCTCTACAGTACCAAGCCTATTCTTTCACTTTCAAACATATTTAAAACCAGAAAAGCACTCATAGGGCAGACTTAACTTCTTTTAGTTAAAAATCACATTTGGGGTAGAATAGGGGTATAGCTATGTTTTAGTTTAACATATTGTTGGCATAATTACAAATAAAGTATATCAGAGAGGAGTTTTTTGACTTTATTTAAGAATAGTTTTCATTCTTTATTTCAAACTTTAAATCTTAGTTTTGGGCAGGAGGTTTAATTTTTTTGGTCACATAAAACAACATTATAAACCAAAAAAGTGTATTTTGCACAACACAGACCTAGACAAAATGAAGAAAAAAAATGACCTCAGGGATTATACTCCTATCTTTTTAAATGATAGAAACTGTGGTTACCAGACAAGAGGGATTTTTAACTAACAGTTCCTTATCAGACAAAACAGAAACACAGCGACTCTCTGACAGTACAAGGGGATTAGGACGGCTTGTGTGCTATGACTCAACAGGATGAGGATGCACTCCTTGTACAGGATTACCAGCACTGCTTTGCTTGCCCACGCCAACTCCCTTTGATCTCAGAACGTTTGAAAGCACTCCAACAGTCGCTTTTCCCATACCTTCTGTAAATTTGGAGGAAAAGCTGGATAGAAAAATTGTCATTTTGCTGCCATGACATGGAAACCATTAGAAATGTGCTAATGGGGCAAATAAGATATGTTTAATCGCTATGTAGGGAAAGTGTGTTGAAGAAACATAGTTACTGAAACGGAGAAGAAAATTGACAGGACTTTTATTCTTCTAACTGGTGATTTCTCCGACACCTGAACATGACACTATATTACAGAGGATTACAAAAGTAATCATGTCCTTTTAATTCCTTAAACCAGATGGAAGAAAAACAAATTACTCCCATAAAGGACAATTACTGGTGGCCTAAAACAGACCTAGGATTTCTTATAGTTTGCCTTTGCTAAACTGCTGACAAGGGAAGTACAGTGCATGCATTGTGCATATGTATGAACTACCTTTTACAGCAATTTCAGCTGCAAGGCTTTAGGGGAATTGCTCTCCCAGCTTTCTACTTCTGGAGACTGGATTTAATTCCTCAAATCTTCTTTACAAAAGTAGTTCGAGTTCAATAAGTTTGGATGAAGATCAATTTGTAAGTGACACCAAAGATTCTTAGTTGGACCTGGGTCTGGAATCATGTAAAGCACCTTGAATCACCTTGTGTTGAAAGAGTACTATACAAATAAAAATGCCTTGCCTTGCCTTGGACTGGTTTATTCTAATACACATGCAGGATTTGATCTAAACCCTTTTATTTTAGTTTAGGGTGTATTTTTAGGGTTGTTATCCTGCTAGAAGGTGAACCTCAGTCTTTTGCTGGCTCTCACAATTTTTTCTCAAGTGTTTCACTGTCCCTGCTGAAAGCACCTGCACAGCAGGAGGCAGCCACAACCATGTTTCAAATTGGGGATAGGGAAATATGGATGAGTAATGTTATCACACAGAGTTTTTTATGTAATCCAAAAAGTTTAACTTTCTTCATCTGACCAGAGAACCTTCTTTCATACTTACCGTGTCCCATTCAAAGCTTGAGGCAACATGGAAATGAGACTTATTTTGGCTTTCTGAGCAAACCCTTTTTTCCAGTCTTCTCAACAGGCTGACCAACGGGGAGAAGTGGCCAAGAGTCAAGTGAAGAATCAGAAACTTTTACTGGAGCATTTGACACTTAATCAAAACTGTGAGTGAAGGTCCAAGAAACAGGCCATGGATCATAGACGTCTTAGATAGTATTACAAGCTCTTGAAAGGGATAGATAGTATTTTGCATGAGGTTGATGAAGGAAAAAAAGACAATGTAAAGGCAAGAAAGATGAAAGAGTGAATTTCTATAAATGGAGGCCAGTTTGTAAACTAAGACCTAAGGTCAATCAGGCAGCGACAGAGCAGCAGCTGCACTGTTAGCTTTAATCATCAAACAGGTACCCATCACAGCCCCCTCAATTTCACTACTTCATTAAAGATCTCCATTTCCACTCATCTCCAAGTGAGCTGTGGTTAGTGCTAGCACATCACTAATTTACTTCCATTTACTGTGACCTCTGCTCAGGCTCCTTGTTGGGTCTCAATAACAAAAATTATTCCCGTTTTCCTCTCAGAGCCATAAAATCAGAGGCGGTTTCGGTAATTGAGTGTGTCCAGAGTGAAAACAGTCCCTTCTACACCTCTTATGATAATTCCTTTCATAATGAGCAAGCAGAAAACACTATTCCTTTTTATTTTTATGCAGCACTTTGCCATGCAGCTGGTGAGATTAATAAGCCAAGATTTGTAAAGTACAAACCGGAGATGAATGTGAAGAACGTTATTGATGCAGTGATTTGCATAATACATAAATAAGCTTTTTTATGTAAATTGTGAAATGGTTCATTTAAAAATTTTGAAATTTAAAGATCTTTAAAAATCATGATATGAGGCTACAGAGTTTCTAGATAGATAAGCCTTAAATTTTTTGAACATGTCAACATATATCGAGCGTAAATCAGCAATTCCTTTAAAATATTCAAGTAAAAGATACATTACATATCACATCACCTTTCTTTTGAACTTACTGAAGACAATTTCAAGTTTTGCAAGGCAAGTTTTGGGCTGATCTTTGAAGTTTCAGGTCCATAAAACGTTTGGTTATTATATTACTCTCCACATTATAAAAAAAAAAGAGTGCCTTTTATAGTTCTGCTTGTAGCAAATTAATCCTTCAGAATAGATAGTGAAGGATATGCAGTCGGTGTCATTAAATCAGCAATATTAGAAAATTGTGCAGAAAGCGATCTGGAAATTTGATTTCCTGCCAAAACGAACAGTGTCCTGTCAACAAAAGTGTAAATTGAGCAGATCATGGGACCTACACCAGGGCTTTGGGGTGATTGCATTGATTGGACTGGTGCACCGCCTCTACATGTAAGAGAACCCACATTTTTCATAGCTCCTTGGCTCCTTCAATATTACAATTTGTTTATTATTTGGGATAAATGGTTACAGAATTGTTAATAGAAATGTAATAATATCAAACTGTTGTATCATAATGGTGCACAAATTCACTACAGGTTTAAATAATTCAAATTTGTTCGTAATTCGGTTTATTATCATAACATTAACTCTCCCACCAACACACACAGAAGGTCTTCTGTATTACATTTCATCTGTTTAATCTCTAGACCAGCTCTGTCTTTAGAACAAGACCCTGTGGTCTCAATGAGAGTACATATCTAGAAAACGAATGGTTGAATTTAAAGAAGTGTTAGATGTTAGAAAAATTGAATACCTTCCAGAATGGTGAAACGACACCATCAGAAGAGACAAAAAATACACATTAGTCCAAGAACTATTGTGTATTAAAATAACAAACATAACTGTCTGGTTTCTGTCTACAGTCAAATAAAAAAAAAAATGATGCAACAGATTGTTACTAGTCTTTTTCAAAAAGGCAATTAAAGACAGACTTCCCAAATACCATGTTAAACTGCAACTTATCCTCAAACAACCTTTTTCTTCTTCTTTGCTGATAAACTGTATAAATTAGTGTGAAATAATGCTGTCTACATCTCTGGTCATTATTTTTGGTATTTTAGTACATTTTAGTAAAAATATAAATTTTCCACCGAAAGCCGTCAGTGAAGTGCCCTCTTCAGGTTAAAACTGGGGCATGGAAGGGGCATCACTTGGCTTCTGCCGAACGTAATGACAAACATGAGAGATAACTATTAAACAACTTAATTCCGATGGGTTGGACCAGGGACACATCTACAACCCTTTGGACACCATCCGCAAAGGACCAAAGGCGCCAAGCCCTGAGGGGGGTCTTTTGTATCTTTTTAAGTAGAAAAGAGCATTTTCACTGATTCTCCACTCATCTAAAACACCTTCCTGTCCAGAGAACCCGGAGTTGACACATGGTTTCCTTCTTGTGTAATGCAGTTTGTCATATTTCCAGAGCAAAACTGTTTTTGTTGACAAGTACATTGACACTCTTGTAAATGAGAGCAGATTATCACCAGGTTGGATAAAACATATTTGTTGTTGAATGAGTTTTATAGCTCTGCTGGATGAAATCTCAAAGACCAAGTACGCTTTCAGAACTTGAGCTTCGTGCATCAATTGTTTGAGACTTCTAGAAAGTTATGCCAACATGGATCCTCGTCTTAAAAGCCAGTAGCATTTTACCCATTTTTGACACCTTTATCCTTTACAAGCCTGCTGCCGGCATCAAATTCTACATTAAAAGAAATAAAGTAGTATTTGGTTCATTGAAGCTGAAAATTATTTTAAGAGAGGTTAATCAAAAAGAAGCTAAAATTTATTCAGAAAACCTGCAGGAGAGAAATGTATTTTATCATGATCTAAAGAAACAAAACAAGTCCAAGTAAAAAAAAAGTAAAAAAAAAAAACCACTGTTTCACAAGTGTCTTGTCTCATGGCATTAGATGAAAAGGTGTTTATGCACTTTCGCTTAAATAAATGACATGTTTGTTATGGTTATATAATTCACTAGAGCCACAATCTTTGTAAAATCAAAGGAGACTTTGTGTTTAAGACTTGTAAATTATAAATTAAAGGAATATCAGACTTAAGCATAACAAAAATAGATTTTTGTGACAAAGGGAAATAAAATATGCAAACCCAGCAGACTCATCCCCATTTTCTGACATAAAACTATCACAGACTTCAGGGAAACACAATTTGAGAGGGGGGAGGAACCTTATATGCTTTAGTTTTTCAGAAAAAAAACAAAAACACTAACTTATGCTTTTTATGCAGCATGTGTTCCTTCCTTCTTTGTCTTTTCATCTATAATGCACACATGTGAAGAAATTTATAGAGAATTTTCTTCAACTGTTTGATCTTGTGTACCAGAATGATTCCTGCTTCTATATGTTGTTGCAAAGAAGGCAATGGACACTTTACGCTCACATATTAGGGACAGTTTCTCTACGAGAGACTATATGGACCACGGATATTTTAGAGCTAAGACAAAGTGAGTGAAAGCTGTAGCTTTTCCAAATGTGAAGGCAAATACTTTTGTCGTAACAGTAAATCCCTTGCCTGAAGACATTGCTGCACAAGCTTTCTGACAGAGAATTCTTGGAGGTTCTGCAGCCTGGAGTTGGATCTAAACCGACTCTTTAAAAAACCGTCAATTCTAAAAACGTACTGAGCAAAGTTGAGTGCAATTCAAAGAGTGAAGAAAAAAACAGTGGTGTCTAACACAGTGATCCTCAAAAAAAAAAAAAGACAAAAACAAATATAATATGGTTTACATGTTAAGTTCAAACTAAACGTTATTAGGAATGTGACGATAAAAAAGGAAAAGAAAGTTTGTAGTAAAAAGGAGATGTCACAAAATTCTGATCTGAAGGCTACCACACTTTTGCAATTCATCGATTTCTGTGATTAAACTCTCTGCTAGTGTAGATTTTGTATTTCTTCTTTAAAAAGGAGACAAAAATGAAAATACAGCTTCATAATGAACCACTGTGTGCACCTACGCGCAGAGGACATTAGCAACAATTTGACAGTTTACATTTACTCTTCAATTTATCCTAATTCTAATTATTGCCAACCAGAGGGAGAGCTGGGATGAATCTATAGTCACAACTGAAGCATTTTACAAGATGACTGACTTTTTGCTAACCAACACCAATCATCTTTGAATGTTTGACTAATTAGACTGGATTTAGTCAAGTACAGCAAGTCTATTTCATGCTTGACATTGGATTTAAAAAGACTCTTTCTCTCTCACATGGCCTATTCTGATGTTATGAATCAGGAGTCGTTTTTCACGTTATCAACCCACACAAACATTAACCTTTTAAAAAATATTTAAGAGAAACAGTTATATGTTACAGGGAGGGTAATTGTATATATTACTGTGAATAACCAGCCTTTATGTGAGATCATGGTATAAATTGAAGCTTATATATCCATTTATTAGAGCTCAAAAGGTTTATTGGTGGAATAAAATCTGTTCAGTAAATTGATTTGTAAAATAGATATTTTGATTCCTATTTTCTGTATTTTCTTCTATTTTAAAATATAGCTTAATTTGATCAAAGGCACAGCAAAGAAGTTCTAAGCAACAGATCGCTTTAAAGACTCAGAAGGTAAATGGTGGACCATTCTTCTGTTTATTACCCACTGATCTGGTAAGGGAAATAAGAGTTTAATGACAGAAACAGTTGATGCAGCTTATAGCTTTACAAATAATAAATTGTATAAAATATGTATGATGGAGGTAAACTCTTAGAACAGCCCAAAAAACTTAAAGCCATTTGCCAAATTACAAGAAACGAAGCCAAACTCAACTCAACCACCTCAGCAAAAAAGATTATAAACACTGCACTTGAACCCATATACATACATATATACATACATACACATACATACACACACACACACACACACGTCTTGCTATCCTTGTGTTGACATTGTATTGACTTCCATTGATTTTACTATGCCTAACCCAGACACTTTCCCTAAACCTAACCATTACTGATACATGCCTAACCCTAACCTTAACCTAATTCACACCATACCACTAAACCTAACTAGTAGAGTTTAATAGCTAGTTAAATATTGTGGGGACCAGGCAAAATGTCCTCACAACTACAAATGTCCACACAAGGGTGGTGGGCTGTCAAAGGTTGGTCCTCACAAGTATAGCTATACATGTACGTACACACACACACATATATATATGTATATGAACATGGAAAAAATTAAACCATTTAAGGGGAGGTGAAGCACATTCTTTCATGTGGCAAAACGGACTCATTTAAATTTTCATACACGGTTATCTCTGCCAGTAAGCATGCAACCTCTGGCTTATATCTCGCTGTCTGCTGAAGGAGGAGCAGCTGCTCTCTGTCTCTCTCCAGATCCGTTCACTTATTTTCTTTTCTGTTTGCTTTTCTTGTTTTCTTTCTTAACCTTTTCTTAGTTACTTTATTTTCCCAGCCCCTGGAGTTACTGTATTGGACCAGATCTCTTCTTGGATTACTTTTCTATGGACTTATCAACATGGCTTTTTGCTCAGCTGAGGATTTTGAAAAACTGCTCCACAGAATTGAGGGCATTGAAACGAAGCTACGTCGTCTGGAAATTAATTTTGATCTCCACGCTGATTATGGACAAAATGACACAACTTTACCTTTACCTTTGAATACAAACAGCCCTGTGTTACATAGGTCTAACCGTGTCACAGAGACTCCCTACAGGCGTCTGAGCGGCAGAACTCCGCACTATAATGAAAACTGGCCAGCTTTAAAACGCATGAAATCAACCCCAGCCCGTTCTCCGAGGAAGAAAAAACAAAAGAAACTCCGACACAGAAAACCTCTGAACCCAGAACTGCCGCTTCTGCTAAAAGTGAGCAAAAGAGGTTTCAGCCAAAAACAAGAGATATTTCTCCACCTGGAATCCCGCTGAAAAACAGATTCGCAGCCTTGAGTTCCCCGAAAGATGACGCATCCCCCGGGACCAGTCAAAGCCACCAAGAGAAACCCAGCCGCATCAAACGGACACATAACAAAGTAAGAGCGCCCCCAGCAAAGACTGTTATCATACAAGACGGATCAATTAATGGAATTGAGGCTTTTTGTAGCAAGAATACCAAAGTTTATAGCTGCTACAAAAATACAGTGAGAGAAATATCAGAAAAAATCCCTAAAATCTTGGACCAACATCCTGCTTTGGAAAAGCTTGTCATTCACACTGGATCAGCAGATATCTCGATGAGACAATCAGAGATTCTGAAGAGAGACTTTTCTGATCTCCTACAGAGACTTGATGGACTTAACGTAAACATCCTCATCAGCGGACCAGTCCCTGAAGGGAATGATGAAAGATTTAGCAGGCTCCGCATGCTCCATAAATGGTTGAAGAAACAATCAGCTGAGAAGTCGTTCACATTTATTAATAAATTCAAAGTATTTGGAAGTGCAAATCATCTGTTCAAAGCAGGAATGCGCTATTTGAACAGGTCCGGAGTAAGGCTGTTAGCAGCCAACATTTTTTCTTATCAACATCAGAAAGCAAAACACTTGCTCCCAAAAGCTGACCTTGAGGCGCCCATGAATATCAGAGAACAAAAACAGCAAGTCATGATGACACCACAGGACCGAACAGATAAACAACCATCAGAGATTAAGTCTTCATCTTCCTGTGACTCAGCCACATCAAATGAGTCTCCATTTAGAAACTTTACAGACAGACTGAATGAGCAAATCAAATTTGGGACACAATTAACACCTAAACTTAGACTACACCAAACGCCTGGGACTAGTGTCCATAAGCCTGGGAGCTTCCCCCCACTGATTATTACAGATATCTGATATTTGAGGGAACCGGGCAATAAATCCACCCCTAGCGTCTCCCAGAATTCACCCGGCACCCCTGAGGCTATATCAGTGATTATCAGCAGCAGGAAACATAAACCGTTAACCACACGCTCTCATATTAAACAAAATCTCAAATTGATAACCTGTCAGAAGGTTCAGCTGCCCATCATCACAATACTTAAGTTAGCTTTATTAAACATTAGATCTCTATCCGGGAAGTCTTTTCTTATCAATGACTTCATCACTGAGCATAATTTACACGCCCTTTTTTTAATCAGAAACTTGGCTAGATGAAAATAACGAAACAACTTCATTAATAGAATCCAGTCCTCCAAATTATAATTTCTTAAGCGAGAACAGAAAACACAAACGAGGCGGAGGTGTAGCCACCATCTTTCACAATTCAATGAACTTTAAAAAAGGTAACTCTGGGCACGTTTGATTCTTTTGAATACCTAGCCACCCAGATAGATGAGCCTAACAAAGCGTTATTTCTAAGTTTATATAAACCACCAAAACTTAACTCTAACTTCTTTAATGATTTCAATGACCTTCTTTCTGTAATATGTATCGACTATGACCAACTAATCATCGTGGGGGACTTTAACATCCATACCGACAACCCCCAAGATAGACAAGCAAAAACGTTAGATTATACTCTCCACAACTTCGGACTGATCCAGCATGTCAAACAACAAACACACAATAAAGGACACACTCTGGACTTAATTATCAGCAAAGGTTTAAATATTTCTGACATCTCTGTAATTAATATTGCATTATCTGACCATTTCTGTATTTTCTTTCAAAGTACCATCTCTGCTAAATTATCCAGCCACAGTAAGACCACTATAAAAAAGCGTTTTCTAGGGGACAGTTCAGTAGAAACCTTTAAACGTATTTATCCTTCCACCACATCCCCCTCATCTCCCAACTCAAACTCAGTAAATAAGTTGGTAGATAATTTCCTTGCGAAAATCTCAGACATCATGGATTGCTCCAACTAAAGTGAAAGTAGTCTCAGGTAGAAAGAAGTCTCCATGGACAAGTAATCCACTGGTACGTAGTGAAAAAAGAGTGTCGACGAGCCGAGAGAAAATGGCGGAAAACTCGACTCCAGGTTCACTGTGAGATCTACAAAGAGAGACTGAATAGTTATCAGCTAACTATAAAAGATGCTAGGGAATCGTTCTTTTATGAAATCATCAACAGAAACATTAATAACGCACAGACTCTATTTGCAACAGTGGAAAGACTAACTAATCCTTTAGTGACAGTAGCCCCTGAACTAAACTCTACCAGGGCCTGCAATGAATTTGCCAGCTTTTTCACTGAAAAGATTCTAACAATTAGACGGTCAATCTGTACCTCAATATCGAACCCACAACCAGTGCCATCCCCAATCAACAACAATGTAGAGAAAATGTCTGAATTCCACGAATTAAACCAGAACAGCCTTGAAAAAATCATTATCCAATTAAGCTCCTCCTCCTGCTGTCTTGATATCCTACCCACAGCTTTTCTAAAGAAGGTTCTTCCTGTTATTGGTTCTGATCTTGTTCAAATAGTGAACTCATCACTGCTATCAGGTGTCTTCCCTCAGGCTTTAAAAACAGCATTTATTAAACCACTGCTAAAGAAGAAAAATCTGGACAACACGTTAATGCAGAACTACAGGCCAATCTCTAATCTCCCATTCATCAGTAAGATTATTGAAAAAGCTGTGTTTCAGCAGTTAAATGGCTTCATAACAATGACAAACCGTTTTGATGCTTTTTTGTCTGGTTTCCGCGCTCACCACAGCACCAAGACTGTCCTCGTCAAAGTATTTAATGACATCCGCATAAATACAGACTGTGGAAGAACCACAGTGCTGGTTCTGTTGGACCTCAGTGCAGCATTTGACACTGTTGATCATGATATTTTATTGGAACGACTGGAGAGCTGGGTCGGACTCTCTGGTACAGTACTTGGCTGGTTCGAGTCTTACCTTAAGAACAGGGACTTCTATGTTTCAATAGGAAACTTTTCATCAGAACGAACAGAAATCACATGTGGGGTGCCCCAGGGCTCCATCCTGGGGCCCCTCTTATTTAATATCTACATGCTCCCACTAGGCAAGATTATAGCAACCAATAACATTAGCTACCATAACTACGCAGATGACACTCAGCTCTACATTACAATGTCACCAGGTGACTCTGAACCCATTCAAACCCTAAATCAATGCATTGACCAAATAAATGGATGGATGTGCCATAACTTTCTCCAGCTGAATAGAAACAAAACTGAAGTGATTATTTTTGGACCCAAGGAGGAACGATCAAGAGTCAGCACACAGCTTCAGGTAATACAGCTAGAAACTAATGATCAGGTTCGTAACCTAGGTGTAGTAATGGACTCAGACCTGAACCTCCAGGGTCACATAACAATAGGCAATAACAAGGTCAGCCTTCTATCACCTGAAGAACATCTCTAGGATTAAAGGACTGATTTTGCAACACGACCTAGAAAAACTCATCCATGCGTTTATCTTTAGTCGGATTGATTACTGCAACAGCATCTTCACAGGTCTGCCTAAAAAGTCAATCAGACAGCTGCAGCTGATCCAGAACGCTGCCGCTCGCGTCCTCACTAGAACCAGGAAAGTAGAGCACATCACCCCAGATCTAAAGTCCTTACACTGGCTCCCTGTAGCTCAGAGAATAGACTTTAAAATACTTTTACTAGTTTATAAATCATTACATGGCTTAGCACCAAAATATGTTGAAGACCTGTTGTCATGGTACCAACCACCAAGACCACTCAGGTCCTCCAACTCTAGCCTACTAAACATCCCTAGACTCAGAACTAAACATGGAGAAGCAGCTTTCAGTTTCTATGCTCCCCTTATCTGGAACAGACTTCCTGACGAGTGTAGAGCTGCTGAAACTCTGAACTGCTTTAAATCAAGACTAAAAACCCATCTGTTTAGAATTGCCTTTGAGTAAATGCTTGATGTCATATGTATGAAATGTGTTCATGCTCTCTTGCTTTTTTTAATTTTTCTCTTGCTTTATTGTGTATTATGTGTAATGTGTGTTTCTTTTATGTGTTTCTTTTAAATCACCAAATCATGTAAAGCACCTTGAATTACCCTGCTGTTGAAAGTGTGCTATACAAATAAAATTGCCTTGCCTTGCCTTGCCTTCTTCTCTATTGTAATTAATTACATTTATGTATAGGCCTGCTTACAATTGATGTGTGAGCTGTCAGCTGTGGCAGCAGTTTTTTCACAAACGTTCAGGTATAAAGCTCAACAAATTTTAGTCTGAACTGACCGCTTAATATAAGCCATGGCACCTCAGGTGTATAGGTGTGAAGCAGAAGATTCTTAGCCTTGGGGTGTTCTACATGCAGAACACAAACTGAGTTAATTTAACTCATGAATCAAAAATCTGTTTATTTGACCTTGTTTCGACGGTAGATGCTCAAACTGGAAAATCTGTCAATCCCTCAGTGCATTTCAGTTTTTCTCCCTTTTAACTACTTATGTTGTAAAAGTGTCTTAACATCGATCATACCTTCTTATTCATCATCTAATCATTTAGGTGATTATACATTTCCTGAACTTCCCTCAATATCAAGGATTCAACATGAACAAAACTCAAGTGTGTTCAAATTGTTAGCATAACAAGGCTACCCTCTCATTTTGCACTGGCTTTAATGCAGATTGGAACTGATAGCTAGATGAAGTAGTATCTGAAATTCCTGCCTATTTTTGTTAGTTTTGAAGTCTATCAACAATACTGTAAATAAAACATGTGGTTGTAGAAGAAAGGTTGCTGTAGCCACTCCTGCAGCCCTGATTATACAGCCCCCAGCTACATTTTTCAGAGGAATGTTCAGAAATATCCATACTTGTGCTACGGCCACTTGAGTTTGCTGCTGTTGCTGCTGGAGCTGCTGCTGGAGCAGCTGGATCTGGTGGTGGACAGACAATGGTGCACCAGGAGGCAGTGTGCCCGACGCTGGGAGCAGCATCCTGGGACTGGACATCAGAAGAGAAGGCTCCTCCAAAGCCTGATAGAAGGAAGAAACCAAACACGTCATTTCTACCATTAACAAAACATCAGAGTCTAGTATGAGAAAGCAATTTCATTCATTTTTAGATTGCGATTGCTTTTTACACACTTTCTACTCACTCCTTGTACCTGATAATGACCACAGATTGTGTAGCATGTCATCATCTGCTGAATGCACCATTTTTAGCTAATAGCTGAAAATTAAATGTTCTGCCTTTCAAACTATGTTAGCTTCCATTTTTGTTTGTCTACTGTCACTACATGTTTGTTCAGAAGTGAATGCTGCAAGTCAATGACTCGATGCAATCTGCTGGGTTTCCTTAGATAGAAAACTTTTGAAACTGATTGGAATATTGAACTGAAAGACTAATTGGAATGTATGAACGATGTAATTGAAATGACTTTTCTTGTAAAGTGCCTTGAGATTACATGTGTTGTGAATTGGCACTATATAAATTGATTTAAATTGATTTTTTTCTTCTTCATTTTAACAAGACAATAAAAGAAAATATGAAGGTAAAGAAACTGTCTAAATATTCTATTTAAATGGTTTCTTTTACTTTAATACCTTGAAATTAAGAATTTTTTTCCATGAGTGAATGCTTTACAGGTACGAGGTAAGTTGTTTAAAAGAATGAATATGCGGTTATCAGGAATAGTTTGAACAAGTGAAGAATATTATGGAAAACTACCTGCTGACATCCATTTATTAAATAAGTTTCTAAACAGGGATCAAAAGTTTGCAAAATGTTGCAGTTTAGAATGTCTACAGGTAGAAAAATAAAACAGAAATGATTTATGAATTAATAACAGGATATGTAATAGCATCACTAAAATACCTTTGAGACAAAGCCATCATCAAAACAAGAACTGAATTTAAAATGTTGAGATGCTGATTAGTTGCTTCAGTGTGGATGAGTGGAACAGACAGAGGAGTTAGATGAGAATCACGGAAATGCTGGGCTCCAGTAATGATGAGCTTTGGGACTCAGTTCTTCTCCATTGAATGGCATCTTCTTAACTGTTGTAAATATTTCATTAAAAGACCCACATTGTGCCCTTTCCATCTTTCAACCTGTCAAAAATAATTGTTTGGGTATAGAAATCTTTTGCTTTAATCCTACTATAGCAGTAGCAAATTGTTATCTAAGAGGCTAACTGCAGAATACAACCATAAGAACAGGGAGCATTGACAAATCCATATGGTTTCCTAACTCAAGCTTTAATTCCACACAGAATGAGGGCATAAATAGTTTACACACCCACATTAAAAAAATGTAATCCATAAAAAAATACCACAATTAACTATTTCAGAAATGTTTCCTGATTTAATGTGACATGTATTCAATTTAAAAAAACTAAATTGTTAGTGTGCACAATCTTAAACTAAAACTTTGTCAAAGCATCTTGTAATTTAATTTCAGCATTTAGTCTTCTTTGTAAGAGCCCAACGACATCAAACATCTTGAATTGTTAATATATTCACAATTTCTCAAAAAAAGTTTAAATTGTAAGGACATCTCTTGTCCTCATCGCTAAACAGGTGACCCCATCAATTTTCTGTCAGCTTTAGTGTTGGACTCTGACTATTCTATACTAATGTGAATTTTGGTGAAGCCATTATTTTGACTTTGTAGTATGCTTGGACTCACTGTGATGCTAAATAATAAATTACCTCTTCAACTTCACTCTTGCAACACGGTTACGAGGTATCTTTTTGTTTTTGATATTTGTTTTGAATTTTCTTAGTCTATGTTTAGATCACATGAGAGTAACTGTAAGAAAATAAATGTGAATATAGATATCATTTTAAGAAGATTATTTTCAGAATTCAGTTTAAAGTTACAGAAACTGAAAATGGTATGTGTGTGTCAATACCTATATGGCTGGAACATTAAAAATAAAAATTTTTTTGCTCAATGTTGAAAAATTTATTGTTGTTCTCATAATAAGCAGTCTTAGGGTGATAACAAGATATGTAAAATATTCTAGCAATTCATAGCAGTCCTGTAAGTTTTTTGCTGAATATAGGACTGGCTTTTATGAATATAGCTCAAATCGTGGAACATATTTCCATTCAAAGACAAAAAAGCACACTGCTTTGCTCGTGATTCACTGTAATGTCTGGTCGTTGAGGCATGTTACTTTTGCTTTCTCTGCATTTTTCTTTATGACACCTTAAAGCAGCCAATCCTACACATTTTGTGCATGTTGCTGAATGACTCTCAACAAAGTCCCAATCCCTAACAAGTAAAGAACAGGTGCTTCAAAGTGACTTGAATTGCGACTCTGGCTAGAGTCAGCATAACAACTCAACGCCTGATTACATTAAACCTTGGCCTGCCTTAAGGAACCTGCGAGAAGCCCCATTAGCATCTGTCGCTCCTTAAACACCTTCTGGCAACACACTGTCAGTCATCTGTACACACATAAGTACATTCACTCGCACACAAGGAGCCAGAGACACTCTGCAGGAGATGGGCAAATGACTGATGGCCTGTCGGAGATGGCTCTTTTAGGTTAGTAGAGGCTAATTATCCGGCTTGACAGGCGACTTGGGGACATGATGAAGGCAACAGCAGAACAGGGTATTGTCTTTTTTCTGTGAATGGACACCAATGAATCATAACAATAAAACTACAAGTTGAGTACTATATAGCTTCTATGTCTGCTACCAATACAGTTCTGAAGATTTTGGGGAATGGTACTCAAGTGGTGATTCCGAGTGGCTTTGTGTCCTTTTAGCTCATGCTCTCCACACCGGATTATGACTCCCCCATGACCATTTCAAACAGGCTCGATTGAAGATCATGATGCTGCTATGTTACACTACTGACCAAATTTTTCAGGGTCTGCGATCCCAACTACGGTCATGGGAATGACATCTGGAATAGGATGTACTATCAGCACTATCAGTGTTAGACTTGCTGGGGAGAAGAAAAAGTTAATATTTTTACTACCTAATCACCAGCTTGACAGATTGCAAGAGAAGGGGTTTCTGCATGGAGAGGTGCATAGTATTGAGGCCACGATAACTTTAACCTTGTCAGGTGGAGTCAGATCATTGCAGTATTTTATTTATAATTATGAGCCAATCAAACCAAGCCTCTAAACCCTAAAAGGTGATTTTCTTTTTTATCATTCACACTCGTAAATATGACATTTTGAAAAATGTAAGTTAAATTATATGAGCTGATTTTTCATTCTGTCCCCCCCATGCTTATAACAATGTAACCTAAAAACGTGCTTGCTTCAGTTAGGTCTCACAGAAACCAGCACAGCCAAGCCTGGGCGCTGCTTGGAGGTGAGCAGACCTCTTCCCAGCTGAAAACCTTATTCCACTGGGGAGCGTGGTACATATCATTTCTTACATTTGCGTAAAGGGCCTAAGGATGGCACGCTATGTATTGATTTGTTTGTTGTAGCTGCTTTGTGGGATGGTTTTATATGAACATAACATGGCCGCTCTAACATACAATTCTCTAAAAACCAAGATACGCAGGTTTGCACAATACCAATGGAATGAATACATAACTCAGGACCTAAATATGATGCATCCATGATTTAAAAAAATAAAAATAAAATAAACACTCACAGAAGTTTGGTGCATGCTGAATTTATGGAACTTTCAATCCCTGAAATCAAAAACTTACATGCTGGTGGGTAATTCCACATGGACATCTGGAATAAATTACCATCCATGCTGTTTTTTTACTTAATTTCCCTCTGGGATCAATGAAGTATTTTTGAATTGAATTGAATTGTTTTTGGGTGAAACCTTGTAGTGCACAGCAATCACCTTTCTGTACTATTAGGTATGATCTAAAAATAATAACTAGACTTGCCTGTTACCCCAAGATGGGTATTCTTTTCTTATGACCTTTAAAAACTTAAAAAGTTACTTCTAAGTCTTTGCAAATCTTTTTTTATTAAATTCTTTTGAACTTATTCGTTACATCAGATCTTGAGGTTTCCCAACAGAACACAGCAATGTAGCTGGATTATGTTGTCAAGTTCCCCCGTCAGAGATTTAAATATCCCTACAGATCTGTGCATGTGTGGGAATGATGGCTATAGAGCACTCCTTGGATCAAATACAACTTTTGTGTTGAAGTAGTTCTATAAAACCTCTCTTCTTTCCTCTGTGTTACTGTGAGATTCCTGAGCCACAGCTTGGCTGTGAACAAAAGGATGTTCAACAGGATTGCAGCGGTGACTTTGAAGCTGACAGCGTTGTCAGGCAAACTGTGAAGATTTATTAAGTGGAAATCTGAATGAGATGAGTCAGCACTCAGTAACAGAGAGAGAGAAAAAAATATATGTTTGGCTTTTAAGCACTGTGGACACAGAAACAAATGCCATTTTAAGGAGGAAGAAACACAGACATAAACAGTGTCAGTGGAAACAGTAACAGATGATACAAAACAGAAGGAAAATTAACACCTTTGAACTCCTTCACTTATTATTCATCAGAAGCAATAGAATGAACTGCAAATCTAGCCATCCATCTATAAATTTGCAGGTTTTTAATAGGCATAATAGTGGTTCAAGCCATTTTCACAGCTTACACAACAGTATCCACATGTTCTAGTAAAGAGATAATCAATAAAACCAAAATATATAAACTTTCAGAACCAAAGAGATTAGGTTCAAATTTGCGTTAATGAGGTTAATAAGTTAAGCCAAGTGAGGTTTCAAAGGAGGTTTTGGGAAACACTGACAGAACAATCCCTAGTCCAATTTTCACAATGCAAAAACAGGTTATAAAATATTTTACTAAAGAAAAATATCATGATTGCAATAACCTTTATTACGCCACAAACTACGTGTTAATGTTTTGTTTATTTATGTCGATATAATTACTTTGGTAAATGTGACTCTACCAAATAAAAAAAGGAAAAAACTATATTTAATTAGGTCCGAGCAGAGAAAGCGCTGCGAAGGCCTTTTGTATTTGGTCAGTTTCTTATTTTTCTTCCCGCAAATTAATTGGCTTTTTGGAGGTCTAAACATACCCAAAAACTCGCCATATTTGGTGGAGGCATCAGGTGTGCGTGAAATTTACGTATATTTAAGGTTTCAAAAGAGTCCCAACAGAAATAGCTCAGTAGTGCCCCCAGGAATATTTCAAAACAGCCTCCCTATTTACCCTATTTTATCGTAGAGTCATGCCTTTTGGCACACTTGTAGAGCTTCCCAAGACCTGCCAAAAAGCCTAAAAACGCCATAGTCCCAAATGCACAGAAAGTCGGCCATCTTGGTTTAAACGTGCGATTTTAACCCGTTTTTGACTTTTACAGCTTCCAGATTTGATTGAACTCCTCCTTCAATTTTGTACTAATTGGCTTGTACCTTGGTCAAGATGGCCTTCAGACATGAAGGATGAAATGTTATCCAAAAAAATTGACTTTTCGTATATGTTGAGGGGGCGGGTCCAGGCCTCAAAATTTGACAAAAGCCAAAAATATTACATTTGGTATATCTCCTATGGGGAAAGGGACCAAGGGATAAAACTTGCTATGGTGGATGGGCATCAGGTCCCTAACGAATCCCAAAGGTCAAATGCAGACATCATTTAAGGCCCGCCCCCTCAGAACAGGATGTGTAATGTTTTGCTGTGAAAGGTCCATGTTTTACACCCTTGACCTAATCAACATGAAACACAGTGCACAGTGACCGTAAAGAAGTTGGTGTAAGTCTGTATCAAGTACTTCAGGATAGTTATTGGTCCAATCCTTGATAAACATTTATGCAAATTTCTAGTAGGCGTGGTCAAATTCCTCCACAGCGCCCCCTAGAATCACTAAAACAACCAGCCCCAAGCCATATTTTATCCGAGGATTATGTGCCTAGGCATACTGATATAGTGTCTTAGGACCTACAAAAATAGTCTCTTGGAGCCATGGTCCAAACCCCACAGGAAGTCGCCCATTTTGAATCAAGCACACCATTTTGTGCCATTCATACACAAACTTCTCCTGGAGCTTTTCACTTATAGACTTTAAAACGAGTGAGGGTAGTCTTCAGGTCTTGGGGATCAAAAGTTATTAAAAGATTTTTTCTGCATCAAAGCATGTGGGTGAGGATAAGCCTCAAAGTAAGGCTTCTTGCCATAAAAGCTAAAGGTGTATTAACTTCAACATACAAGGTCACAGCTGTACCAAACTGCCACCACTCAATACATTTAAATGCTCTTTTGCTCAGGTCACCTAAGCTCCACCCTCAGAGAACAGGAACTGTAATGTTTTACTTAGAAAGGTCCATATTTGACTCCTTTTATCTTTTCAACATCTGGCCGTGGTAAGTGACTAAAAACAAATTTGTGTAACTTCTTGTCTGGTACTGAGAGTTTTCGAAAGAGGGTGTGGTTCTGGGGGCATGGCGAAGGATGGTGTCATGCCATGGAAATACGTTTGGTTCTAATTTCCACATACATCATCTGATCTGCACCAAATGCAACAACATGTATATTAGTCCAACCCCTAACTGATATGTCTGCAAATATCTCGTGGGCGTGGCCAAATTCCTACACAGCACCCTCTAGAAGCATTAAAATACTTAGCAATAAGCAGTGCTTTCAACTATAATTGTGAAATTTAGTAATTGTTTATGGTTTATGAAGACCTATGTTTTGAAGCCAGGGTCCATACCCCACAGGAACTCCGCCATTTAGTTTGAAAGCTGCCCTTTTTTTGCCTTAACACTTTTCCATGCAAATTTCTTTAGCAGGATCAGTGGAAGCGTTCAGGTTGCATTGAGTAGGCGGAGCGTGAGTCCCAGGGTCGCAACACAGGCTGGAGCGGTGCTAAGCTGCGAGCGCTGTTCGAGGCTGCTTGCAGCTTTAATTTCCCTTGTTTTGCCAAAACTAGTGTGTGTGTGATCTATTGCAAAAGCAAACAAACAAAAACTTCTGCTGACTTTGGGTTTATTCTAGGTGATTCAGTAGTTTATCTTCCCCTTCTAGGCAACCTATCACAGTATAAACAAAGAAATTAAATGAATGGGATCTCCAAGTGTGACAATGGTCTTTTGGTTTCACTCACAACACAAATAGCTACTACAATTAACCAGTCAAAATGTGGTGTTGTGTGAACAAGCTGCTCTAAGTTATTTTATAACCAATCATCATACAGTTATGAAACTGGATCAAAGATAGGACCAAAGTTTTCCAAGGAGAAGAAACACATAAAAAGGTAATTGGTAACAACAAGAACTATTAAAAAGTCCTAAGATAGCAAATGCACATCTTCAAACAAACAAACAAATGAACCACAAACGTAGGTGTATACAAATCAGTGGACTCTATGAATGAATAACCGTTTGCTGACATGGGAGCCAAGCTGGATCAGCTTTAAATGGTAAAGTTTGTGCAATCTGCTCATCACAAAAAAGTTAGACAGCCTTAAAATACTTCAGGTAAGCTACAATAATAAAGAAAACCTCCAAAATAACAGCACTTTTGTTTATCAAGGTAAAAGCTAATCAGGGAAGAGACGCAAGTAAAATTTCAAACTGAGCATTGAATTTAAATATAGTCAGAACACCGCTAAAATTCTTTGTTCACTTCCAGTCTGCTATCAGCATATAATTCCCACACAAAGTACAAATACTCACACTCGCCCTTTGCAGGCCACTGGAATCTGTATTCATCGTTCATAATTACATAAGAAAGGGGGTCGTTAGAAGATAAATAAAGATAGATGAAGAGAGCTAAAGGAAGTCGTTATTCCTCCTTCCACAGCCGCGATTACAATGCCTGCTCCCTGACTGTCAAACAGCTTGCTTCTTCCCACGCACACTCAGAAACACACAGGCTAGAAGAGCAACTTGCCTGGTTCTGGCTTCCCTCACCACAGACAGCCTTGGATACAGATTTACAACTTTATCAAGGGATTGTGAGAAAAAGTATGCAGGATCATTCTATGGTGTCTTAGTCAGTAACTTTATAACACATCATTAACCTTTAAAGTTTATGCATTGGAACGCAAAACATAAGATCTTTCTTGAGTGAAAGTGTGCATTTGACACCTTTCGTTAGGATTTATTGTTTCCAGCAATAAATAAGGGTTCCACATTTTTAATTTTTCAAAAATGGAAAGACAGGCAAAAACTGTCAATTAGATTTTGTGTGAGTTTAAGAGTACATTTGTTTAATTCATAACCAGTTTAATCTATCTTTTGTTACTGTTAGATAGCAATAGAATAAAATATAGAATAAAAATACAAATAAAAAGATTAACAAATTTTGTCTTCACATTTCAAACTTTTTCTTTTTTTGTTTGTGTCCAGTTCTGCATTTAAAGGAGCCCACATGTTTTTATTCCATTCAACACTCACATTACAAGCTATTACAACCTTAAACCTACATCTACTAATGTCCTGTCAAGTACTATACATCCTTAAAGGTGAGTAGATATGCTTCAAGCATGTGTTGATTTTCATAAGTCAGAAAGTACTGACAAGAAAATGTCTCATCTTTTCCAAATGTAGAGTCAGAGCAATAAAAATCTGGTATTAGGTATGGGGGAGGATGTGGGATTCTGTGGGCCTATTTGTCTTCTGACAGTCTTTGGGACTTAGCTGTTAGTGCATCACAATATGAACACCTGACAAACAAAAACATCTGTAACAAAAAATGGGTTTTACCTAAAAATCTATACATAAACTTTTCAATCAAATTCAGGTCCTACATACTAGTTTATTTTATGTAATGCATGGACTTATTTGGTACAATTCACCACAAATCTAAATTTCAACTATTTTTGATGTGCCTTTAAGTTGTTGATCAAGTAAAAAAAAAATCATAGAGTTCTTTCCATTATTGCGATTTGCGACTACTGTAATGTAAATGTTACCTTGAATCAGAAAATTACATTTGCTCTTGGCTCTAACAACAAACAGCTCACTGCCTTGAATAAATTCCACATACTGAAAAGGTTATGACAACATCAGAAATGAAATGTGTTTTGAGATGTGTATATAATGTTTGCTGTTACTAATTTTCTCTGTTACTTGGAATTTTTATTTAATATAATTTCTAAAAGCCAACTTTTAGTGACTGATCCTTATTCCTAATATGATTGCACACGTTTTTATAGGAATTAGTTAATTTCATATATAATCGGAATAAAGTTTCAGTGAGGCTTTATAGCTGAATTTAAATCTAAATATACCAATTCCTGTCTCAGGTTTGCTGGTCAATAAAAACCAAATTTCCCTCTCCACAGGCGACTGTGACAAACAATCTGCTGCTGACCAAAAAGAGGAGCTCACCAAGCAGTGATAGCTTTCTGAAAAGGTTTCTCATTTTCTTTGCAATTTCAACCTCATGACCATCATCAGGTGGTCTTTTTTATGAAAATGCACGGTCTAAAGCATTAGGCTGCACAAGAAACACACATTTCTCCTGTGTCAGTAGCACCTGAACTCTATTCCACCAAGGCCTGCAATGACTTTGCCAAATTCTTCACAGACAAAATCCAAAATATTAGACAAGTGTTGGTTCATTAACGGCAGGTTTAGGTTATGTACAGTGTCCACGGAAAATCCGTTTAAACACCATGAAACGGTTTTATCTCATAAACAGCAAAGATCTGGAGGACATCTTACGTCAACTGAACTCCTCCTCTTGCTGCTTAGACATCCTGCCCAGAGGCTTTTTCAAAAAGGTCTCAAAGATCTTGGAGTCAGATCTGTTACAGATTGTGAACTCATCTTTAATGTCGGGTGTTTTCCCAGAGCCCCTGAAACAGCTGTAATTAAACCCCTGCTGAAAAGAGACAATCTGGACAAGACACAAATGAACAACTACAGGCCCATCTCCAATCTTCCATTTTTAAGTAAGATGATTGAAAAGGCTGTTTATCATCAGCTAAATTACTTCTTAAGACAAAGCAACTGCTATGACGTCTTTCAGTCGGGTTTTAGACGGCACCACAGCACTGAGACTGCTCTGACCAAAGTCATCAATGACATCCGTTTGAATACTGACAGTGGAAAAATGTCAGTGTTAGTTTTACTGGATCTCAGTGCTGCATTTGATACTGTTGACCACATTATTCTACTCAAACGACTGGATAACTGGGTGGGTCTCTCTGGCACTGTACTAAAGTGGTTCAAAACGTACTTAGAGAACAGGAAGTACTTTGTGTCAATAGGTAACTTTACATCTGAGCAGACGGGAATTACATATGGGGTTCCCCAGGGTTCCATCCTGGGACCTCTTCTGTTCAACATCTATATGCTCCCACTGGCACAGGTAATAAATAACAACAATATAAGTTACCCTAGCTACGCAGATGACACACAGATATATGTTAGAATGTCACCAGAAGACCAAGGGCCTGTACAGGCTCTTGGCAAATGCATTGAGGAAATTAATGACTGGATGTGCCACAATTTTCTGCAGTTGAACAATAACGGAGGTAATTGTCTTTAGAGCTGAAGAGAAAAGATTGAAGGTCACCACAAGGCTTCAGTCCATACACCTAAAAACCACCAACCACGTCAGAAATCTGGGTATAGTGATGGACTCAGACCTAAACTTTGAAAAACACATTAAGGCAATCACAAAATCAGCTTACTATCACCTTAAGAATATCTCAAGGATAAAAGATCTGATGTCTCAGCAGGACCTGGAAAAACTAGTCCATGCATTCATCTTTAGTCGGCTTGATTATTGTAACAGCGTCTTTACAGGTCTACCTAAAAAAATCCATTAGGAAACTGCAGCTCATCCAGAACTCTGCTGCTCGAGTTCTCACTAAAACCAAAAAAGTGGACCACATCAGTCCACCTCTGAGGTCTTTACACTGGCTGCCTGTCTGTCAGAGGATAGACTTCAAAGTTCTGCTGCTGGTCTATAAAGCTCAGAATGGTTTAGGACCAAAATACATCGGTGATCTCTTGACCCAGTATGAACCTACCCGACCCCTCAGTTCATCTGGATCAGCTCTTTTATCAATTCCCAGAGTCAGAACCAGACATGGAGAAGCTGCGTTCAGCTTCTATGCTCCACATGTCTGGAACAAACTCCTAGAAAGCCTCAGATCAGCTGAGCTTCTTTTAAGATTTTTTTTTCTCATTTTAAAATCATGGTTTTTATTCCTGTACTTTTGCTTTTTCTGCCCCCTGCTGTAATGCTTTTGATGTTTTATGTAAAGCACTTTGAATTGTCTTGTAACAGGAATTGTGCTATACAAATAAACTTGCCCTTATATTTGTTCAACCCCTTTAGAGATTTTCTTTTTACCCAACAGCCACCTCATAATTTTTTTGAGAGTTAATTTGCATGTTAATTTGTACACGGTGCACTGAGGTCTATTGTGTAAATTTAAGATGTCTGAGGAACAACCAAAAAGGGTGTGATTCAGTACATTTGCATAAAATGTCTTTCTAAAAAAATAAATCATCAAGACAATTTGATCATAATAACTATTCAGACCAAGTTGAATGAAATCTCAAATCTTAGTGAGGAAATTACAGTAATGCATCTGTGACAAACTGAAATGTGTCTTTACTTATCCAATAAAGATCACAGACACACTGTAATAGTTTGTTACTCTGGCCACAAATCAAACAACACTGTAAAAGTTTGAGAGAACAAATTCTTCATGTGTCTTGATTGTCTTTCACTTCAACATTTATAGCATAAATTTAGTGTAGGAATACAGATATGGAATTTGAAAACAGCAACCTGGTTAAGGGTTTGTAAAATCACCTTTATGAAACACAGAGGGAGAAAGCGGAAATAAAGAGGAAATAAAAAGTTGACAAGAAAAAATAGACTTAGCTCATGTAGCTTTATTCTCTCACAACATTCCTTCACCTTTCTTTATGTCTTATTATGTACGAGCACATTTCCAGGCATAAAATTTTAATTTATTAAAAACGCTTGAAGAATGAGGACTGTCAATCTTTGTACAATAAATCAGTTTGTGAATGTCACACGACCTTGTGAGTCCTTGAGAGTAGGCAGGCTTTGGTTCTATAACCACTTTACAAGTCTACAAACAAAAATATGTGCGCACACATACATACACACACCTAGAAATAAAGTCTACAAATTCAAAGGGTATCAGGACATACTTCCTAGGGTGCTGGTGCCTCCAATAAAAAGGCTCAATAGACAGTTTCATAAAACCCCACTGAGTTTGCAGTCTGGGGAGCTGCTTTTTCATTAGCTGCTAGAGTATTGAAAAGATAGGTCTTTGTCTGACAAGCCTGAAAATAAAGAGTGGGGGGACCCTCCATCTTTCTGAGTTTAGGAGTAAGAAGAAGTACAGGCAGCTTTGGCTCTTTCATAAAAGGGTAGAGGACTTAAGGGAGGCTATAACTAAACATGACTTTTCTGTTTTTCCATCCATCCATCCATCCATCCATCCATCCATCCATCCATCCATCCATCCATCCATCGGCTAATGACAATACCAAAAAATTTGGAGGAAAATCTAGATGTGACAAGATTTCTCTGTATTCTCCTTATGCCTAGCCTAAAGAGTAAGGTTGTGAGACAGAGCCCTTTGTCTTGAAAAGAATACATCCAAACTTGTGGGGAGAATGTTATGGTCTGACAAAATTGAGGCACAGACTCAACCCTGATCTTTTCCTGCTCTGATCCCAAATTTTTCACTTTTGTGTATCTTGTAAAAAATAAAAACAATATCCAAAATGATTTTATTAAAGTCTAGCACTTCATTGGTAGGAATCAAAATCTACAATGTCAAAAACTAAATTGTTTCTATATCAACTTTATTCCAATGGACAGGTGCTTAGTCATACATTGAAGGGGAATTTATTTTGTTTATCTGATGTATTTCAGCCATAACTATTTAATCTTAAACCCTAAAGCTCTATTAGTAAGCACTTTACTGAAGTTTACACACATTTGTAAGAAGTTGTAAAATGCACCTTTTCTACTTTAAATACCATTAACATATGTAGAAAACATGTAGCTTCAATAACAAATGTTACCACATCATTATAAAACTTTGGACATGGCTTTTTTTTAACAAATAAATGGATTTGAAATAAAACAACAATTATGATCTGTTTTCTGCAGGTTCTAAATGTAAAGAAACATCAAGGGACATGCTTGTTTCTCATATCTGAAGTGCCTATTCAATCCAGGCAACTGTCTAACAGAGAGGATCCCATCTCAATCTCCTCAGCCAACTCCTACATCCATTCACAGGGACATTGAGACAACTCCAAACCTGCCCTGAAACATGATCTTTACAGGGTGACCTGGGTGTGCCCCAGGCAATTGTACCTGGCCTCCATGTATTTAAAAACATGCCCAAGTCAGTCAGGTTACCCGTTTTAATGTGGAAGAGCCAACATGCTGTAATTATTTATTGTAGGACCAAGATGATTGCAATAATTTAAAGTGGTTACATTAATTTGTACTATCACCTAACACCTCAAACCTTCCAACAAGCATTACAACCAGTCAAATCAAACGCTGACAGAGAGGTTTACGAGCCTTTGCAGGGGAAAACCTGTGCATTAATCTTGCCAATGTTAGGTCTAAATCCATCAAGGCCCACTAATGATGGGATGGGAGGAAAAGACGAGGAAAGGGTGCTGTGAGTCGAGGGCTGCCTGCCTGTAGCACAGCACTCATAGATCAAGGAGCCTACACCTGCCTGACAGAAGCTTAAAGTGGGCCAGAGGCAAAATCTTGCAACAGCTTTTGTTGTACAGCCTCACTTTAAATGCAAGCACACTTGCTATACCCTAAAGGTATCCAATTGACCACTTGGCCCTTATTTCTAAGACACCGTAGCAAAGGTTAACAAAAACAGGACAGATTGCATATTGATATCTGTAATTTTACTTAAGTACAACATTTTGCTCTAGCTCCATTCTACAATTTTTTTGTAGTTTAATTTACAAAAGTAAATCCAAGAAACGTATTCAGAGTGAACATGTTTCTGCTTAGTATATATGTTATTCCTTACAAAATCTGGAGACTTTTCCATTGATTGTCAATTTTTATATTGTGTAAACAGTACAGTCACAACTAGTGTTCTTAGCACATCCTAACTCTTAACATTCTATCTATATATACAGAGCTGGGTAAATCGGCCTTTGAATATGCTGCCTCCCACATCCCTGCAACAACTGAAACGTCCCAATCTAATTACTAGTTTTTCTATCTGTTCAGCTTCTGCCCATGCTTGACAATGGCATGGTAAACCATAAATAAGCACGGGGACAACTCTTTTCCTCTTCAAAGTTTATTTTGAGGTATATCAGGTTGAAAACCTTCAAACAGAAACAAGATTGTACAATTATCAATCTCAAACACAATGAAATGTTTTAGCTCATTTGTCAAATATTTTTTAATGTTTAAATGTTACTTTATGTTAAATGGTTTTAACTTGCGATGTTAGACACATTTCAAACTATAATTACAAAGTGTGATCAATGCATCACCTGCAGCACTTTAAACAGTATATTTTAAACACCAACATCAGACAAAGATAAATCAAATCTAAGCAGGCTATTTCATTCAGTCAATTCAAGACAGCAAACATGGTTTAAGTCAAACATACCGGTAGCCTCTTTGTGGTTTTCCCCAGGCTGAACAGTTGTCTCTGCTGTCTACTGCATCCACTCTGATGGGTAGACTGAATCTGTTTGTGCACTATAGACAAGCGCTTCCACTCAGCTGATCAGCCATGATTTTCCTCACCTCAGCAGGGAGAACTGTTCTTCTCCACAGCCTTTAGGTGGCAGCATGATTGGGTGACTGATCTGACCCTGATTTTGGACTTGACATTACTCTTGGAGATATAAAAAGCTTTTAAATACAATTGTAAGTTCAGCTAACAATGCCTGTTGTTGGCGTAATCTACAGAAACAATCTGTGTGTCACCCATTTAAAAAAGAAAAAGCAAAGTCAAATTTTATAATATAATACAATTTGGATTATCAATGAGTCATACCAAAACATAGTAAAACATGCGAGTGCTACCTTGTTACTTCAGCAAACTCATCAATAAAAAACATTGTCCTGTGTAAAATCTAACCTAACAGAAGGCCCACTAGATGTACAGGTCCTTCTCAAAAAATTAGCATATTGTGATAAAGTTCATTATTTTCCATAATGTAATGATAAAAATTAAACTTTCATATATTTTAGATTCATTGCACACCAACTGAAATATTTCAGGTCTTTTATTGTTTTAAAACTGATGATTTTGGCATACAGCTCATGAATACCCAAAATTCCTATCTCAAAAAATAAGCATATTTCATCCGACCAATAAAAGAAAAGGGTTTTTAATATAAAAAAAGTCAACCTTCAAATAATTATGTTCAATTATGCACTCAATACTTGGTCGGGAGTCCTTTTGCAGAAATGACAGCTTCAATGCGGCGTGGCATGGAGGCAATCAGCCTGTGGCACTGCTGAGGTGTTATGGAGGCCCAGGATGCTTCGATTAGCGGCCTTAAGCTCATCCAGAGTGTTGGGTCTTGCATCTCTCAACTTCGTCTTCACAATATCCCACAGATTCTCTATGGGGTTCAGGTCAGGAGAGTTGGCAGGCCAATTGAGCACATTAATACCATGGCACTGTGAGCAGGTGCCAGGTCGTGCTGAAAAGTGAAATCTTCATCTCCATAAAGCTTTTCAGCAGATGGAAGCATGAAGTGCTCCAAAATCTCCTGATAGCTAGCTGCATTGACCCTGCCCTTGATAAAACACAGTGGACCAACACCAGCAGCTGACATGGCACCCCAGACTATCACTGACTGTGGGTACTTGACACTGGACTTCAGGCATTTTGGCATTTCCTTCTCCCCAGTCTTCCTCCAGACTCTGGCACCTTGATTTCCGAATGACATGCAAGTACTTTGGACCACTGGGCAACAGTCCAGTGCTGCTTCTCTGTAGCCCAGGTCAGGCGCTTCTGCCGCTGTTTCTGGTTCAAAATTGGCTTGACCTGGGGAATGCGACACCTGTAGCCCATTTCCTGCACACGCCTGTGCACGGTGGCTCTGGATGTTTCTACTCCAGACTCAGTCCACTGCTTCCGCAGGTCCCCCAAGGTCTGGAATCGGTCCTTCTCCACAATCTTCCTCAGGGTCCGGTCACCTCTTCTCGTTGTGCAGCGTTTTCTGCCACACTTTTTCCTTCCCACAGACTTCCCACTGAGGTGCCTTGATACAGCACTCTGGGAACAGCCTATTCGTTCAAAAATTTCTTTCTGTGTCTTACCCTCTTGCTTGAGGGTGTCAATGATGGCCTTCTGGGCAGCAGTCAGGTCGGCAGTCTTACCCATGATTGCGGTTTTGAGTAATGAACCAGGCTGGGAGTTTTTAAAAGCCTCAGGAATCTTTTGCAGGTGTTTAGAGTTAATTAGTTGATTCAGATGATTAATAGCTCGTTTAGAGAACCTTTTCATGATATGCTAATTTTTTGAGATAGGAATTTTGGGTTTTCATGAGCTGTATGCCAAAATTATCAGTTTTAAAACAATAAAAGACCTGAAATATTTCAGTTGGTGTGCAATGAATCTAAAATATATGAATGTTTAATTTTTATCATTACATTATGGAAAATAAGAAACTTTATCACAATATGCACATTTTTTGAGAAGAACCTGTATTAAGTCAAATAAAACCTTAGAAGCAGCTGCAGAAAGTCCTGTTTGAAAAAAGGTACCTCTTGCTATCAACAAAACGGATATGAATACGGATAAGGATGTCACTGGTGAGTGAGTTAAATTGGATGTCTTGCAATTCAATGTTGAACATGTAATAGTGAGGAAATGTAGTGTTATTTTACAGCACTTTAAAGTTACAAAGCTTGAAGCATGTGATTGACATTGATGTTTTTCAAGTGTCAGAACTATGTATTGGCAAAGGCCTCTTCTTAAATAACTTAGATTGGTAACTAGGCCAAATAACCCTAATATAAACATCTGTAAGTCTAGTGAAAATCCTCAGAAACCTCTGGAGTTCTTTTCTAAACAAATCTGTGTGTGAGGTGCTAGATAGCTCTACCACCCTCTCTTCGACCCTCTCCTTACGCTAAACAAGAATTTGGACAGTCCTTACCCCTGGGTTTTAAATTGTAAAATGGAGGGATTGGGCAAAGTGATAGAGGTTAGAGGTGATATGAGATTTGGGCTTAAACTATAATGCTGTTTTATTTTTTGTTAGCATGTCAGGAATAGAAAGAGTTTCTGTTTTAACATTAGATTAACATTTTGTGTCCTGTGCTGCTTTTCTTTTGCCCGCACAGTGTTCACTTGTTATTAAAGTAATCAACAAGCATGTATCCCTTTCCAGAAAAAAAAGAGTTGGCTGCTGTAATGTGTAAATTGCACTTATCTTTAAGCTTTGACTTTTGGCATTCCAATTTGTCTTGTAGTAATACTGTTCCTGATCCCAAAGGTGAGCCCATTGAAAAAAAATAAAAACACCTTGACTCAATCTACGGACGCGAAGTGAAAGGTAGGATTAATGTGTGCTCTCCAAGTCCCCTGGGACTGTTTGAACGTGGCCTGCTGAGGGATTTGTCAGTCTAATGGGAACTGACAGGAAGAGAATGAACTTTAACACTCGCAGGCTGCTTTCCCTTTCATGAGCTTCTACAGAGCCCCTGCAGTGAATCGAATCCCTCTCCTCACAGCTGAAAATGCATACAAATTGCTGCTAATGCAAAGGCACAGCATACATGCAAGCACACACACACACACACACACACACACACACAACACACACACACACACACACACACACACACACACACACACACACACACACACACACACACACACACACACACACACACACACACACACACACACACACACACACACACACACACACACACACACACACACACACACCTTATTCAAAGATACATTCCTCAACCTGACCTATCTTATTTCCATTTAATCTGTCAAGGTGACAATGTATTGAAGAAAAAATAAACTGAAACCCTACATATGGAGCATGCACAGCAGCAAGACAAAGCATCACATACAGAAACATAATTCCAGCAGTGACCTGAGAGCTGGGGTCAGTGCTGGGGGCTCATCTTAGAGATTTCACGGCCCGTTGCTTTTAATCAAAGGCTATAAGGAAAAGGTCTCATAACAGTAAAGTTGTCAGAAACTGTTAAACAGCTTAATAGTTTAGTTTTATGACTAAGTTAGGATTCAAAGCAGGTCCTGAAGTCTTGCTTTTGAGAGCCTTTAGAAAAAATAAGCATGTACAGTGGTACAGTACATACAAGTGTTCATACCGGCTGAACTTTTTTATTCATTCACATTCTACAGAGATTTTTGTGATCGACCAGCATCAAGTAATATATAACATGAAGTGGAATAAAATCTCTACATGACTTAAAACTCAACAGCTCCCCTGAATCAATACTACACCATACAATACTTTATTTACATAGCACTTTAAAAACAACACATGGTGCTGTAGAGCAGAAACATACAAACACAATAAGAACGATAGATAACACATTTTTAGTTACTAATAATTGTCAATAATTTGTAGAAACAGCTTTCATTGCAATTACAGCTGCAAATATGGGGTAAGTCTCTACTAGCTCTGCTCATCTGGAGGCTGACATATTTTACACTTTTTTGCAAATTACCATAAGCTTAGTCAGTGCCCATGAAGAGTTCCAAAAAAACAAAGAAAAAAAAAAATTCAAGTCTTGCCACCAATTCACAACTGGACTTAGGTGTAAGTTTTGACTTGATAATTTTTTTACATTTATTATATGATTTAAACCATTTTCTTTTAGCTCTGGGTGTCTTGCATAGCTGAAAGGTGAGCTGAAAGGCATACCTGTTTAAAATCAGCTAAATCTCAAAATATGTGTTAACTTCATTAGATGATTCTTTCCGTAACACACCTCTTGCAGGCTTTTCTAAAAATATACCTGCTAATTTTGCAAATCTCAGTTGATTTCAAAGTGACTATAAATCAGTTTCACATGGTACTTTTATCTGCATTTGTTCTTTGCTGGCTGAAAAACAAATTGCTTCCTGGGGTCAATAAAGCTCATCTTATCTTAAAGGTAAAGTGTGGTTGGTCTCAAAATCACCCTTTATTGTTTTGTTGCTGGAAATCATAGATTTTTTCACTTTCAGCTAATCAATCTGCAACTCTCACTTTCTGCAGTGGGAGAAGTTACCTTTTCACAGTCTATCCCTGTTTTAGACTCCAACATGGAAACGCTCACATTAAAATAAGGTACATGAAAGTTCTGAAGAAAATAAGATCAGAGGAAAAAAAAGGTTTTTGGTCTCACTGTCTAAATAACCCCTAATTTGCAGCCTGAGTAGTACTCAGTCATAGCATTTTAATTTTGGGATGGTGACTGAACAGTGCTCTATGAGATATCCAGCTTGGGGCATTGTTTTCTAATTTCACTCTGCTTTAAACCTCTTGACAACTTCCTCCCTGACCAGCCTGCTGTGTTCCTTGTTCTTCATGATGGGGTTTACTCTCCAATATTCTCTAACAATCATCTCCGACCTTCACAAAACAGCTGGATTTATACTGACTAAATTACACATATGAACTCTATTTAACAGTTATGTGACTTTGACAACTGGTCAAACTGGATTTTATTTAGGGGCATCAGAGTAAAGGGAGCCAAATAAAAATGTATGCCACATTTTCATATTTTACTTGTTAAATATATGAAAACAATGCATCATTTTCTTTCCATTTCACAATTATGTGATAATTTGTGTTGATTTACCACTTAAAATAAGAATAAAATATATTTAATTTTGTGGTTTTAATTAAATAATGTCTTAAGGAGCATTTCATATATCAGTTCATATCAGGAACCTTATGCATTAACCAGAGTGGTTTCCTGTAGACATTTTTTTCATCTGAGCCAAGCAGCAACCTTTTTGCAAGTTGTGTTGGGAGAGGAGTCTCTATTATAATGTCAGGATACCTGCTCTAGGAAAACAGCAACTCAGTGAAATGCACCTAACAAAACACATCAGGACAGAGATCAGGGTAATTATGTAAGTTTAAGGTTCAGGGTAGCATAGTCAAAAAAATGTTATTAATAATTAAAGCAGAAAGGTATGTCTAACCATAACTAAATTAAAACGTGACAATTTTTTTTATTTGGGTCTGGTGAAATGTTTAAAAGACAGCGTCTGGTACAGTTTTCAATAGGGAGTTTTTTGTTTTAATAATGTTCAGTATAAACTAAAAAAATTAAAAAGGCTTTATCTAAATAGCCACGTTAACTACAGATCACAGTTTTTTTTTAGGTAAAGGCAAATTTTTGCACTTTCAGCAGGAATTGGTGACAAAATTCCAGACAGTATCATACAAGACTTTTTCTAGACCTATTCAAACGACATATTTCTATAAACGAAACAATAGACTTATTCCTTGAAAGCTAAAATCAAGAAAATTTACTTGAATTAATTTGTTACATGCTTGGCCTGCAAGAAACTTTTTTATTCATCTTTGTATTTCTAATCAAAACATGTTGATGCATTTAAACAAATCAACATTTCAGGATAAAACAAAATGTCAAAATTTTCACAAAATTTTCAAAATGTAAAATTTAAGCTAAACTTTAAAAATAAAAAGAAGTACAAACAGTTCTCTCAATAGTAAAATGGTGACAAATTCTCAAGGCATAGAGTAGGATAATATATTAATCACACATTGCTGTCCTCCCACTTTCACCTTGATCAAAAACACAAATCCCTACTGATAATCTACAGTAGTAAACAAACCGAGTAAACAAAAGTTACTATGCGGCTCTGCCAGCTGAGCCACACAGTTGTGCTTATAAACCTCCCAACAAGTCCAGAGCACATTTTCCTAGTTTTAAATAGATGCTTGCGAAGAGTTCCCAAAGGCCTGAAAGCAGACAGTCTGACGGTGCTGTATCAAATCACTTACACTATGAGGCCACACAAACACAAGCACTGGATTACTTTTCTTGGCTCAGATGCCAATACACTGCAGACAGCCACTGAAGAGTGAGAGCTATTTCTGCAGACAAGCCACACACAAACAGACATGGTTTTGACTGGATTAAACTGTGGTTTATTACAGGCACGTATGGTCTTATCACCAATCAAGGTAGGAATCTGTGGATTAAGTTCCTTACCCCTTTTATTACCAACTTACTATCTAAAATACTTAAAATTGGTAGGTGTGGTAGGTGTGCTGTTGGGAAATAATGTATAGGCTGTTTCTACTTTGAAACTCACTTATGGATTTGATTCGATTTGCTTTCTATCGGGCCTTCAGAAATGCACAATATTGCCGTAAGTACTCTCTCATCTTTTTCACGCACATATTAGCTTTATTACATCCAACTCTTGATTAACAGGGTTTAATATGGTGTCGGCCGACCCTTTGGAAATTTCCATCTTCAACTCTTCTGGGAAGGTATTCCCCAAGGTTTAGGAGTGAAATTGTTGTAAATATTTACCATTTCTTCTAAAAGCTCATTTGTGAGGTCACACACTGATGTGGAACAAAAAGGAAAAGCATCTCACAGTTTCTATTCTATTTTTTTCCAAACATGTTCTATCAAGCTGAATTCAGGACTCTGTCCAGGCCAGTCAACAACTTCCACCCCAAAAATGATCACCCATATGTTTATGGCTCCTGGTCTCATGTGCATTCATATTGGAACAGGGAGTGGTCTACCCCTGACTGTTCCCACAGAGTTGGGAACATGAAATTGTCAACAAAATAAAAAGTAGGCTGAAGAAGAGTTGCTCACTGAAACTATGGGTCTAAGCTAGACTTCTGAGCTACATTATCTCTGCACCTTTGTTTTTTTTTGTTTTTTTTTTTTACCACTTTTACATTGCAGAACTAGTTTATTTGGTGTTAAGTCTCCAGGCATAGAACTGACTTTCAGGCATTGCCTACAAATGTCTAATGTGGTCGAGGTTGAGGGCTTTGGCAAAATGTATTCCAGAGGCCTAACGTTAATCTGATATGTCAATTCAAAAACCAGTTCTAATTAAATCCTAGAACAAAAATGAAGGAAATTAGTGTTTGGTCAGTTATTTTGTATTTTTTTGGTAACATTGTTTCCTTGCAACAAATCTTGTGCCTTTGCAAAGCCTGCTAATTTCAGTTTAAACTATGCCATATTTCAAGGGAAATTTGTGGTTTAAGCAGCAAAGTTCATTTGTGCTCTTGAAAAACTTGCCAGATCTCTTCTGCCAAAAATCAAGACCTTCAGGCTCTACGAATATTTGCAGCTGCCAACATGGACAGGCCAAATGAGTTCTGGTGAAGAGCTTTATGGCCAGACAAAACATTTTTGGCCACAATAACAAGAAGTATGTTTGGAGGTGCAAGAACAGGTTTTCAAGGTGGAAAGACTACCTTCAATTTCCTCAACTTTATTTCAAATCAGTAGTTAAAAGGTTGAAACCTGAACAAAAAACAGTGTGAAGTACATTCCAACATAGTTGTATAATTCTGACTATATGTAAACTCAGTAAAAAAAAGAAACGCCCCTTTTTCAGGCTGTGTATTTCAACAATAATGCTGTAAAACTCCAAAGAACTTTACAGATCTTCATTGTAAAGGGTTTAAACAATGTTTTCCATGCATGTTCAATTAACCATAATCAATTAATTAACATGCACCTGTGGAATGGTCGTTAAGACCTTAACAGCTTACAGAAAGTAGGCATTTAAGGTCACAGTTCTAAAAACGCAGGACACTAAAGATACTTTTCTACCGACTGTGAAAAACACCCAAAGAAAGATGCCCAGGGTCCCTGCTCATCTGCGTGAACGTGCATTAGGCATGCTGCAGGGAGGCATGAGGACTGCTGATGTGGCTAGGGCAATAAAGTGCCATGTCCGCACTTTGAGACGCCTAAGACAGCGCTACAGGGAGACAGGAAGGACAGCTGATCATCCTCGCAGTGGAAGACCACGTCTAACAACACCTTCACAGGATCGGTACATCCGAATATCACACCTGCGTGACAGATACAGGATGGCCACAACAACTGCCCGAGTCACACCAGGAACACACAATCCCTCCATCAGTGCTCAGACTGTCCGCAATAGGCTGAGAGAGGATGGACTGAGGGCTTGTAGGCCTGTTGCAAGGCAGGTCCTTACCAGACATCACCAGCAACAACGCCGCCTATCGGCACAAACCCACCTTCGCTGGACCAGACAGGAGTGGCAAAAAGTGCTCTTCACTGATGAGTCACGGTTTTGTCTCACCAGGGGTGATGGACGGATTTGTGTTTATCGTCGAAGGAATGAGCGTTACACCAAGGCCTGTACCCTGGAGCGGGATCGATTTGGAGGTGGGGGGTCTGTCATGGTCTGGGGCGGTATATCACATCACCATCGGACTGAGCTTGTTGTCATTGCAGGCAATCTCAATGCCTTGTGGTACAGGGAAGACATCCTCCTCCCTCATGTGGTACCCTTTATGCATGCTCATCCGGACATGATCCTCCAGCAGGACAATGCCACCAGCCATACTGCTCGTTCTGCGCGTGAGTTTCTGCATGACAGCAATGTCAGTGTTCTGCCATGGCCAGCGAAGAGCCCGGATCTCAATCCCATTGAGCACGTCTGAGACCTGTTGGATCACTGGGTGAGGGCTAGGGCCATTCCCCCCAGAAATGTCCAGGAACTTGCAAGTGCCTTGGTGGAAGAGTTGGGTAACATCTCACAGCAAGAACCGACAAATCTGGTCCAGTCCATGAGGAGGAGATGCACTGCAGTACTTCAAGCAGCTGGTGGCCACACCAGATACTGACTGGTACTTTTGATTTTGAGCCTCCCTTCATTCAAGGACACATTATTCTATTTCTGTTAGTCACATGTCTGTGAAACATTTTTAGTTTATGTCTTATGGTGTTGACTCTTTTAGTGTTCATACAAATATTTACACACATTAAGTTTACTTAAAGTAAAAACAGTTGAAAGTCAGAGGACGTTTTTTTTTTTTCTGAGTTTAGATTAGAGAAATTTGCTAAAACCTCACAGAATTTTTTTATTATTATTAAAGATGTATGTTGCATACCTATTTCCGGCCAGAAAATAGACAAATATTTAGAGACAAAATAAATGTAACATCCATCTTGATTAAGGGTGGATGAAAATGTCCATGTTTAACTATACAATGTGAAGACAGTCGTAAAAAGAGGCCTGACACTAAGTGAAAAAAGGTGATTAACAAAATCTATCTTCCATATTCTTGCTCAGCAACTTGCCTCTGCACCATTAGTTCACTTTATACGACTGATTCTACTGAACACCATCCAACTACAGTGCATAAATCTATGAGGGCTTTGTTTCTTAAGTAACAACATGTTCCTAAAATGTTTTTAGTATCACATGTGGCATTTGGAAACATTGTAGCAGCATCTGCATGTAATCTGGACATCCATAAAACAACCACAATGTAACTATAGAAAATGAACCCTCTTTAAAAAAACATAAAATTACATAGAGAAAGAGCAGATAGAGGTAAAGAGAAAATAACTTTGCAAGTGTCTGGCAAGTCCATTCTGAAAAATTGGCTATGAGCTGGTACATTTTAGAGTCAGCATAACCTGACATGATTGAATAATAATGTACTGCCAAAGTTTAGTAAAATGCTCCGAAGTGTTATTAGTATCAGATTCTGGGGCAGGTATGCTGTTACTATTATTATTGTCAAGACTAGCATTTATGTATTGAACTCTTAATCTAAGCATTTTAATAGATTTCCAAAGTAAGTAATTGAGGATATGTAATTGTGATGAATATGACAAACTACTCAAAGAAGTCAACATTTTAAACTCAAATGCTAACCAGAGGAGAAAAAAATAGTAGTAGATCTACACTATAATAAAAGATAAACCAAACTCAACCTACTACCAGACTTGAGGGAACAAAACAACATGAAACACATAAACCGCCAAAGAACCATTTAAAAACCTTCCTGTTATCAAAAACCTGACTCCCAATGTGTACAGTGTGTGTAATTTTACATTATTTGTGACAGTTACAGCTGCCCGGAGGCACATAATCCCTGATTGAACATCTGCAGGTGTGAATTACCTTATTTTCTGATTGGTTTAGCTCAGGTGTCTTAGCAGTTGCGTCGAGATCTGTCACTCCTCTGTTGAGGTTTAAGTCCTCCGCCGTTGGCACCTGGACCACATCTTCGGCATCAATATCCGTCTCTTCAGCGACGATTGCCGGTGTCTTCTCCGCACCTGTTAGCTCCCGAGCTGGGCCGAGGAAAGTACATATACATACAGGTGGATAAGCACGCACGCCTACATGCACACATGGAGGAATGAGCATGTACACACACACGCATGGGTAGACACACATAAATGCGAGTGAGAAACACTATTCATACTGAGACAAAATATATTGAAAGAAGCTGTAAAACAAATTTATCAAATTTGTTCCTAAATTATATTTTAAATGTCCAGCCAGTAAATAGGACAACACAAAGAGCAACATAGATTGTGCTCAATCTTTTAATTACTGGGTAGCCAGTAATCAGAGAGTTAAAAAACGACTCTAAACTGTTATTACTTTTTTTAGCATTTTAGATGAGATGTAAAGGTGCCAAAAAGATGCAACACAGTTTTCTTTTCTCGAATTCCTGATTCATTTCCTGATTCATTCAAGTGCTATTTGTTTAATTAACTTAAATACCCAAATCTTTATAAAGCACCTAGTGTGGTTTGTATTTAGCTTCCCCACCTGCCTTTATCTCTATTTCTCAGCTGCAATAACCGCCACCATTTTCACCCCTCTCCTCTCCCACTGATCCTCTACATCCTTTTTCAAATTACCACTTAAGTCCTCCCCCTCTACTTAAACCTAATTTTCAACAATTTGACAAGGAGCTACAAACGTCTCTCAAAATCATTTCATTCCTTGATAACCTGCTCCCAGCTACACTCTTCCATTTCTCCATTACCTCACCCCCACTCTTTTTTTCATCTACCTTGCTATCAGTGTTGCACTCTTATGCTTGTCTCTGTGCTATTTGTTGCTGACATGATTGCCTGCTGTTGTCTGAATTTCCCAGCTCAATTTTGATTCTAGTCCGCCAAAACACTCATTATACCTAAAGTAAAACTTATTTAAGAATTAATTGGAAAAATGGTTATTTAGCTTACTGACCAACGCTTAATATAGAAGTGTTGATACTTTATGAACAATTAGTGTGAAGCACCTGTACAGGATTGTTTGGCTAACTTGCTTATTTTGGTAGGAAGACTGGGGGTCTAGTTACATTTAGGTAAAATTGTTTCTGTGATTTAAAGGGAGGGGCACTGCTTTCTAACTCTTAATAAAATAGTTTTATTTGTAGGTACACCCTTGAGAACAAATAAACTGAATTTGCAAATACACTAACAAAGGTAAGTTTAATTCTTCCTTAACATTTTATCTTAGATGCAGAGCCCGTTATGATTTCTAGCTGGAAGTGCTTTTATTTGTAAAATTTGGTATCATAGTTAATTATTCTTAAGCAAAAACAACTAAAATCGTGTCATATTTCTCAGTTAAACACGTTTACTCTCACAACAAACATTATTTTCTTGGTATATATCTTATGGGGTGCCGGTAATCATTGTATCTTTTCAACAAGAATAAAAAAAAAAAAAAACAGGGAAAGTGACATTATACTTGTAAGTTTAAATGTTTTATTGTTGAAAATGGAAATTCAGTTTGACAAATGTATATATTAGAGTTCTTATGCTTTTTAAATTCTAATGTGCACCTAATACCAGAAAGAGAACTACTCAGTTTTGAGTTAAAGCAAATAAAAAAATAAAACTTTTATATAAATCTATGCTTAGTATATAATTATCAAGTTCAAGTTTGATCACTCGTGATCACACGTTTCAAAATCAAAAGACTTTGTGGCACGAGCCATTGCAAAGCCCTAAAGTAGAAAGCAATAAAGTTATATTTAGTGGTCTACATTGATTTTAAGACACCTGAGGATGTTTTAGCTTGTTAAAACTGGTTCCAATACTACACTGATTCTAGTGCTTGCTCACCAGTATTTTCTTCTGTTTCAACCACTGGATGGGCTTTTACTTTGATGTTTTTCAGTCTGGTTTCCATACGCACCACATCACCGAGACTGCCCTCGTCAAAGTTTTCAATGACATCTGCATAAATACAGACTGTGATATAACCACAGTGCTGATACTTTTTCACCTTAGCACAGCATTTGACACTGTTGATCATGATGTAGGCCTACTATTGGAATGACTGGAGAGTTGAGTCTGACTCTCTGGTACAGTACTTGGCTAGTTTGAGTCTTACCTAAAGAACAGGGACTTCTTTGTTTCAAAAGGAAACTATTCATCAGAGCGAACGGGGGTCACATGTGGGGTGCCCCAGGGCTCCATCCTGGGGCCCCTCTTATTTAATATCTACATGCTCCCTTTAGCCCAGATTGAAACAACCAATAAGATTAACTACCATAACTATGCAGATGATACTCAGCTCTGCATTACGATGTCACCAGGTGACTTTGAACCCATCCAAACCCTAAGTAAATGCATCGAACAAATCAATGGATGGATGTGCCATAACTTTCTCCAGCTGAACAGAAACAAAACAGAAGTAATGACTTTGGACCTAAAGAGAAACGATCAACAATAAACACAACGCTTCAGTTAATACAGCTAGAAACTACTGATCAGGCCCGGAATCTAGGTGTAGTTATGGACTCAGACCTGAACCTCCAGGATCACAAAGGCAATAACAAGGTCAGCCTTCTATGACCTGAAGAAAATTTCTAGGATTAAAGGACTGATGTCGCAACAGGACCTTGGAAAACTCATTCATGCGTTTATCTTTATTCGGAAGGATTACTGCAACAGCGTTCTCACAGGTCTGCCTAAAAAGGCAATTGCAGCTGATCCAGAACGTTGCTGCTCGCGTCCTCACTAGAACCAGGAAAGTAGAGCACATCACCCCAATTCTAAAGTCCTTACACTGGGTCCCTGTATTTCAGAGAATAGACTTTAGAATATTTTTACTAGTTTATAAATCATTGAATGGCTTAGCACAAAGGTATGTTGAAGATCTACTGTTACTATACCAACCCCCCAGAACACACAGGTCCTCTAATTTCAGTCTACTCAAATTAGAATTAGAATCAAACATGGAGAAGCAGCTTTCAGTTTCTATGCTCCTCTAATGTGGAACAAACTACCAGACAACTACAAAGCTGCTGAAACAATGAGTTCTTTTAATCATGGCTAAAAACCAATCTGTTTTAAAGCTGCCTTTGAGTAGTGTTTTCATTTTATCATGTTTTGTGTGCTTCATGCTTTATTGCCGTTTTTACTTTATCCTAAATTCATGTCTGCTTTTGAGTAATGTTTTTACGTGTCATATGCTGTGTGTGCTTTATGCTTTATTGCTGTTTTTACTTTATCCCCAAATCATGTAATGCACCTTGGATTACCTTGTTGTTGAAAGTGTGCTATACAAATAAAATTGCCTTGCCTTGCTTGCGCAGTTCTCTCAACACCAACTCTTTCAATATAAAAAGAAGGAACCACTGTATTCAGGAGATTAGAAGGGTGATCATGGAGAAACAACAACACATCCAAATGTGGCAAGCCCTACATTTAAAACTCCAGTTTAAATTTAACTTTTGCTCTGCCCATTTTAGAACAAAAACAAGAAGTTTGTACATAAAAAAAAAGATCAATGCACTAGTCTTTTAGCTTTTTGTAATACGGTTCAATTAGACCGTATACATTCTAAAAAGCACAGACTTTTAAGAATGATCACATTGGAATGTATAAATTTGACTTGGAAACTGTCCATGTTATTTGATTAAGTTGACTATATATTTTGTATAGAAATAGGATGTGTTCGTCTTGTAAAGTCATTTGAAAAACATTTGTTGTCAATTTGCCCTGTAAATAAACTGAACTGAACAATAATGTAGGCAATTTTGTGCACTCTCCCACATCTGCATCACCTTCTCCTGCATCTTTTTTTAATCACAATTTTTAAACAATTTATTTACAAATTATGTAATAAGTATAATAAACTATAATAATTATAATAATTTGGTCAATAACAAAAGTTCATCTCAATACTTTGTTATATACCCTTTGTTGGCAATGACAGAGGTCAAACCTTTTCTGTAAGTCTTCACAAGGTTTTCACACACTGTTGCTGCTATTTTGGCCCATTCCTCCATGCAGATCTTCTCTAGAGCAGTGATGTTTTGGGGCTGTCACTGGGCAACTCCCTCCAAAGATTTTATATGGGGTTGAGATCTGGAGACTGGCTAGGCCACTCCAGGACCTTGAAATGCTTCTTATGAAGTCACTCCTTCGTTACCCGGGCGGTGTGTTTGGGATCATTGTCCGCTGAAAGACCCAGCCGTGTTTCATCTTCAATGCCCTTGTTGATGGAAGATTTTCACTCAAAATCTCATGATGCATGGCCCCATTCATTTTTTCCTTTGCACAGATCAGTTGTACTTTTCACTTTGCAGAAAAACAGCCCCAAAGCATGATTTTTCTACACCCATGCTTCAGCGTAGGTACTGGCTATCCCTGGTGGCATAGTGTGTTACTGATGGTAGCCTTTGTTACTTTGGTGCCAGCTCTCTGCAGGTCATTCACTAGGTCCCCCCGTGTGGTTCTGGGATTTTTGTTCACTGTTCTTTTGATCAATTTGACCCCACTGGATGAGATTTTTCATGGAGCCCCAGACTGAGGGAGATTATCATTGGTCTTGTATAGGCATGGGCCGGTTACTGGTTTCAAGGTATAGCATGGTATGAAAAAGTCATGGTTTCAAAACCACTCAAATTTTCCGTCATACCATTCCTGCGGTATGAGCGTTTTATTTAATGTGATGTCTCGTCAGGGAGAAAGTAGAGGTCCCTTATGCTGTGTGAACCTACAGCGTAAAGCGCCCCTGCCCCCCCACGCACCTGCGTTTGTTGTGAGTGACAAACAGGCAGCTCTGCAGGCTGTGTGATGGCTGAAGGAGGCGAGCCCCCAGAACTTTTTCCACTGTCTAAGCGGACCAAGTCAGCTTTTTGGGAATACTTCGGCTAACATAAAAAGCCAAGACGGTCACGGCTTGGAAGAAAAACGTCGCCCGACGTGCAAAACATACTTGAGAACAGTGGCAGCCCGAGAAAACAATACATTGAATATGATTGCACATGTTCGGGAGCACCACCCATCGTTGTATGCTAAATTCAAGGTAAAGTTAATGCTGTCTTGAAATAAACAAGTGTATTAGTGTCTGACATTAGTGAAATGAGCTTGTTACATGGTAACTACCATATCTTATCTTTTCTTCATCTCTATCCTTTAGTAACTTTTTTTAACTGAGGCAGATATGGTAACTAGCATGCTAATGATTTATCTTAGCATGCTAGTTAGTTACCATATCTGCCTCAGTAAACGTTTTTTTTTTTCCTTTAAAGAAAAAAAAAACAGACCTTCAAAATACGCATTTTAGAGATGTAATCATAATACCGTGAAACCGTGATATTTTTGCCTAAGATTATCATACCGTCAGAATCTCATACCGGCCCATGCCTAGTCTTGTATCCCTTCCATTTTCTAATATTTGCTCCCACAGTTGATTTCTTCACACCAAGCTGCTTACCTATTGCAGATTCAGTGTTCCCAGCCTGGTGCAGGTCTACAATTTTGTTTCTGGTGTCCTTTGACAACTCTTTGGTCTTGGCTATAGTGGAGTTTGAAGTGTGACTGTTTGAGGTTGTGGACAGGTGTCTTTTATACTGATAACGAGTTTAAACAGGTGCCATTAATACAGGTAATGAGTGGAGAACAGAGAAGCATCTTACAGGAGAAGTTACAGGTCTGTGAGAGCCAGAAACCTCGCTTGTTTGTAGGTAACCAAATAATTATTTTTCACCATAATTTGCAATAAAAAATCTGACCATGTGATTTTCTGGATTTATTTTCTAATTTTGTCTCTCATAGTTGAGGTATACCTATGGTGAAAATTACAGGCCTCTCTCATCTTTTTAAATGGGAGAACTTGACTAAATACGTATGGGGGCTTGAGGTATGATATAGACTATAAGGTTTTCCTGCAGCTCGATTATCTGCAGAAAGTAGGAGTACAAAAGATAAAAGACCACATAATATAATGTAATATATACTGTAAGGACATTGTACTGAGCTGGCTATCTGGCTGGCGGAAAAACCTAACCTGTTCCCTAATACAACCAGTTAAGAACTGGATCTAGTACAGGTTAGGAACTGGGAATGCTTTTGCTAAAAAAGTACAAAAAGGGAGTATGCATTAAAAAAAAAAAAAGAAAAACAGCTAACACTTGAAAATTGCTTTAAGTTTAGAAGTACTTACAGTAAATGGGGTGAAATAGCATATTTTTATTCTTTTTCATAATGGAGTCTTAAGACTCACGTTAAAATGTTTTATTCTCAAAGCAACAATTACAATGTCAAGTAGCTACAAAATAGATAAATTGATGCAGTAAATGTTTATTAATACTAATGTCAACGTTTAGCATTATATATTTTGTGTGCTTTTCTTTAAAAAGCTTAACAAGATTGTATTGTTAGACTTGATTCTGTCTGTCCAGTTCTTGAATGCTGCAAAAACATTCCTCTGACAATTAAATTTAATCTACTTTCTCCACCACTGCCCGCCGCTCAACCCAGTTTTTTATACTACTACTTAATCAACTTTTAGATTTCATCTCTTTTTACTCATGCCTGGTTCCTGGGAAAATGAATTTCTTCTTCTTTTGTCCCCCCCTTTTTTCAATGCCCAAATCCACCATCGTCCACTTTCTATCCCCTCTCCTTTTATTGCTGCAATAATTAGTTTTCCAGATAAGCTCATTGGTTGTGCTGGATGGCTCTTGTGCTATTTCACGCACCGAGACGGCGAGTTGGAGAGAGAGCATATGTAAAAGGACTCTCTGTATGCATGTGGGGTCTTCTTACATCTATGTGGAAGTACAATCAAAGAGCGTGGGTGATCGTTGGGCTCATCAGCATGTGAAATGTGAGCTTGCCTCTGGCGGGTTTGGGGTTCAGAAGATAACACGTTGGTACTCTGCTTTATAATAACTGGAACGGCTGTGGTTAAAGAGCTTGGACATTTTCTTCTGCTAAATCTCCATGTCCTTCCTCTCAGAACGCATTCAGAGCCACGTGCCGCAGGGAAGTCCGTCCTGCCCAGGAACTCAGCAGCAGATAAGGAGAAATAAGCCCACTAGTATTATTGTACACTAGCTTCCCTCTGAGTAAAATAATTCGTAACACTGACTCCAGTATCACCCTTCTCTGCATGTCAGGATTAGATTTCTCTATGTCAGCACCTGATGGTTTCTGTGAGCAAATAATTACCTATTTTCTAAATGGCAGAAAGTTATAGATAACACATTTGGATCATGATTAAGGTAAGGTCAGCTCTATATTTAACATTCAAAGCAACAATATTAGGAAAAAGGCAATGAGCAAAAGTGGAAACCACTTGTGTGCTTCTAACTTCAGTCAAATTGTCCAAGAGACATGTGGCTTTGCTTAAGAACCAAAAACCTTGAAAATCTAAGCAAGCGCCTCCAAATTAAAATGCACATCTCATTTTTCTCTAGGCCGTTGGTAACAGGAGGTTATGCAATAATTTGTCAAACAGCAAGTGAGGACTATTTAACCAGCTGGTAAATAATTTTAACTAAGTGAAAAGTAGCATATACAACTGAGGACTGTGAAGAAGATATTGACAAGCCAGCAAAAGCGCTGAGACATATCAGGGATCTGTGGCCAAATAGTAGACAATTTGAAATCAATGACTGACCACCAAAACTATTGCTTGGAGTGGCTTTCCTGCATCAGAGCCTGAGATGATGAATACAAGGAAAAATGTCTTATCCGCTCTGTGCTGATGATATTAAACTATATACCTAGTTTAACCCATCTGATATGTATAAATAAAAATGTGCTTACTTTTTTTCACTTACACTGGAAAGTGGAGAGTTACTGGTAACCAACCACTCAGCAAATATTTAGCATACCAAAACTTGGATATGAAACTACAAGCCTTCCAAAACAATATTATGATCACTTAAGTAAATAAATTCAGTTTTACTTGTAGAGCACAAATTCACACCTAATTTCATCTTGGCAACTTTACAAGACAAGCACATCTGATCTATTTCTTGGAATTGTGAATCCAATTTATTCCTAATTCATTTCAATCAGTTCAGTTTAATCAAACACAATACAACCATGTAGTGTGATAAAGGCTAAACAATATATAACAGATATATCATTGCATTATCAATGTGTGTAATACATATTGCAAAGGACTGGAGTGCAATAATTGTTGGCTAGTATAGTTTTAAAACATTTGGTTTTTGCAAAACAAGACCAGACAAGAATGCTGACTAGACCTTCTAGCAGCGTTTGACAAAACTCTTAAAAGATCTCAGTCACTCATTGTTTCAATATATTTGCTTTGTTCTCTAGTTTGAATGAATGCCCTGTGAGTCATTTTCTGTAGAAAAACAAGCTCTCTCACTCCTGTTTCAAGAGGTTGCAGTTTGTTGGATTAGTGGGTGGGGGGGACATGTCAGTATCACAAGTCTTACTCAATAATATTTATTTTATGGAAACGTCTCGCCTCTGATTGGCTAACAGCAATGCAACTCTTATACTGTCTCTGATCAAATAATTAATTCAACTTACTTAACTGGTGGTGTTTCAAGAAAAATTCCAACTGTTTCTTTCTCAGCTCCTCTAGCTTGGGTAAAAAATGCAACCCTGGTGTCTATGCCCACAAATAACACAAGCCTGCACTGCAAAAAAGGATTTTGAAGAAAGTAAAAAAGCCTCATTTTTGGAAATGTTTTCTTATGTTTTGTCTAAAGAGAAAAAATGTTCTTTACAAGCAAGTTTTGCACATGAAAATGAAGCTTATTCTAAGATTTATTTGCCAGTTTTAAGAATTCTAGCCAAGCAACTTTTGCTCACCCCATTGGCAGATTTTTTTGCTCAAAACAAGAAAACTTGACCCTTTTTAAGAATATTTGGCTTATTTCAAGCAGTGCTGTTTTTGCAATGGGAACGTGTTCCACCATGTTGTGGAGTTGCTAATGGTTAGCTTCCACCAGCCTAGATGGGCTCTCTTCTCTCTGGCCCCCACCTTCCCGTGGACAGTTGCAAGCAAAGTTGGGCGTGGCCAGGATACACTTCTACGTAGATACCACAGCATTCTCTGGTTCACTCTTTTTCTGCTCAGATTTCTTTTTGGGGCTGAAGCAGGCAACGAGAGTGGGACAACAGTAGCATGTGCAGTATACATGTCCTACTCAGAGTGAAGGATCGTATTTCAAAAAGAGTGAGTTTTAAATGGTTTCTCAGTGAATTAGACCTTTAAAAAGAAAGTGGAGACGTGTAGAGTCATTAGCAGACCAGGCTGAGCGGATTGACATTGTCTCTAGGGTAAATACCCAGAGACTTCTATGTAATTAAATGTCTACTGCAAAAGATTTTATGATGTAGGTTTAGGAAACTGCATTCAAATTGACAGCTGTGAAACCTTTTGAAATTTTAATTATTTTCAAGAGCTATATACATTATTGAACAGACAAGCTGTTAGTTCGACTTTTGCTGTCAAACCCAATCTCGGTTTATTCAGACTGAGCTGTCTCAGATTACTGATTCGTGTAGGTAGGCTTGTTTCAACATCTTCAGAATGCCAATTCAAAAAGCAGACCCTCTGAAATATATCCCAAGGAATACACTACACTTCTGAATCTCAAATTATTTGATGCAACTGCAGAATCAAAGTACGATTGATTTAAGATGGTAAATCGTCTGTACTTGTATAGCGCTTTATCTAGTCCTGAGGACCCCAATGCGCTTCACACTACATTTAGTCATTCACGCGCACATTCACACACTGGTGATGGCAAGCTACATTGTAGCCACAGCTGCCCTGGGGCCCTCTGACCACCAGCAGGCAAGGCGGGTGAAGTCTTGCCCAAGGACACAATGAGTGAGACGAACAGAGCAGAGCTTCGAACCAGCAACCCTCTAGTCACAGAACGAGCTCCTAACTCCTAAGCCACGGTCACCCCCATAACAGATGAGTTATTTTTAGTGATTTTGTGCATGCATTTCTGGAATTAAATAAAAAGGTAGGTGTGGAGTTGTGAAAAAAAGAAAACCTAAATTGTACAGAGAAGAAACTGGTTCACTGTTGCAAGCAAATGGTTTTTTATAAAACACTTTGCAACCCTGACTGCAAGCCCTGAACTAGCTGCAGAAAATGTTAGCTTCATTCCCCCTTTTATTTTAATACAACTGGAAAGAAACCACAATATCTGAAACATTTGACAATTTACCTAACTCTACATTGAAGTTAATAGTATCAGTATGACAAATCAACTCACAGATAAAAATCGTCTTTACTTTTTGTGTTCTTTGTATTTTTTGGTTAGAAATGAATGCCAGACATTTTCCAAACACTTTAACTGTGTAGCATTGTGAGGACTGTCATACCCTCTACCCCGCAAAAAATGCCATTTTAATCTTTTTAGAGCAGCTTCTTCAGGACTGTCAGACCTTTGATGAGGAGGAGAAGACATTATAGAAACAGAGCCACTTTAAACTGAAGCAGACCGCTCAGGGTCAGAGGCTCTTATCTGAAATGATGAATGGTATGGATAAAAAGACTAGCTGGTGCCAGAGCTTCTGACCGGGTCATATCAGAATTGAGTTGATGACCTTGGCCAGCTTGCTTCCTCCTCAAGGTCAAGGTGTAACAATGACATTTACTATTATTTTTCCAGAATGCTTTTAACACTGGATTAGACGTGATTTACTCATGTTAGTTATTGTATAAAATATGACTCTTGAACTTTTCCAACAGATGTTTACCAGGTTTGAAAAAACAATAACAGGTGAGTCTTTGTGTGACAAACTTGAGAAACATGAGATGATTCTTACCATGACTTTACTTCAAGGTGCTTCTGCAATTATACGTATGCCTTTCAACAACTTTGATTGAAATTCACCGCTTAAGCAACATTAACCCTGATCTCTGTAGCTCTTTTGTTCATTGTGCCTCCTTTATTCTTATGAAAAACAACAGAGCAGGTAGAAAAAACTGCTTCTCTATACCTGTGAGCAGGTAATAAAAAAACTAATAGAAGCATTTTTTTTTTATTGTGGACAGGGCTACTAAACAAGAATTTTTGTTGTGCCTGTAAGCCATATTGACCTGTGATTGTGTGAGTGTTATGTGTTCGTACCAGAGGAATCGTCATCATTCTTTTCACCATTGCAGTCTGCCTTTCCATCGGCATTTTGCTGTGTATGTTGTAGACTCAGTTTATGGCAAACCTCAAACGCCTGGCCAACTGTCCGGACGATACGCATGGCCTGACTCTGGATGGGGCATGAGAAAGAAGAAAAAACAAAAAATAAAGTTCTAATTTTCACAATAGAAAAGCAAACATGCTTAAGTTTAGATAACGTGCTTCAATGAATGTATGAACTCAAACTGAGCAATAAACAGAGAAAAGACAGTAAATTAAGACCAATTCACAGCTGATAGCACCGATGGGGCAGTTTCAGGTGCTTAATGTTAAAGGGTGCTACTCAAGGGCACCTCAACAAGGGAGTATGTACTTTGGTGGCACAGACTAACCACCAAAAAAGATGAAGATAAACAGCCTAACGTGGAGGTTTCCTTTCACCTTGGCCAGTTTCTGATTCTCACATTATCTTTTTAAAATGTCTGGGTTTCAAACTATCTAATGTTACGGGTCATATTGTTCCAACACTATAACTAACTGTGGTTCGGTATTGTCTCAAAAGAGAACTACCTGTCCTGTGTAATGCATGGAAAAGGTTTGGGACAAAGCAAATTAAGGCGACCTGAAGTCTTAATGTCTCTGCTTCAAACAAGAGAAACCCAGTGGCATAGATTTCTTAGTGTGCAAAAAACATATAGAAAGCATCTATTATTATTAAAGTACGATTTAATATATAGACTGATAAACCATTTAACTATTCATGTTGCAGAGATGATTGATTTCAAACTTGTCTAGACACAAAGAGCAGAATGAGCTTTATTTCCATCAGGTACAGACACTTGATTCCCCCTGAATCGCCTGGTGTTCAGGAATCCATTGTGGATTCTGTATCACTGGGCCAGATTGTATCACCAAATTGTATTCCACACAGAGAGGTTGTGTTAACTTTCTAATCTCTGAAATGTCACAGTGGGTTTTGAAAGATTTGTTTTTTTACCCACAGATGCAATGACTTAGCTATGCTTGCTTATCTCCCTTTTTTTCAGCTGGTACCTTTCTTTAAAAGACATGTCACGGTAAAGAAAATTATTTCTTTTTAGGCACTGAAGCCTAGCCAATAAACCCCATTTATATTCAGCTGAAGCACAACAGTTGTAACACAAACTAATACCCTAACAAAATGTATATAAAAAAATAAACAAAAAAGAACATTACTCTTAATGCTAACGTTAACTCTGAAGCCAGCTTAAGCGCTGTACCATCTGCTGTAAAGGCCTCACATGGCTGTGTGACCCCAGGCTCTGTATTAGATGTGGAAATTTAACCTGATCAAGGTTTTGGAATACAGCTTCAGGCCAAGGATAGATTCAGCTGAAAGTCATGACACTTGATGTCAATGCCCTCTCTTGCATCATATATGCAGGTTTAGGTACAATCGTAGACCTCCCGTTCTTCCACCGGGTGTTTAGACAAAGACTATCAGACATTGCAAACAGCTCTGACAACTTTTTTTTGTCCAAAACACATTTTTGATATTTTTAGGAATTAAGCAAAAGGTAATACAGCCTACACCCTAGCTGTAAAGCTACACTAACAGCATTATTAGCAGAGGACTGCTTAGAGAAAAAGAAAAAGCTTGGAGAATGTTGGTTGGTACCTTCTTAACCTTTCTAAACCTTATATTTATTTGCTTGCTAAGTGTTTTAATAAAATGCTTAGATATATATGATGAAAAAGCTTAAATCACATGCAGTAAAACTGAATAGTATTTTGTCATCTAAACTTTTTTATTATGAAGCCTATTTCCAATGACTGTGCTTCTAATTATTCTGTCCTACTGCACCAGTCAACTCTTGTATGTACTCTCCATATGTCCTTCTGAGTCCCAGCTGTTGTGGATTGTTTATGGCTGACCAGCAAATTGGGGGCTCTGGGGGGTTCCTCCTCCTCAGTGCTGGGTGGTTCTGCTGATGGAGGAATGTGTGGGTCCCTCACTGCCAGAGTGGCCACATTCTGTTGTCAACCTGCCTCTGTGTCGGGTGTACGGCTACTCTGTGGTGGTCCCTGTCTGTCTGTCTGGGTGCCATGGCACAGCAGCAGGGATAATGTGCCCCTTGCTATAATAATAATGTGCCCCACACTCCTGTCTTGCTATACTTGTGTTGACATTGTATTGACTTCTTTTACTATACCTGTCCCAGACACTTTCCCTAAACCTAACCATTAGTGATACATGCCTAACCCTAACCTTAACCTAATTCACATCATACCTCTAAACCTAACTAGTAGAGTTTAATAGCTTGTTAAACATTGTGTGGACCAGGCAAAATGTCCTCACAACTACAAATGTCCACACAAGGCTGGTGGCCAGTCAAAGGTTGGTCCACACAAGTATAGCTATACATGTACACACACACATGCACACAAAACGATTTCAAGTATTTAGTTGTTTATTTGTACATAATTTAGGCTTCCAGCTCATAAAACCCACGAAAACAGGAATTCAAAAAATTAGAATACTGTGAAAATATCACATTATAACTTCTTTCTTTTTTTTCTTCAAAAACTGAGTAGTAAATGGTGATTTCTTCACAGTATTCTGATTTTTTGAATTCCTGTTTTCATGGGTTTATGAGCTGGACGCCCTAATGTACAAATAATGTACAAATAAATATGTAAAAATAAACAACTAAATACTTGAAATCGTTTAAGTTGTGGGCCCTGAATCTATAATCTATGGAAGAAATGTTCTTATTGTTACAGCAAACCCTTTTGCAGTCGGGACTCTGAATAAAAATGCTTATGTGTTCGGGAAAAAAAAAAAATCTACAGTGTTGAGCTCAGAGACAAGCAAAGCTTTAGCTGCAGATATGAAAATAAATTTAAGAAAATACCAGAAGGCAACACAATTTTTGAAACATATTCAATCCTTGGCTATGTGGGCACCACCATGCTCTGGAAAACACATATATGTTTCAGCAAACTGACAACACAGTCTAGAACTGGTTGAAAAATGTACTTCCAGGACCAATATTTTAAAACTAGAGTTCAAACCTTTGAAACCATTGCAGGGGGCTTAAGAACAGTAGAGATGTGAGCATACTTCTTTACACTACTTTAGCTGTGCCAGAAGTATTGTGTAAGCTGCAGATGGTTTATGGGCTCCTAGGGGCTAACGGGAATGATGCATTAAAGTGGTGAAGCTTAATTGTGATAAAAGTATGCACAAGCTTCTATATGTCTCTGGAAGAAAGATAATCTTTGACCCTTGTATTTGTCCCTAAATTACTTTATGCTATGTTGATTAGGGAGACAGATAAAGGTGTTGCAGTCAATGATAAAAGTTCTATTTTCCACCTCGAGTTAAATGCACTTTAATGGGTCACTTTATCATAGGGCAACAGATCAACAGCACGGAACATTTGTTACACAATGTAGCTATAAATTACAGCGACAAAACTTTAATATCTATAACATCTAGAAGCTGCTTAGGGTGCTCTGCCAAAGGTATTGATTAAAACCCTGAGTTGACTGTGTTAATACTAGTTTCCCATCTTGCTGGTCAATTAAATCACTTCATAGTGTGATTTCTTGTTGGATGCCCAATATTTTTCTTTTTCACATATGCTTAAAATAAGTGCATTTGAGCAGTCTGTGCAAAGAGCAAACTGAAGGCTGTAAAAAATGTGTTTTTATTTGACAGTGCAATACCTTCATTTTGTCATGGACCAAAATTAATGTATTGTTTAATTAACTCGACTTTGACATCCTTTGTCAATGAGTACATCAACTTGTACAGAAATATTTCAACATAAACAGAAGTGGAACTATGTAAGGGATAAGAAACCAACAAGTAATAGCAAATTTTGACCAGTTTATGATGAATCCAGTTTTATACATGGTATAAAATGCAAAGATGAAGCAATATAAAGCATCTGACAGCTATATTGTTATGCAAAAGCTGAATACCTACACTACATTATCATAGAACATAGCACATAATTTTGCAGAAACCATAGATGTTTTATAAGGCTGGTGCCACATCAATCATTTCATTCTCTACCAGGTAGTATGATGCAACATTTTAAGGCCACCTCTAACTTTGTTGTGCTTTTTTTAAAATTTAGCCAGAAATTTTAAAAATCTATTCAACTGATTGTGATCAAAGTTTATCCTCCAAGCTATATAAATGTCTTAACATTTTTTTGGCCTTTGGCTGCGCTGTCTCTAATTTTTAGGTCAGTTCTTTGAGATCTAAACCCATGTCCAGCAGGTGGTCAGAAAGTTATGCCTTTAAAAAAAAATAATAATAATAAGCTATCAGACCTGACAAAGAAGCTCAGACCTCAGGGATACATTGTCCTACAGTTCATAATCTTCTCTATCTGGTATCCACTGTGCTGTATTTTTTTCTACTTATGGGGCCAGGTTAATTCACCATTGTCATTTCTTACCCATGCATTTCCATTTTATCCCTTGCTGCTTCTATTTCTGACCTAATGTTGTGCTTGTGTATTTAAACCACAGCGTATCAGGTATTTTTCTTGATAGTTCTGTATCAGCATAATTTATAGAGATAAATAATCATAAGAAGGTTAAAATCTAGTTTGCATTGACATTTAACTGTAGATTTAGTTGCATGCTATTTCCACGGATTGGGGATCTGACCCATACTTTTCTTAAAAAATATGAAATTATTAGCCTTGATCAAGTCAAAATAAATGTACAACCTCATAATGGTAGACATGACTGACCCTCAAAGGCACATTTCTATGTAGCAGACCATGAGAAGATGATGGAAAATGTATTTCTATCATTGATTGGCAAAACAGGTACAACATAATCTAAAGGTGGCGCCAAACAGACACATGGTCCTTCTGAATAAGGTAGTTCCTTTTCCTATCAGAAAACATTAGCTCCAAAAGACCAAAACTACCAAAGTATGAAATGGAAAGAGACACAATTACCACAACTCCCACTGTAAACCTCACTGTTTCTTCATATCAGCTGAAACTAAAAATAACAGAAATTTGTGGTTTCCCAATACCAGAACCATCATTTTTTGACAGTAGCCAGTTACGTTTTGATTGTTGTAAACTGTTGCTTATTAACATTAGAGATGACTGTACATTAAAAACTTAGAGTTGCCCTTGAGGAGTCTAGGAAAAACTTGTTGCCAACTGTTCTCAGTACTCTCAACATTGAAATGACAGCACCTAACAAATCACTTATCTTTTGCAGTCAATTCATTTTTCATGAAGACAGTCGTCCTATTTCTAAATATTTATTTCCTGAGTTGGTTCTCTCGCTGATCTCCAGTTTTGGCAGCTGACCGAACCACTAAGTAATTTTGTCACTCAAATGCAAAGCCTCTTTGCTCTGCAGCAAAGATGTGTAATAGTTTTTTACTGGACATCTGTCACCATGTCTTTTTCTCTCTACCTATTTCTTTTCCTCTGTCAGCTGTGCTGAATAAATGTACCTTCTTTCTATCTCTGTTATTGTATCTTCCTCTTCTCTATACATCAAGCTGGCAGCAAGCTCAATTCTAACAGCGATGAATTCTCTCAAGCTGTAGGATAGGGGCTCATTGGTGCTGTGTTGCATTATTTATCCTGAAATACCCACCAAGGTTTGGTCTTGGCATAAACAATGAGGAGGGGACAAAAGGGAATATAATGCAATCCAGGACAAAAGCAGGGCAAACAAAGAGAGAAGGGCAAGGGAATCACCTCTTAATGAAGACTTTGTCATCTGTTTCCCAACCAATGATGAGCTGATTCATTCTTCTTTATGTAATGTGGAATTAATTACAGTTTTTAAATTTTTTTTAGTAAGGATCTAAACTGTTAATTGTTAAACACTATCAATTAACTGTTTTAGAACAATAATCTTGAACAAATACCGTATATATATTGAGGATCTAATGTAACATCAAAAATAAGGCAGCAAAATGTACTATACTAAGAGGATAATATCTTTTGTTTCTTTTCAGAAAGGTTAAGCTTAGACATTAAAGCATGAATCAACTTGAGTAGAAAGCAAGCCTTAAGGTGGTCGTTGTAAATAGAGACATGCTCGCAAGTAAACATGGCAGCACATTGATGTATTTGCAGGTCTATATACCAGTCTCTCTTATCATTAATGCATTACACCACAACTCTGATATTATACTGTAAAGAAAACAGGGGCTCTGTCAAGCAAAATCAAAGCATATATTCACCATCTCTGCAAAGACTTGTTCATTTAAAATTCAACCTAGCCCCTGCAGAAAAGAGACTGCAGTTATGAAAAGTAACAACACATTTGCCTGAGAGAGACAGAAAGAGTGAAACAGATGGACCATTTAACTGAGAAATTGTTAATCAATAAAAAGTGCTGAGAGGCCACTGAATTCTATTAACTGGGCTATATCAGAACAAGCCCCTATACTGTGACAAGATCTGGAAAAAACCTGCTCACTCTCTATTTTGTCACTTTTTGGTCTAACTTGATGCAATATGATAACTGGGGGACTTAACCTTTACCCTACAAGGACCCAGCTATGTCAGTATTCCAGAGTTCATTACTATAATCAAAAGCTTTTATTCGCTTCAGTTGAAGAAGGGTCAGTGAGAGGGACGTTGTTCCAGCCACCATAATTGAACTAAACTTGTATACCAGTCACAATACAATGAAGGAACACTTCCCTGGTCCTAAAACTGTTGACTTTTCACATCCAATTGTGGAAGCATCTCTCACAGCAGCTCCAAAATGTACAGCACCGAGTTTTCCTCATACTTTTTGGGCTGAAATGTCTCATCCTATTTTCATTTGGTTTGTCGCCAGTCCTGTCAGTAGTGACATGGCTCTGGCTCTGCAGTAAACCTATGTGGAAAACCCCCGCAGAGGTACCTTTTCTTTGTGACATTTCATGAACTTTTCAAGACACTGCAAATAGGAGGGTGTGTATGTACATCCAGAAACCACTTGGTTAATATCATGGAAAAGGTGCATTGAAATGGTATGGTGCAGTCTCTCCAGCAAAGTGACTTCATGTGAGGCTGAAGAGGAATAAGGACCATCACCTATGGACTGGGTGTGCATCATAGAATGAGGGCTTCTTTAGTAAACTGATATGGTGTGAAAAGTATGTGACAAACATGCACACATTTCGGTGTATTTTGTTGTTGTTTCATGTGACAGACCAACACATAGTGATGTATGATTGTGGAGTTGATGGATGGATGCAATGTTTCCTAAAACTCTTTACAAATAACATTTTGAAAAGTTTGGCATGTATTTGTATTCACTCACCTTTATCCTGATATGACTTAATAAAATCATGTGGAACCAATTGCCTTCAGAAGTCACATAATTATAGAACAGAATCCCCATGCATGTAATGCACACCCAGACTAAAACCAACTGTTCTACGAAGGCTTCAAAGGTTTACTAGAGAACATCAATGAACAAACAGCATTAGGAAGAGCAAGGGATACAGCAGACAGTACAGGGAGAAAGTTGTGGAGAAGAAGATGCATTGGGTAATAGAACGACATTCCAAGCTTTGAACATCTCATGAAACATTGTCCATTTCATAAGCCGAAAAAAAATATTAAGTATTTTAAAACTCATGACCATCTTACTGAACTGAAAGGCCAGTGAAGGACATGATTAATCAAACAAGGAGCCAAGAGACCCATTAAAACTGTAGAGGAGTTGCAGCAATCCACAACTCAGGTTGGAGACAGTATAACTATTAGTCTTGCACTAAGTTTAAATGGAGGCAATTGGACTTTCCTTGTCTTGAACAAATTTTGTCTCTCATCCAAGAGGCTGCTTCAGTTTTGAAAACTGGATTGGGTGTACCCGATTTCTAAATCTAAAGTCAGTGTTGTTAAAGCTCACTAATGAGGCTATGGTTATTCCTAACGAGGCTATCAAGCTTACGCAAGCTTCTAAGCACAAAGCGATCTAGGTGACATCAGTATCGTTAATGGTGAAACAACTCTAATTATGTAACTATGCGCTGTTTTGGTCACATGCCTCAAAGTGTGAGTTTCTGTGAAACCTCCTAGGAAGACAACTCAAGGCTGCTTTGTATATGTTGGAAAGGGGGAACATGAGTCCCAATCCAGTTTTCAGAACTGAAGAACCCTCTTGGAGGAGAGACGACATGTTTTCAAGACAACTAGAAAATTCCACTTGCCTTAATTTAAACTCTCAAGATTATCATGTCATGGATGACTGAAAATCTACATCAACAAGGAAATTGTTGAAAAAAAGGAACAAGAGTTCATACTTGTAATATGCCGCATGTCTTATAGAGCATGCCAAACGTATAAGAAAGTGCTCTGGTTCGATGACCGCAAAAAGTAACTTTTTAGGATGCATGCAAAACACTATGTGTGGTAGAGAGCTAGCATTGCACAGTACCATGAACACACCATCCCTTTGGTGGCAGCATCATAATGTGTAGAAACATCTTTTCAGCAGAGACGGGAAATATGGTCGTGACAGAAGCTTATAAAGATAAGATTGGGATGGCGGTTTGTTTACTTTCCAGCAGGTCAACAGCTCTAAACCTACAGCCTAAAAAACAATGGGAATGGTTTAGATAAAAGGATACACATGATATAAAGGACATGGTTTTTCATCCACTTTGAATGTATATTAACTATTTTGAAAAAATGAATGGGCATAATTTGTTGTCCCTTGAGGCACAAAGGTGAGAGGGCATGGCCCATGAGAGTGGTTCTACGTGTTGAATCATGAATTCAAACAAAAATGTAAACCACACCTTTTAGATAAGTTTTGGTTTGGAAAAAAATATGTATCCCTTTTTATTACAAATATGCACTACTTTTGGATTGGTCTACCACATAGAATACCAATAAAATACATTAAATATTTTTGCAAGGCCAACCACAGGCATGCAGCTCAAAGGAAATACTCGGTTCTCTTGTTCACTAAGAGGAAAAATTGAGGAAACGGTCCAGGAGTACAATACATTAAATTCTAATTTGAATCAGATAGAAAAGTACAAAGTCAACAGTCCTCCAACAAGAGCTCTGGTCTTTCAGTTTGTCTTGTATGATGAGAATGTTTAACATGAAGGTGGACAGCATCATTTCAGTGGAGTGGTTTGCTAGTTGAGAATTTTGAGGATCTATAGCCTAATCCATCCATCTATACCCAGTTGCTTTTCAATGGTATAGATAAGGGTAATTATTTCTTGTGCGTGTTACAGCAGGCCATACAGACAATCACCTGCTTTTAGTGCATTTCTTCCAGCTTAAAGGCTTTTAGGTTTTATTCAGCATATAATGGACATTTTTTAGTTTGCATTTTCCGATTTCGAATATGAGCAGGTTACCTTTCTGGGAGTATTATTTTTTTCTGATTCCCAAAAGAAAAACATTTGGCTTGTAATGTTCCTGGCAAAGTTAAATCCATTAATCAAAATGAGCAATACTTCATGAAATATTTTTACTTAGATTATTGGACCATATGTAAGTCCTGTGAATATTTGTCTGTACTTGCTTAAACTTTTTAAGTAGGGATGTGTATTGGTAAAAATCTGGCGATACGACATGTATTGCAATACAATGGATAGGATATATTGCGATACTATGAGTAAGCCAATCTAATTGGGATTTTTAAAACTGAATTTAACTGTAGAAAAACTGTCACAGCATTCTAAACACTCCAACCTGTTTCATACTTTAAACACATCTAGTTTTATTACTAGATCTAGTTGATCCACTGGAACAAAGAAGGTAAAAACAGCCACAAACTACCAGTCATACTTTTCATTTTACTACAGAAATGACAGACATCATTAATGGTTCCATTCAAATCCCCCCGCTCCCCCCCAAAAAAAGAAAAAGAAAAAACAAACAAAAAAATATCTATATTTTGCTTTTTCAATGTTGATACAATATTGGGAAATACATTTTCGCCATATATTGGTGTATTGTTTTTTTCTTACATCCCTAGTTTTAAGCATTCCAATAGTATTTTGAATGTACTAACATAATGTGGTATAACCACTCAAAGAAGTGAAAAGTATAATGCTACAACTTTCACAATGCTTTCAATGTGTAACAGCTATCCTGAATATAAAATATGGAGGTGCTCCAACTTTTCCAGAAATTTCTTTGAAATTCTGACTTCTGGGTGCATGCTATTTTATTATTTGATTTCTAAGTAAAAAAAAAGAAAAATGACACTTTCATGTTGGGCCAATTTGGTTGTGGTAGCTTTTTTCTGTTAATGAATTAAATAATTTTAAAAACCGCTTTTGTTATTTATTAGATAAAGAAAATCTGATTAAAAAAATTGTTGATCTGAAACAATAAGGTGTGAAAAAAAAAGGAAAAACTTAAGAAATCAGGAAGGTGGCAAACACTTTTTCACTCCACTGTATACATCTTTTTGTCTGCCTTTTTGATGTGTCACTACCTCATCAGTGATGATATCCAGTGACAACTGAAGAAGAGAGATGACAACATGTGGCCCTGAACTATGGAGGACTACGGGGGTCATTGGAAAAGCAATACAGCATTTTGACGAGGAGTGCTTAATTGTGAATTAAAAATATAGATTGCTAAACATAATTTCAAATTCAACAATTAATTTATACAAAAAAAAGACAAATTTGAAAAGCATTTTGTAATTACATATTTTAAATTGAAATACTAAAAAGGAATTGCAAATTGTATTTATTATTTGATTATTAAATACTGTGATTTGAAAACGTTTTTCAAATCGTATTTCAAAATGGAGAATTAAATAACACAATTAATAAATGAGATTGTAAATATCTTATCTTTTCATACATTTAAAAAAGTTATTCCCTTTTCTAAATGGTTTACCCTCTCCTTTTAGCATTTGAGTGACCCTCTTGGTCCCTGAGCACACCGAAAACTAAATTCAACCAATCACAGCTGCTCCTCGAACGTAACCAGCTCTCTCATTGGTTAGACAGCCATATTTGGGTGGACCTTGCTGAGCTGCACAGCTCCAGTCTAACCAATGAGAGAGCTGGTTATGTTCGAGGAGCAGCTGTGATTGGTTGAATTTAGTTTTCGGTGTGCTCAGGGACCAGGAGGGTCACTCAAATGCTAAAAGGAGAGGGTAAACCATTTAGGAAATGCAATTGCAAAAAGGATTTGAAAATGAGAGCTGGAAAGTGAAAACGGATGTAGAAAAGGGAATAACTTTTTTAAATGTATGAAAAGGAAAGATATTTACAATCTCATTTATTAATTGTGTTATTTAATTCTCCATTTTGAAATAGGATTTGAAAAACATTTTCAAATCACAGTATTTAATAATCAAATAATAAATACAATTTGCAATTCCTCTTTAGTATTTCAATTTAAAACGTGTAATAACAAAATGCTTTTCAAATTTGTCTTTTTTTGTATAAATTAATTGTTGAATTTGAAATTATATTTAGCAATCTCTATTTAAAATTCACAATTAAGCACTCATCGTCAAAATGCTGTATTGCTTTTCCAATGACCCCCGTAGCCCTCCATACTGAGCTACTTTAAAGCAGAAGTCGATAATGTGTGTAAACCTTTATATGCTCACAGGTGACAAACACCGGCGACATCTGACCAGAACTGTATTTTGGTTTTACCCAACACAACTATTAACTTGAAAACAAGGAAACTTTAAGGTGCATCATTTACAGTATTAAGACAAAATAGACACTTAATTGTTTTTAGTTATAAAAAAACAACAAAAACCTCGACAACAGGATAAACAGAAAACATGCTAGACTTATTGCTACTGAACAATAATAACTGATAATTCATTTTCATAAACTTTTAGTTTGTTTCTTATTGTTTATCACATCAGCCCCTTGCACAAAATAGTAAAATGAGATTAATGCAATTTCACCATCTCCGTGTCTGTTGTGGAAGGACTGAGGCAGTGAGAAGCCTTGAAGTCAAGCTGATGCAGGTTCTGACTCACTAAGCGAGGTAGTCACAGTGATGTTAAAATTCAAATTTTTTGGTGTGGTTAGTAGGCTGGTGGATTTAAGGTATAAAAACACAGGGACCACCACTGTATTTTGCACATTAAATGCACGTAATCACTTGCAACAAACACACACTGGGTTGTGCTAAAATGCACCAAAAGGGAAAAAGAAATCACTGAACCTCAGCACAAAAGAAAAAGGCATCACAAGCCACTTGTGTGTCTGCATTTAGGGGTTTTCTGACATAAATTTTAATCAACCAAGCTGAACTCCATACTGTGCCGTATTTGGTTCTGCATTGCAGGTTTGATTTTTGAGAGTCATTGTTGGCTAGATTTTTGGTTTTTGATAAGCCAGAGGCAGCTCAAATGGGGGTTTTGTCTTTGATGGTTTATGATAGAACGGTTTTGTTAAAGAGGCTAACCATTCTCATGTCATTTTACAATGAAAACCGACTGCTTCAAGGTTATTGTTTTACCCTAACAAGTAATTTACTTATTGGCGCTTCTATTTGACAAGATGATTGGTTTTACACCTGTACCTATTTTTGATAACAAATGAATTACATAAACATCTGATGATTCGGTGGGTGAGACTATCTTGTCCTAAAATTAGTGAAGGTTTTTTGAGCTGACGCAAGTTAATTTTTTAGTCTCTAGAATGTTTTGTGCAGAGTAACCCTCTATTTTTCAGTTGGTTAGGCTCTAAAGTCCCCAAAAAATATTAAACCATCGAAAAATGTGTGAAGTTCAGGTTTTTCAAGCAACCAATGAATGAATGGACTTTCAACCTCTATTTCCCTCAGAAAATGCTTAGAGTGTTTTGGTTCAAATAAAGACAGTGCAGATTTATCTTGTCCTGCCTTGGCAGCTTCGACCTGCAGGAGCATGAAAGCATAAGCTCTAAGTGTGCCCTGGCTCCAAAATAATAGAAGCTGATCCTCTTTGTCCTCTGGGTAGCTAGGAAGGGCCTATTCAAGAACAATGCATGGATGCTAAATTGAATTGGGATATGGGGAGTCCAGAGACCCTGTCAACACCCTAGACACTCTTTTCTTCTTTGTGTTGCTTTTTATTGATTCTTTTTATAAAGCACTTTTTGTGTCTTTAGGTTGAAATAAGGTTTGAGGCAAAACTGCTTTCATTTCGAACTTTAAATCTCAATCTAATAGTTGCATAAACTGTTTGAATTTGGATAATTTAATGATTGTAGCCATAATAATAAATTGGTGTTAATGCCTGCCAAAGGTGCTAAATATTTTAGAGAATGTTAAGAAATGTCATTCTTTTTGGATAAAACTGGATCTGAAACAGGGAATCTAGTCTTCTTTAGGAACGCAAGAGAAGTAGAGAGTTGTTTTGGAAACTCAAGTCTAG